>RXPK01000097.1:2014592-2125717 GCA_004143645.1 Protaetia brevitarsis | reverse complement strand
TATTTTAAATGAGCATTATATATATTATTAGATATGTGCGTGTTTTCTTAAATGAAATATTCCGAATATTTTTCTCGACCAAAAAATCTATAGCTAATGTACGTTAGGTCATTTACAGCGCTCGAACTCATCATGAAACTGAGTTCTCGCGCTGTATATAACACCAATGTAAATAATTATTCACTTCCGAATTATCGAGCACGAAAGAATATTTCAAATCTGGAAGAAAAACTTGCAAATGTGTGACCATAATATTTGCTGATTAGAGAAAATATCTGTTTTGCCCCTCCGCCCAGAAACACTGATTTATATTACCTTGAATCATCCGGAAACTTTTTGGCCTAAGTCAGCAAAAAAGTGCTGAAGGTTGGCAATATTATATTCGAGTTGACATTTCTCTGATGAATTGTATATTTTATGACAGGAAGTAGATTTTTCGTTACACCCTTTCTTAAATAATTCACATTATTAATATGAAATACCCTTGGAATTTTGTGTAATAAGCCTGTACAACATATAGTCTTAAATTAAGAAACTTTTCCTAATTTTTCTGTATAAGTTTTTACACATAATAATTTTGATTATAGTTGAAATGATTGTGAATGAAATAATTTAACCTTTTACAGACAGAATTAAATGTCAATTTACAAAACTTTTGGGAAAATAAAATATTATACATTTAATAGATTCGCAAAAGAATGAAAAGAACAACGTTATGTCTTTTCACAGAATGATTACTTAGAAGGAAGAAGCAGCCCTGAAACTTGATTCATAGAAACGACACAAGCCGTTTCATTTCATGACAAATGTGCAAATTTGCGTTTACTGATAATACAGGAAATGCTTCATCCTAACCAACAATTCATCAATATGGTAGGTAATTTTATTTTACGTAACGATTGCCACGGTCATGGTTAGATGAGTTAAATCTATATAAGTGACATCAACTATAGCATGCTCAGTTTAATGAAATTAGTTGATACACCGATTTACTACTGTTAACAAGCAAATAAATAAAAAAAATGTTCAAAGCAGTATTTTGTGTAACACTATTTCTATACGTTTTAAACGAAGTCGCTGGAGTAAGTTGAATATCTTTAATTCATCACAAAATAATCACGTTCTCAATACCACAAACATTAAAGTGTACGTTTTCTTTTGCAGCGTCCAACGAATCTATTAGATCCAAAAGACGAAAGTCTCGCTAATGAATTCGCAGAATTCTTGCACCAAGATAAAGAACTATCGGCAGCATTGGAAAAAGAATTTGGTTCGAAATCCTTGAACAGGCAGCGACGGCAGACTGAACTAGATGACATGAACAATGATTTTGACGAAACCCCGCAAGAGAAACAAGATGGATTCTTCGATAGGGCGGCAAAATTTATGGTAGAAATGCTCCAGCGATTTCTTAAGTGGATTAATACGGAATAAAGTGAAAGCAATGATTATACACGCTATTGGATAATTACAACAACTAAAAACTTATATCGATTTACCATTACAAACAAAATTAATACAGCATAGATATAGGTACAATGAATTCAATCAAGTGTAATATTTGTAAATATATACCTAATACCCAATAAAAAATTGAAATAAATAACCTTAATTGTGTGTTTCTTTATAATATCTCATTTATTTTGAAGTAAATTTCATTTAGTTTTTACATAAATTGTTCATAGAAATTTCAATATATAGGATTCAGAAATTAAAAAAAAATCTTATTGTAAAATTTCTAAATGACCACTGTCATTAGGATCGTATGGCCCTTCTGATCTCATTGATTTTTTTACACACGTTATCTAGTATTGTCCCAACAGTTTAAATGAAAGATTTCATAAAATTTCTAAAGACTTTTTTTTTGAGTTTTAAAATCGATATTTTCTTCGCTTGTGCTTTTTCACATACTTGTCCCGTTTTCTCACAACCTGTTCAAAGTATCGCGATATATATTTTTTTTTCTAAATGTAGAATTAGATAGAGAATATACTGAATGAAGCGTTTTTTAAAATAAACTTCTGCTCTTTAAACAAAAAAATTCGAAAATTTAAAAAAGTGAGCGAAGAAAATATCAATTTTGTAAAACTCATAAAAAAAAAACCTCTTTAGAAATTTTATGAAATCTTTCACTTAAACTGTTGGGACAATACTAGATAACGTATATAAAAAAATCAATGAGATCATACACGGCGTTTCTGAGAAAAAGGGACATACGTAGTAATAGCGGTTTTCCCATATGCATAAAGATGTAGTAACCCTCTTAAGCAAAATGTACCTAGTTTTGGTCTTAGAAAAGTGATCTGCACGCAATTCCAAAAACTTTACTTGTTATATGAAACCCTACAAATTATAATACATATTTTAACTTATATTTGTGCGTTAAAGAACAGTAAAACATCAAAAAGCCGCCTGTGTTTACAAGACTCGATTGAAAGAAATCTACATTTGGCACCATGCCTAAACTGGTTCTTACTAAAGCTTCTATTGATTTGCACAGTAATTAAGAGAACCATGCGTGAGGTTTTATAGTATTAATTTTAATTTACTGCAATATACCTACCTAATAGCAAAACAAGGTTAACCGATACTTATTTGACAAATTAAAATTATTTTCGAAAGATTTCTTTCATTAAAGAATTAAAACATGTACTAAAATTAATTAATTCTAATTTTATTTATATTTATTTATTTATTACTACATAAAACTTAAAGCTGCCGGATTTAGTACATATTGTCTTGGTGACTTCTGGTTCTGGCGTCTTTTGCAACAGTGGTGGCCGTTCGCACCAACGCGTTAAGAGTGACGCTTGGATTGTGACATTCACTATATGTATCAAAAATGAGATATCATCTTCAAAGTGCCGGTTAAAGTTACGCTTAAGACGTTGCTGCAAACGGGCCTAATGCAATTATTCGTTCCCTCACTTCGTTGGTATTTAAAAAATGCGTGACATGTACGTTTTTATAAAATCCGAAGCAAAAGACTTAGACCTCTTAAAGAGCCATGGTGCCATAGCCCACCATCGCAAATCACAAATTAATCATTAAGGAGCTTTTATTTCTGTAAAAATACCGATCAATATACGTACACTCAGACACATTTAAATACAGAACGAACGTTGCGATTTCCATGATTTGATGCGACCAAACGCGCTTTGTAGTTATTTATAGAGACATGCGCCGAACTGGGGCCACGTCTAGATTGGCCCCGAATTGTAGACGTTTGCATGTACCCGCGCGGAACTAATCCCAGTATACGCAAAAATTACATTGGAGTGGGGCCAGCCCTTTCGTGGCTCGCTGCCCGTTGGCTAGTCGAGTTCCGAGTCATCTCGTTAGTGCTCGGCACTGTGCGGGAAGCGTCCCCCACTATCACGCTAGGCAAGCATGTTAGTCAGACACTTCCCCGCAATAAAAATTGGGTTCAAGATTATTTAATATTTATTAATTATAGTAATAAAGTGTGCTGGAAAGGACAGTACCGACGAGTGCATGTACACTTCTCACAGGAAAAATCGGGACACCAGCAATCGTGAATTTTAAAATTTCTTGGGTGTAAATGCAGCTTTCAGAGAATATATGCACTTATCAAAGCCATAAATCACTTAATTATGTATATTACTGCGATCAAAGGTAACGACTAGAAATTTAAACAGAAAAATCAATATATAGAGAGGAAAAGGTTTATGTATAGAATAAACAAATCGAAGTTTCGGTGGCGGCGTTTTCTTAGAAAACCGAATACGGAAATAAAACAAAGAGGCCTCTTGAATAGACGGCTTAATTTAGAAATACAGTGTATGTATTTAACTTGTTTTATGTTATGCAGAGATAATTGTTTTTTAAGAAAACATATGGTGATGGGATTTTAAAATTATATTACCTATCTTACAATTTGTTATGTATTATAAATCCAATAATATTTAAATAATTGTTAATGAACCTGTGCTACATAAAGACAACACAGACCAAGTGTATATATATATATATATATATATATATATATATATATATATATATATATTTGTCCTTTCGATAATACGACGTCCACACATTGGTTGGGGTGCATTGCATGTGGCGTCCACCGTCATATGACGTCCGTATATGGACGCCACAAAACATTTCTATGCTAATGTGATGTACTGACTGCCTAGACCTTGTAAAACGATTTTTAGCTGGACGTTATTTTGATGCCCCGATAAAAGTTTTGTGTATAAATTAGTTCGGCGAAATACTGTAGTGCGGCGCTGCGGAATTTCGTAATATACGCCAAATATACAAATTATGACATCCTTCCGCGTATGCGACGTCCAATCCTAAAATAATGTTTATAATATTTCGCGTATGGGACGTCCGGTAGCTCTGACAACATTGCATGCGTAGTTATAGCCATTGATAGCGAGGCGGGGTGTTAGCGTCTTATTAATTTTACATCGGTATGGTTGTATTATGAGTTTTAAAATGCTTAGGTGTAGTATGTTTATTCTAGCCTATCCGCAGAACTACGCAGCTCGCAGCTCGCTTCATCTCCTTACATTATTTCTACAACATCGGGATGTTACAGAAATATAATTTATACAAACATGTTTAATTCACTGTCTTCGACGCCCCAAAAAGTAATAATAATTTAATCCCAAGGCCATTTCTCGGGTTGTAAAAAATGGAATTCGCTCTCAGTACTGTACAAAATAATAATAATAGTTTTATTCTTACAGTATTTTTTTTTTTTGATTTGTAAATATTCATAATTTACATATCACACAAACTTACAAAAAGAAACAGTTTTAGCTAATAAAAAGAAATAAAAAGAAACAATATCTTTTCAATTCAATCAAATCAATTTAGGGCAATCCACTTAAGTTGTTAAAATTTATTTACCTATTTTATCTAGGATACATTAATAACAATACATTCATTATTCGTTTTTTTTCTTTGTCTGTTGAACATTCTTTGTTTAATAGCAAATTTCTATTTATTCCACACATCATTCAAACACAGCGATCAACCTGCAAAGAGTCTTATTATTATTATTCTTAAATAATTGGTGTCTAATTTTCATTCTAGTTTACATACAGATGTATTTTTTCAAATTTGAATAACGCAAATAGTATCCAGAAAAGATGCTTTGTTAGGTATTAGAGCGATTTTGTATGAAAGGATTGATGCTATTTTCGTACTACTCGTATAGCAAAATATTAGACATTTTTGGAGCAGTTATTACATTAACTACAGAATTACAGGTAATTCGTTTTCCTTAACATGCGCAGTGCTGGTTATACCTATGCGGGTTACGGGTTGTATTTTTCAGCTATTTTTAGCGTTTTTCACCGTTTGCTGCATCTCGTGAGTGAAAGTTGTCGCGGTACACAGGGCAACGAAATTAACGTGTGCGCATTGTACAAACGTCTGAAAAGCAACCGTCATCGAAAGAATCCAATGCTATTACTTCAAAATAACAGCCAGTAGGACGTTGTGTAGGTTGGAATATACAGAAAATTGACGCACAGTATATCATCAGTGAATTTTACACTCATCATAACAAACGGGTAATAGTGTCATGTGTAAAGTTATCCACGTAAACCGAAAGTGTTGGGTGAAGTGTAATGAAATAAGAAATCAAAACGCATAGACTACAAAATTTATCACAAGCCCAAGCTGATACAGGAAATAATGGACTATTGGGGTTCGCAGTTCTATAACAGTCCAACAAGTTTCTGAACTATATAAAAACTATGAATAGGTATTAAATATCTTGGTAGATTGTGAAGCCGCAGTTTCTAGGCAATCTCCTTTATAGCTTTAGTATTTGTTCCACTCTTTTATTTTATATTGAAATTACTATACCTTAAACTATTTTAAATATTATTCGTCAGGAGAATGTATTTGTACATCAGTATATGTTTAGCTCATTTTCATACACATATAACTGTTTCTAAATGTCATATTATTTCTATGCAGGTATATAAGTTTCTTTCATGGATTTTCTTGAGGTGTAACCTTTGTTTATAAGTAAGATTTGAAAAATAAACAAATTTCGAATAGATAGCGCATGACAAAAAGGTGTTATTAATGACAGAATTCAGAATAACGTCTTACAAAGAAAGACATTTGTTTTTGTACAAATTTATGTGTAACAATTACTTTTTAAACTACACTTATGTTTTTGATGTACAAATTTATGCTAAATATCTAACCAACGTTATGACATTAGAAGATGAGTATGATCCGGGTTTACCTAAGGATCATATAAACTTATTATATATAAAATTTTATTAAATGTCTACTATTAGTTATTAATTTCTTAACGATCTTAATAAATATTTTTGCATTATAAACATGTGCATGTAAACCTTTATCCCATTACCTTCTACAATTTTTAAAGGTAATTACATTTCGCATTGGATTGCTGCTTGTATTAGCACTCTAGAATATTAAGTATTGAAATATATTACAATGTAGGAAACTTTAGTTTTGGGGGGTGGTAGCAGAGCAAGGAAGGCGATGGCGCAGAGTGTTTTTTTTTATCTGTATTGTTTAATTTTAATATGAAATATAGATCTGTTCGTTTGTTAGTTCATTAAAGTACATTTTAAAAGAAAAGAATAAGTTATTTCTTACACAATATTACTAACACCTTGTAGAATATTACTGCAGTTTATTTAGAAAATCCACATTTTATACATCCTACGATAATATTCGGTCCATCAGACTAACAATTTGTCCTCGTCACGAATGCTATATACTAATTTGTATGGATTATCATTACAATAGTGTTGATATTTTTCTTTCACTTTTATCCATGTAATAGATTGACAAAATACAGAGATTTTATTCCATCTCAGAAGAAAGAATCTGGAATTAATTTATAGATGTAAACTGTGTGCCAAAAAATTGCAACACCTTAAAAGAGTCATAAGGCTGAAGTTTCAAGTAGTAATTCATAACTACTAGTTTTCAGTAGTAAATCATAGCAATTAGAAAAAATACCAACAATTAGCAAAAATTTATCAATTAAAATGTTACATCTCAATGAGATGATCAATGGTATCTTATGGGATCTCATTCCAGGCACAATGTAGATGACGACGATAGTTCCTGCAAGGTGTTTGCTGCTTATGGTAAACGCCTTATGTAGCAGCAACCTATCATATCCCACACACCCTCGATCGGGTTTAAATCCGGTGAGCGAGCAGGCCAGGGAAGAATTTCAACTTTCTCTTCGTTTATGAAGTTCTAACAGATGTGGGCTATATGATCATCAGCGACTTTTTACAAGCAGCCAGTTGTTTTGTTAAGATTCCAGCTTTGTGAGTGTCCTTCCTCGATATGTTGCATTTTTTTTGGCACGTATTTCATTTTATGATATGTTTATAAAATTTGGATATTGTAGTTTTGCGAAACGCTAAAACATCAGTGGTTTAGATATATTTTTATAAAAAATTGCTTGGTGATGCCTTTCTTATTGTGTTCCCAGTCATGTACTCAAATACTGTCAATATTTAAAATATTCGGAGATTTTTCGTTTATGGTGTAGTAACAAACTGTTGTTATCATATGAAGATGAAAGTAAGAAAACATCCACCTACCTATAAACATTAAGAGCCATATCAGCGATTTTTCAAGCGGAAATCAAAAATACTTGGCAATTTTAAAGACAACTACAAAATTTGTGCAACTGGTATTGAAATTTCTGGCTTTTAATAAATATTAATAAGACTGCAAATTAGATTTTTTTGCTTTCAGCTTGAGATGGTGTTCCATGACAACACCACGTAAAACGTTTTGTTTACATTTGCCGGCTCGGCACGGCGACATCGACAATCAACACTGCTCAAATCTGTGTTTACTGTTAAAGAATAATCAAACGAAAATACTCAACTGTAGAGTCCGTTGCAATAGAGAATAGTACATGTCGTCACTAAAATCGGCGCAAACCTGACGTCATTTACGCCCCGCTGCGGTTACCACTGTCTGTTACCTAGCAACGAAGCATTGGCTACCAATATTCGTTCATGCGCATGTGACGTCATGTACCATTCTCTATTGCAACGGACTCTACATTGAAATAATAATCATTTAATTACTCTGTATGGAAAAGTAAAAGAATCTGTATGCACATCTCTAGTGTCTCCCTGAAAGATCGCCTGACATTTCCAAACACATTATTTCCCATTATTCTCATTTCACGCATATTTCTAATTCGGAGATATTAGCCGCTCCCATAAACTTTATTTTTATGTAGCCCATAGCAAAAAGTCAGAAGGGTTTAAGTTTGGAGATCTGGCGCCACTTTACTGCCCCATTTCGTCCACTCCATAGGCTGGGGAAAAATATTCCGATAATTTCTGACCTCTAAACCAAAGTGTGGAAGAGCCCGTTTGTTGAAACCAGAGGTTATTGTAATTGAGATAAATAGCTTGTAATGTCGGAACTACGTTTTGAGTCAATAAAAGTTTCTCCATTGGTAATGCGCAATAGATGATCCAATAATACTAGCATTGATAATCCCTGCCTAAACATCAACTTTCTAAGGACGTTGAGAGTGAACTTCTATTAGCCATTTAGGGTTTTCCTGGGGCCAATATCGACAATTATCTCTGTTAGTTAACATATTCATTTAACATAATTTCGTGGCTTCGTCAGAAAACAAAATGTTGTTTCAGAATTCCGAATTTGTTTGGAACGCATCCCTCATGATTTTACAAAATTGCAGTCTTCTAAGACTAATGCACTTTTTATGAATGTAATTTCTCTTTTAAGCACTTTATGAACAGATCGTTCTGAAATATTATAGTCACGTTGTAGATCATTGCACGATGTCCGGGGTCGTTCGTTCACCGCCAACAAAATATTTAATGCAGCATCACCACCAGTAGCAGTTTTTGGTCTTTCCGTCTTAGACTTTTCGTTTACGCCTGGGATGTCTGCGTATTTTTCAATAAATTTGGAAAGTCTGCGTAATAGCAGTACGGTTAGAATAGACGTTATTGAATAATATGCACATACTTCTTGCTTGCTCACCATATCTTATCATGACAAAAATATTAAATTTACCCTTTTCTGTTAAGTGAACCATTTCTAACACACTAAAATTTAAAACTAAGTCACAAGAAATTATCAACAGCGACGCTAATTGTCAAAAAATAACAACTGATAAGCAATCAAAAATATCGGCACGGCAGAGGTACAAGTAACAACAATTTCGTGTGTGACTATTACATTAGTATTTTGGAAATATTATTGTGTGACCCCTCATAAAATGTAACTATTTGTACGTAGAAAAATTTCGGATTCGGAAAATAGTATAAAAAATATACATATTATTCAAAAACAAAACAAAAGAACTTTATTTGAAGAAACTAGATTAAAATAAGAATTAAATAAATAATGGCTTTAATCAATAAATTTTGCCGGAGATGCGCCTTGTAGTGTAGGCTCTAGAGAATATAGAATATTAAGAAATAACCAAACGTTTAGTAAAATCATAAATCAAATGGGGCTGTAAAAAATAGATAGACATGGCAACATGGCGGAGTTCATTCTAACGGTATCATGAAAGTAAGTATATTTTGTGGTTGCTATAAAGCGGTAAAACATACCGCTGCAATCATGGACGTCACATGAGCGACATACTGAAAGGACGTCACATTAGTTTCATAATGGGGAATAAACTGTGAGCATGATAGAAAATATAGAAGTGTACAGCGTTATAGTTGACAACCCCTTATTACAATCCAATCGTCAAACTTCGATATATATTGCGCTATCAGGTGGACGCAATAAACGCGGTTCGATGAAAAGACGTCATAATGATAGAGGGATGTATATATATATATATATATATATAATATATCTATATATATATATATTTCAAGAAAATATATCAGGCGATAGTAAAATGTATTTCCTGAAAATGCAATGGAACGGAGGTTTATTAAAATAAATATTTTTTATAATTTTATAAATAATGTTAACACTATTTTAATGAGGATCTAGTAATGAGTATGTCCGCCGTTGTTTGAATAGCTCCGCTAAACGGTTTGGCATTGACCGCACCAGTTTACGAATATAATCCACTTCCAGATTTTCCCAAGCACGCTCAATTGCTTCTGTCAGATCTATCCTATTTCTAGTTGAAAGACCTGGCCATTATCTTGCTGAATATATATTTTTCTTTACATATGTGCCCACACATTTTCAATGACGTTGAAATCAGGGCTGCGTGAGGGCCAAGGCAGAACATGATGTTATTGTTTCTGAACCATTGTTGGACTACCTAGCCGTGTGTATGGGAGAATTATCCTAATTAATACAGAAGAAACAGTTGATTATTAAAAAAAATAGAAAAGGTTTTAATAATTCTATTAATACACTAAATACAACTATAAGAGAGCAAAATTACTTCGTTTATTTAAAAATCTCACCTGTTGGTAAACGTAGTTGTTATTTGGATAAAAGTTTTCTACTGATGGTTTCATTATATCTTCCAAAATGTTAATATAATGTTCGGCATTTAGTCTTCTTTCAATTGTCCAACACATGCCGGGACCTCGATAGCTTACCCATCCCCATACATTAACTGAGAAACGCCCGCTTTTTGCATGATTAGCAACAAATCGCTGGTCGTATCTGCTATTTGCTGGTCGATAGACTCTAACCGGACCGTCAAAACAACTTTGGAAACTTTTTCATCTGTGAAAATCACATTGCCCCAAAACTCGGGAAGCTGATTGACATATTGTTGGGCGAAATTCAAGCGCCTCCTTCGGTTTTCCTCACTAAGGACTTCTTTCTTTACTGCCACATAGTTTTTTAGATGGTGACTTTTGAACCTCTCTCTTGCAGTACTCAAACTTGCAGGAAATGCTGATTCTCTTACAGCGTCCTTAACCTTTGCAAATGGATTTGCATTTATAAAATTCACAAGAGCCCTATCTTGTGGTTCCTTCGAAGCTCTTGGAGCACCACTTCCAATACGCCTTTCCACGGTATGCTCTATATCCCATTTAAGCTTCAAACGCCCCACTGTTGATTTTGATACGTTGACTGCTGCAGCAGTTGCTCTGATGGAATAACCTTGTTCTAAATACGATATAATTCTGTGTTTTGTTGTTAAGTCTGTATGCTGCATTATAAATACGCACACTAAAAGGAACTGAACTAGGCGTATAGCAAAAATTTAAATCGAAGTAATACTCGCGAGCATAAATTGAACCAAGTAACTAATAATTTTAAAATACCACCACCATATTATGTTTTCTTAAAAAAGAATTATATCTACATAACATCAAACTAGTTAAATACATATACAAATATTTATAAATGAAACCGTCTACTAAAGCCCTTATTGTTCTTATGTATTTTTTTATCGGTATTTCCGTATTTGGTATTTCTAAAGAACGCCGCTACGGAAACTCCGATTTGTTTATTCTATACATAAGCCTTTTTCTCTCTATATATTTATTTTTCTGTTCAAATTTCTAGTCGGTACCTTTGATCGTAGTAATACAGATAATTAAGTGATTTATGGCTTTGAAAAGTGAATACGTCCTCTGAAAGTTACATTTACAACCAAGAAATTTTAAAATTCTAGATTGCTGGTGTCCCGATTTTTTCTGTGAGAAGTGTACTCTTGTAATATCGACACTGTGGAGCACACCCTTTTTGTTTGCGCTAGGTGGAGCGCGGCTAGACTAGCAACATCTCGTGACTTGGGCCTTGGAGCTGACTCCAAACAATATGGTCCCTACTATGATTGAAAGTTCAGAACAGTGGTCGAAGATCGAGCTCTTGGTGAGAACCAGCATGAGTAGCAAGGAAAAGGAGGAATATCTAAGTATCTAAGGCAGGAAGCCTTTCTTATTCTATGCCGTTGGCACTCTGATGTTATGTTTTTCCAAACGGTTACAGAGTGTCCAGAGAAGGCAAAGGAGGGGTTTTAATCGGAGTAGCTCCCGACACTACCGGAGAACAGTGAACCCGTGCTCTGGTACCAAAAAAAAACTATTATTCTAAGATGACATCGCAAATTAATAACTAGTGTGTGAACACCTTTCTTAGGGTAAAAATTATAAAAAATTAAATAATAAATATAACAAAAGCGTTATTCTTGAAAAATAAATCATAATAGTGTGTAAGCAAAAAAGAACAAGCCATTTGCTCAGGTAAACAAAGAACGAAAATAAAAATTGTGTTTCCCTTTCTTTGTAAGAAATACGTGGGGTCATGCATAAAATATCCATTATATTTTACTCGACGATCTTCCCTTAAATAATTTATGTGCTCTGTGTTCTGTTATGTTTTCGTCGACATAAAATCACAAAAACACCTGAACTAAATAAGTGACTCATGTACTTACGTGCAGTTTAAAAACTAAATATATGCTATTCTGAAAGAAATACGTTAGTATTTATACTTAAGTAGATAAGTATTCCCGATAAGAACTTAATGTATTTTTCATTTTGTCTTCTAAATTTGTCTACATTATTTTTTTTTTGTGTGGGTATTATTTTAGAGAGCAATAAACGAGGAAATAAATTACTGCCAGCTGAACTAAACTCATTCAAAACTTTATAAAATTAATGCAAAAAAAAACGGGGAGAGGGGAGTTGGTCGGAGATTGGGCCCACCACTCAATATTTTCACGGGCCGCCACAGCTCTAAGCGGCTGACCTCGCTGTCGTGTCCGTCGAAGTTTCCAGGAGCTTAAACAGCGTAATTAATTTATCATGGATTTTACGCCTATCTCCTAAAATCTGGAAGAAATGTAACTAAATACTGGTATTATTTTGTATTAACAACGGCATATGTCGCATACATTGTAATTTAATAAAAATCTTTTTTTATGTACTAAAAAAGTTTGTGATTTTTAATTTTTTTGTTGTTCACGTATTGTATTATACTTTTGTTATTTTATTAACAATCATAGGGAAATTATTTAGTTAAAATAGGAACATTTCAATTGTTATCTTTTGTGGAGCGCGGGTTTAGGATGATTTGTAATTATTTAGCTTTTGATAAGTAAAGTGTATTGGAAGCAAAACTATCTGTGCATTCCATCTGTTTAGTCATCAAATATTGAACTAAAAGTGGAGGCACCTTAAATGGATGGTCGTAGTAAGTAACTTTTAAAGGAATTAAAACCCTCTAAATTCAATTGCGCCCTTTTATATATGAAAAAATGTATTCATGCAATAGAAATCAACATATATTTAGGTATTATTATTGATATTATTAATATCATATTTAGGCATTGTATTTCTATTTGTAAAAATCTACATACCAGTACATTGTTAAATACGAATGTTTGTATATAAATTTCGTTCAACAATTCCCTATAATTTGGTAAATTAGCATCTAATTTAAAAGAAAAAAAACAACCATTAACAAAAGCAAGGCCAGCATAAACAAATTGTCTGTCGAAGTTATTATTCATCAGTTGAAACATACTGAGCTGAGTTATCATGTATTTCGTCGTAATCCTTTGCATTCTTGTATCTATATCTAAACCGTAAGCACTTCTTTTATAATAACCCGTAAATATTCAATTTATCTTTAAATACGCAGCAATGTGAAGAAACGTGCACGGCTGTTCAACAAGTAACGGATACCGAAAATCGTTGTCTAGAATCATCGACAACCTTCTTCCAAAGAGTACAACACCAAGCAACAGGGTTATTTGCTACTGCTAAAAGGAAATTGGGTATTGATCCTAACGCACGGGAGAACCTTTAAATGTAATGTACCTACCTAAATAGATTTTATGATATTAAACAATAAAAAAAATAATTTTAGTGCGACTACTACCTTTGCATATTACAAAACTTAGGCATGGTAAGGCAGGATGTTATTAATAAGTAGGATATGTATATTACTAAAATTCGTAATTTAGATGAACGACAACGGGGCACTGGAACTTCAAAAAGTTCAAGAATGGTTAAAAAATGCTCCCGAAGAATATCAAGGGGAATTGATAATACACGCTGAAAAATGTTTCGATATGCTTGGAAAAAGTAAGAAAATTTTAATAAATGCAGAAAGATTTTAAATGATTCTTTAACAAAAAATATGACGGTAATTTACCATGACGTTCGATTGACGAATTTATTAGAACTATTAGCATACCTCAATGATAGTAATTGGGTATGCCACACATTATACATCTCAATAAAAAAAGCTGTATAATCATAGAGAATATAGACATATCTTTATTCATACTGCAAAAATTTTATTGCAGTAGTTACTTACTTACCTACTTGATTACTAGGGTTATAATTTGAAATTAAAACAAATACAACAACAGAAAACATATTTAAAATGCGTGTGTCAAAAAGTACGCACCATATAGACCTTTGAAATGATTGAAAAATATGCACCAAGCAGCCCTTGTTGATTTTTTTTTCTTTTTGGAAAGCTAGTCTCGTTAGAAGAACGAAGCTTCTGTCATTCATTAAACATCAATTAACATCAACATATTATGCAGTATGTCCCCGAATTGAGTTTACAATAAGTATGATTGACCAAAAATTTTCGAATTGGAATTTCATATTTTGGGATTCCGCCTTGCTTGGTCTGAAACTTATTTTTAGTTTACTTTAGATTTGTTAAAGTCAAGTATGCCGTTACAGTTGAGCAAACACTTTTTAGTTCTAGGTAAACTACCTTTTCCGTTCACAGTACGCCAAAGGCTTATTAAGAAAAGTTGTTCAGAATGAAAAGTTATGCGTTGTGCATATTTTCACAATGATCGGCTTACTTTGATAAAATCCAGTATTGCTCAGTTTCCTTTCGTGTCAACTTCATTTTCAACTTCGTTTTGTGTCAACTTTGTGTCAGCTTGACTTTAAAAAAACAAATCTGTAATTGAAACTACAATCATACCTTGAGATGGGTTAATGATCACAAAAACAAAAAAATATAAAAAACTTTTAATTAAATTATTAAAACAAAAAACAAGTATTAAGTTATTCTAGTAACCCTCCACCTTCGTCGTTGCATAATTCAATCCTCCGTCGCAGTTTCTTAAAGCTATTCCGGATTTCCTGAATTGGTAAGGCGGATATAGCATCTCTTACGCGATTTTTTAATACCTCGGCATCATTGGGTAAATTTTCTGCATACACTACTTGTTTTAAACGTCCCCACAATAGTCAATTCTGGACTCCTTGGGGGCCATAAAACTGGACCATTCCTACCAATCCAACGGTGACCAAATTTACGATTTAACCAATTCACAACAATTTGTGAATAATGCGCCGGAAAACCATCGTGTTGGAAATACATACATCTATTGTGTCTCTATTCTTGCTGTTTTACAGCTGACCTTCCAATGCTATTCCTTTCAGAAAGTGTAAGATATGAGAAGGTCCCAGGGTTAAGTAAGTGTCCCTCTTCGTTTCACATGCTTTTAGGTGTAACGCTCTTGAGGTGCAATAGTGCTACGCAATTTGAGCAGAGATGAATGGGTGTTTCATCCTGTTCCTCACAAAATCTACATTCAGATTCCTTTACGAATCCAAGCTTACTCAGATGTTCTTTCAGTTTACAATAGCCTAAAAGTGTTCCTATTAATATGCCAATATTGTTTTTACTCAGGTTGATGCATTCTATACACCTTATCTGGTTATAGATTCTCAGAAGAGTTTTACTTTGCCTCGTTCCTTGGAGATTCTCCCAATAATTGGATTTCTCTGCTCCATTTCGCTTTCCAATTTCTTCAGTATTGTGTACTGCTACTTTATCCCGCAAAATAGTTCAGGTTCTACAAAAGGTATTCCAGCTCCTTTTTTGCAATATTATCGGTTATTTCGTTTCTTTCCACTCCTGTATGACCCGGAACCCACAAGAGGGTTACTTTATTCCTTTGGCCTAGCTCGCTTAATTTTCCTAAGCATTCCCAGACCATCTTGAAACTGATTTCATGTGAGCTCAGCACACTGATGGCTGCTTGACTATCAGACATAACGATAATCTCTTGCTTTCGGTAATTCGTGTCAATATTGAACTAAATGCATTTTTCAATAGCGTTCAAGCTTTCGGAGTACTTGATTCTAGAACCATACATTCCTGTTCCAGTTCCCTCTGCCGTTTGGAGCGCTTAGTGTACCACTTGATGGCATCTGCACTCTGTGGTGCGGCGGATAGAGAGATCGTTGGACAATAAAATGTCTACCCTGGGTGTATTCCTAGATATAGAAGGAGCTTTTGATAAAGCTTCCGTCAACAACATTGTCAGTGCCCTAGCCAGACACGGTGTTGAGCCGGCCCTTGTAGGATGGCTACACTGTATGTTAGAGCAAAGGGCAATAGAAGTAAGTGTGGGAGGTGCCAGTGTGAGGGGGCGCGTAGATCGGGGCTGTCCCCAAGGAGGCGTCTTGTCACCACTTTTGTGGAACCTTGTGGTAGATGACCTCGTTCGTGCGCTGAACACATCTGGCTTCTACACAATTGCATATGCGGACGATATTACGATCCTCATTGATAGAAGATTTGAGAGCGTGCTCTGCGATTTGATGCAGACTGGTCTAACGTCTCTCGAAAATTGGTGTAGAGAACGTTGCCTCTCTGTAAACCCAGATAAATCAGAGATGGTACTCTTACTAACAAAAGAAAGGTGGGAAACTTCGCCCACCACAACTGTTTGGTACTGCTCTCGGTTTCTCGGACGAAGTCAAGTATCTGGGTATCACTTTTGACAGAAAACTGAGCTGGAGCAAACATGTCAAAACAAAAGCTGAGAAAGCGTGTAAGGCCTTTTGGCAGTGCCGCCGCGTGCTGGGTAGGACTTGGGGACTCTCCCCGAAAATTACCTTGTGGCTGTACACTGCCATAATTAGGCCCATGCTAACTTATGGTGCCCTCGTCTGGTGGCCAAGGTAAGACGAGTGGTAGCCAGGAATGACCTGATGCATGTGCAGCGCATAGCATGTCTTAGCATTACAGGGGCAAAGCACACTACGCCGACGGCGGCAATGGAAGCCCTCCTATGTGTCCCTCCCCTGGATCTGTTCGTGGAGGAGACTGCTTTTGGAGCGGCTATAAGGTTGCGGTCCCGGGGTCTTCTGATCGGGGAGTGAGGGGGTCGCGGCCACGTGCGCACCATCCATGAGGGCGTCGCTAAGACGCCTCTTCTTGGTGCCGCGAAGGACTGTGTGCCTCCTGTGTTTGCTTTCGGCGACACTACCGCGTTCATGTGGACCCCAATGTCGAATCATGCCTTCGATTGCTGTCTATACAGACGATCAAAGACAAAAACAGGGACAGGTGCGGGAGTTTTCTCTCCAGACCTCAAGTTCAACTTAGAGTTGGCACTAGGTAGGTCGCTACGGTTTTCCAAGCGGAAGTTTTGGAGATCCTGCATGGGGCCGAAGAAATTTTAGCAAGGGACGACGCATTGTCCTTTACAGTGATAGCTAAGCTGCCCTTAAAGCCCTTGGTAGTTATAAGATCGCTTCGGGCCTAGTACTTCAGTGTCATAGTGCCTTGGAAGCGATCGCCATTGATAATGACTTGGTACTCAGATGGGTTAAAGGTCATAAAGGTAATCTGGGAAACGAGGCTGCCGATAGGTTGGCGAGACGGTTTCGTGTTCTCCTTACGTGGGACCGGAGCCTGTTCTTCCCATTTCTTCGGCTACACTCAATACCCTAATAAAACCAGTGGACCACTACTCTACACGAGGAGAGATGGGCATCCATAACCACCTGCTGTCAGGCGCGCAAAGCCATACCCAGGCTGTCGTCTAGGACAGCGAGATACTGTCTGCAGCTTTCTCGCAGTAAACTACGTCAAGTTGTAGGGCTATTTGACTGGCCACTGCAAACTTAATAAACACATGCACCGCATAGGACTGACTAGCAGCCCACTCTGCCGCGCATGTTACCTAGAGAACGAGACACCGGAGCACATCTTATGTGACTGTCCGGCGCTTGCCCAACTTAGAGGTTCCATCCTGGGGGAGTTGAGTGACGCCGCCTAGGGAAGGTAGCACAATGGGCCCGGTTAGAGTGGCCTAAGTACGCGTGGCTAGCCACCCTTCCCAACCAACAATCCAGAATCCACTTGATGGCATTTCATTCAATTTCGACATGATGTTTTGATCCCACTCGCAGTTGCTATTAAGCTTTGTTGTAAATTCTTCACAAAGCTGATTTTTTTTAATATGTCATCATGGGGCTTGTCCCGGGTTTGATCAGCGTCAGGAAATTGAGACCTATATGCCTAATTGTTCTTTCCTCGATCATTCCGAGTGTGGTTCTTTTTGCCACGCCCTCTACCACAATGTGGAGTGGGGTAAGATCCAATACTACCTCGACAACTGTTGTTACGGAGGTTCCCATAACCCAGTTACGCATAGGCATGCTAATCTTTGCACTTTTGAGAGATTAATTCAGACGGTAAAGAACTCCATGTCATGCCTCATATAACTTCCGTTTGATTAAAATATAACAAACATTAGAGAAATAATTGCGTACAGTTACCGTATCTATGTGTACTTTTGTTTTACAGTTTCGCTAATGTGACAATAAATATGACAATTCTTTTTCAAAAATTCCTTCTGGGAGTCATTTCACATACTTATCGGGCTAAATCCTGTATTAGTTTTTATGACAATCAATGAAAATCTCTCTGTATAATTTATTCTAGGAAAGTGCTTCGTTTCAAATTAATGTTAAGGATATAAAAATAGACCAAAAAAGCACTCTAATTGACCATCGCCTCAAAATGGAACAAAATGACAGTTATTTCAGTAATTTCTTCAATTTAGTTTTACAGAAGACGAAAAGTATCATTTATCCAAAAACATTTTTTCATTGCTTTTATTTTTCTTTTATACTTGTTTACCGATATCGATACCAAAATGAAGTTCGTAGACAATTTTTTAATTTAATACTAGCAAATAATGCTATGTGGGTCCTGTCTAATAGGGTTCATAAAGTAAAGATATTTCCATTTTTAATCATCCCAAAACTCGCACATTTTTAGTATTATATAGCTCCATTCTTGGACATTGATAACATTCTAAAGTCCTAATAACACCTATATATTTTTTTCATTTCATGTTTCTTCAAAATGCCTGAATTTTCTAGAACTGACAGCCGTTTCGACCACTTTATTAAAATAATTTATAGTTACAGATAATTCTACAGAAGCAAACTGCAATCGTGCATCAGATTATACCCAATGCCTTCATAATTTTCAAAAGGTATGTATTTCGTAAACTAAATGTTAAGACTGTTTTATATTACCATAGCGCAGGATGATGAAAAGGGAATTATTAGCCATTTCAGAGTGATTTTCGTCAAGTAAATAGCGTACGCTCACTCGAGTATATGTATGTTATGTAATCGAATTAAGGATTCGAATATATAACGCCGTCGGAAACATGTACTAGTGAGTACATCTGTATTTGTATACTCCAGTATCTGTACTTGACAGAATTTCTAATATACTTGAGATGTAGTCAATTAGTTTTTCTTAAAATGCAAATATACGCTAGCGATGGATTTTTCGAATAGAAACTTGGAAAAATCGAAAACGTTAATGAATACTTCGAATAGTTTAGGTTTCAAATTTTTCGAAAATCAGTTTGTGCATATTATAATATTTATTTAAAAAATTCCATAATTTTGAAATTTAAAAATTAGGTCATACCAGATTCATGAAATTATTTGTTAAATTTAATATGAAATTACAACGTGGCAGCTTTGTAAATTACTGTAACAAATGTTGATTCTGGGCGTTATCTGAAAAATCACATTTTGTTATTACTTGCACACCAAATCATACTATTATTATTACTAATTAATAAATTTTATCACTTGGTAGTATATAATCATTATAAAAAATAAATGATTATTAAAGTTTTTTTCATCATTGATATTATACAGTGATCCCATCCAGACAGTATTACTAGTAATAAATTGCAATACGACGCACAGTCATCGGTTGAGATAACATTCACCAAATAAATAATTATAGAAAAAAAAATATATTATACACATATATTTTACAAATTGTCAAGGATAAAGTATAATATTTAGAAATATACAAAAGAAAAAATGGTAGAATTTCATACATAATTATTCAAAATAAAACGGAAAATATTACAATAATAAACGCATATGCCCAACAGCCAGTGCAGCAGAAAAAAAGACGAATTTTATGAAAATCTAAAAGAAGTTTGCGAAAATATTGCGCGAAAATAGTTACGTGACAAGTTAATAGTGATCGGAGATTTCAACGCGAAATAGGAAAAGAAGAATTTTTGAGTGGTGTTGCTGAAAGGAAACAATACATGAAGAAACAACTGATAATGGCATGAGATTATCTTACCTAGCAGCGCAGTTAAACATGATCATTGCGAGTACCATATTCAGCATGAGAAAGAAATAAAGTAACTTGGATAAGTCCAGGAGGGCGCTGTGAAAACCAAATAGATCATGTATTAATCAATAGAGAAAGAGCAATGTATATAAAGGATGTTAGAAATTCAGGGGCACAAGTTTGGATACCGATCATTATTTACTAAGAGTAGATAGGAATTTGAGCAGGAATATAGAACACGATTCGAATACTCTGAAAATGCATCAACAGGGTCGACAGAAAGCATATTACAAAAAAAAAATAATGCAAAATGAAAAAGAAAACTTGGTACAGGTAATGTTGACGAAAATTGAAAACGACAACAAAAACTCGAAACTATGCCAACGAATAGGAAGACAAACAAAGGAAAGGGGTGTAATTCTGGATAAAAAAAAAAGAAGAGTATTCAAAAATGGATAAAGAAGAAACAGTAGAAGTACAAGAACCTACGATCGATGAATTCAACGAAGTAATAACAAGCTAACCTTAGGATCTGACAAAACTTGTAACGAACTGCCAAATGCTTATAAATATTCTCCCTATAGCCTGCCGTATTGTTTAAACTCATGTTCTACATTAACTCTTTGTTCTTGCCAATCGATTTTCGTGTGACGAAAATGATATATGTATAGTTCGTTAATGCTAACGAGTTGTTACTAGTGTTGTGAGTTTCCGAATTAAAATATTCGTTGATTCCGATTCTTAGAATCCGATTCGGAATGTGATTCCGATTACTAGATTCCGATTCGGAATCGGATGATTTCAAATTGGATGATTCTGATTTTTTGTTTGTGTAATTGAAGAGCATTAGACTTTTTTTTTAGATATCATCTCCAATATTTGAAATCATCCGAATATGTCGGGTGGAATATGGAATCGGAATATTATTCCGAATATCATAGCCTTCCGATACGGGTATTCCGATTATTGAAATCATCCGAATATTTACAACACTAGTTGTTACGTCATTTGGAACCTACTGCCGTTACTGAAAGTTACGAATTTTCTGATTGTCAAAATATAACTAATTGGCGGAGATCTATAATAATAACAAAGCTGCTGTAAATATTGCAACATACACTTTCTACGGCAGCGTGCTAACGTACTATCTTCGATTACATATGAAAAAAACTGTACAATAATTTGATATTTAGTAACATATACTGTTACAGTCCTCGAAATTGTTAAAGGTTGTTATAGTAATAATACACCTGATCTGCTAAAGTAAATAGCCTTCATCTTACATGTGATAAGAGAGCGTTCGTTGCGTTTTCACTAGGCACTTACTCCACTCTACTTACTCCTCTTTTCTAGCCTCTAATACTTTATCGCCCCGAATAGTTACTTTTTTATGGGTTAGAATTTCAATTTTCCTCATTATATCCTTTATTACTAAACCGGCCGAGGCTATTTCATTTACCGAGGAGGCTGGTCCCCTTTCTCACTTATTCCACACCTCATTCAACCTGGATATTCCCTACATATCTCATAAATAGCGTCTGAATGGCCAGACCAATTATCTGTTCATAAAGGATCTGGCAGCAGGTTGTGTATCTTTGTTTTTGCAGTCGTATAAACTTTTTTAATTTAATATTTATAGTAAACAGCGTCTATCAGCGAATGTATATCAGAACATTTTTCAAAGAAGCACGAAAAGGGAAAGGTGCAGTACTGTTGCACTGTTATAAACACAACCGATATATTCCGTGAGATAACCATTTTTAATACATTTTCTTCAGAAAAAAAAAAAAATATTTCTATGACCATCTGGACTATCAACAATCTAGGCTATTACATACTTCAACAATATGGGCAGGTAAATAGTAACACTGGCGATATCAATATTTTGTGCCAAAAGCACACTGTGAAAAGTAGTGGCGTACCGCAAAATCGTATGGGCCCCCGCATAATTTTGTCTGGGGCCTTTGCCTACTCCTGTGTATTTGTAAAATATTGCTAACAATAATATCTGAGTGCTCCTCATCCTCATATGCCTAGGCCATGCGGTGGTTACGGGAATGTATTTACTATTTTACGCCACTGCACTCGTGAAAAAGAAAAAACGCTAGGTTTATAAATTATGGGATACTAGGCGATTTTTACTTCTGTTTGTTTAAAATGAATATCTAAAAAAATAACTAAAAATATACTCTAATAATCAAAATTTAGTTATATGTAAAGCAGAGAATATCTGTAGCACTGTACTACGGATGACAAAAATTAGACGAGTGTGTTCACATTCACATATTCACAACTTTCGGAATACCATACAACACCGATTTACGAGTGGAATTCGTTAATATAAACACCGATAAGTAAATCTCTAAAAAAACAACCATCCCGTCGGTGCGAGAGAGACAGCGCCTACATAGTACAGTAGATGTCAATTTACCAGTACTGGTCCAGTATATTTTGTTCTAAATAAAAAAAAAAATAGTTTTTCAGGGTCCTCAATTTACCGACCCAAGGAGGCCTCATTTTGGGACCCCCTAATAAAAATTTTGTGTCAATATTGATCCTCTAAAATTGTGAATGAGTATTTTTAGAATTGGAAAAATAATTTTAATATTTGAAAATAATATTTAGGATTGGTTTCCTGAATATTGAAAATTCAAAACAAATCAATGGGATAAAACGCACTCTCTTGTAAAATACACATTCACTCATTCAAACCTAAATATTACATGAAAAATTCAATTTTTTGAAATACCACGAAATCGTGAACCTCTAAAAATAACTATATTTCTAGTTTTACTGCTGTTTTTACTAATTTATTCATGAAAAATCATTAAAAATATCGTTTGTTTACCAATTTTTTGAGGGTGGCTCTCAACTCTACACCTGAGGATATCTGCTATAGACTCCTTCAAATATTCAAAATTTATTTTATCATCATCAACATGTCTTTGTGAACGTAAACATGTATATAGAACGTAACGTCGAATGTAAAAGTGAACATGGAACGTAACATAAAACGTACTGCTGTAACTGATTGTCCAAGCATACAAGTTTAAAGAAATTAAAATAACAAAATTAATTTAGCTAGCTCAGCAAAAATGAATTTAAAAGGGCACCAGAGATTCTTAAATCTCAGAGTAAATTTTTTTTTAAAAATTAATAGTGGGCGTTTACAAAATTTACTTTCTTTAAAATCCCCAAAAATTGAAATGGCTGATTCAAAAATAAAAGAACTATTTAAGATGATATTTACAATCATTAAATTTATTTAAAAAAAAAAAAAGAAAAAAAAACATTTGATACAATTTACAGGATAAATGAAAACCGTGAATATAAGATTCTGGCAAAAAACAAACCTGCATAAGATTCTACAATTTAAAAAAAGCAATGCAATCCTTTAGCAAACAAAATGGTGAATTCGTTCTAGAAGGAATTTCTTATACCACAAAAAATCCACGTGGTTTCAAAAATTCAAAGCAAACTAAAATTTAATTCAATCAACGTGGAAAAACAAGCAAAATCAAAAATGAAATTTAAACCAAGCTCACAGCTTCACTTCACCTACCCGAGTGATAAAAATACTATAAATTTGATAACTACAAAAAAACGGAAAATTTAAACTCTAAACGCGATTACTTCTAAAACGAATATTATTAAAAAGCCTTACATGTATTTGTGCACAACTACCCAATACAATTTAACAAAAGAATTACTAGATAGATGATTTTAAATACAAAGCAACGAACTACATCTTAAACTGAAAAAGGATTACCAGAAACGGTAACCAAGACAACTAAACAAGACTATACACGGGCTCGTCTATCTGATAACTCCTCGGCCTCTAAGGTAACATTCGCATATATATGAAATTTACAATCTGCGTGCGATGACCGCAACGCATCGCAAAGAAAAACTAGCATATAAACTATACAATACAGGTGTGCGCAAAATGTACAAATAAATGAAATTAACTATACACAACTGACAAATAAAATGATACTAACAATTAAATCAAAATTCTTAGCAAAATACACAACTATAAGAATAGTGGAAACTCTAACATTGTTTTGACAAGACTGATATGGAATAAATAAAAATACACATTTAAATTTCCGAAACCCGGGGTGCCATTCCACAGCAGTACATATTGAATGTAATATAAACGTAATAGTTCTAGTAACATAATATCCAACGTCAAAGAAAAGAAGTGCATTATAACCTTTTGCTAAAAAATTCAATGATAGAAAATAAAATAGTTACATAATTATTTTAAATATAAATAAATTGTAATGAATTCTGTTAAAAGTTATGCAAACGAAATTAATCACTTAATAATGATCCAATGAAGTATATAAATTCATATAACTCATTACCTAAGCTACCAATAAATAAAATTCTACTCATTACAAATATTTCAAAATTCGAAAATATTTTAACAAATTCATTTGATTATATCGTATTTGTAAAAAATAAGAAATATAAAATAAATAAGAACTATGTAGATAAAATAAATGTCATGTTTAATTACATAATTAGTTATCAAATTATGAAAAAAGAGGAATTCTTTCAATAAAAGTCATTGTTGATAAAAATATAATTTTGTTCCATAACAATTACAAAATAATCTCAATTGGGTTCAATTCTTCAATGCCCCCAGCCAATGTATCTGTACTATCTTCTTGGATACATCTTTTATCATCTCTCCACACAATGATTTTTTATTTAATTCCTCAGTATATACATTATGATCATAGCTCCTAATAACGCTTTGCTTATGAAAATATTCCTTTTGATCAAACAAACATTTTTTATAATGCTGAAATTTAATTTCTTTATCAAGTACAGATTTTTTAATTCCTTTCAACTTTTTATGAACACTATTATCTCTATATGCATATGATTTAGATCTTAACCCAACAAATTCAAGTATCTTTTTACCACCGAGTTCATCTTTAATTTTCCAATTACTTTTTTATTTTTATCACTATACAGTTCATGATCTTTTGGATAATTAGATATATCAAATAAATCTCTGGATTATCTTTGATAAATTTATTAAAATCTTCTTTAAAATGATAGATTAAAGAATCTGTATCCATGTACATTAATTTTACTTTTTCATTATATTCTTTTTTAATTACATTATAATGAAAATCATACATATATGATTCGATAGATCTAGTATAGCTTGTCCAAGATATATAGGTTTATTAAATGAAACAATTGTTTTATATTTATAATTAATACAAGATTTTCACCATATATTATACATTTTCTAAATGTTGGTTTATTAGTAGCTCTTTGAGCTTTTAACTCATTTGAATAAAGTTTAAGATCTTGTCTTTTTCTAACTGATTCCATACTTTTACTAAAAATTGCATTTACCATCTTCCAAAATCCAACTTCAAATTCATTTTTGATTTTTGTCTTTGTATAGTACAGAATTGAAGTCTTATAAAATCAGTTTGAGTAAATTCGATACCTCTATGCACCTTTGTTATTTTAATTCCTAAATCTTTATAAAGTTTTAATGTTTTATAATGTACTATATAATTCTCTTATCATGGAAATCACAAATAAGTTTGTTTACTTTACTATTTGGAGGTGGCTTATTTTCTGGAGCAAGAGGAAGATCATTAAATTTATCATGCAATTCCTTTGGAAAATCATCAATAAATCAACTTCTAATACATATCCAGTTTCGTTATCACTATTTAAGATTTCATCAAGATTTATATCATAAATCCATTTAAAATTCTTGTATGGCATTTTTTGAGACATAGCCCAACCGTATAAATTATTAGCATCAAGGTAACTGATTTGTGAATTATTATCGCTAGAATTAGCATATCTATTACAACATTGAGATATACCACCTCTAATACCATTCTCAAAGAATATATACATTTCATAATCAAGTAATAAATCTAATTCTGCTTTAGTATATTTCAACATACAGTCCCAAGCAAGTCCAGGAGTTGTAAAATACCAAGCAGGATCTAATTCAAATTTTTCTAAACATAAATCTCTGAAATTTTCAAATATATCTGCTAATAATAAAACATCCATTTTCAAATATAAATCATGCCATTCTCCAATATTTTGTATATTAAAATATTTCCAAACCTTCAAAGCATGTTTATAATCCCTTTGATATATATGTTCCTTAGTTAATGATGAATAGAAATGTTAATATGTGACAGTCTTGTTTCATCAAATTTCTCATATGAATCCATATATTCATACGGATAAACACCTTCCTTATTATTTTTCTATTTTCTTTTCTAAATAGTATATCTAAATCAGATTTTGTAAAATATTTATTTACTTCCCTCAATTGATCTGGTTCAAGATTGGATGACAATTCATTAATACTCTGATTTAGAAAACTAAATGAATCTATAAATCTAAGTTCAAAAACTTGGCCAACATCTTCATTAAATACCATCATACTAAATGAAATATATTTTTCTTTATTATTTGGAATAACTCTTATATTTTTACTATACAATCCTAAATTTTTTATAAATAGATGACAGTCATAATTTTTCAAGTTATGGAAGAATACAGGAATAAATATTGGCTGTTTTAATTTTAAATTACAGTTATTACAGGCAGCACCTCTGTATCTACCGCTATAATGATTATGATCTCGAACCTTGATATTAATGTCTGTAAATTCACAATCACACACATAACACCGTTCTGCATCTATAAATTGATTGTTATTAAAACCTGTCATTTTTTATTTTCCTTTAGTAATATATGCAATTTTTTACCCCAATTAATTATATCTTCTAAATAATGTTTAGAAATATCTTCCTCACTTCTATATATATGCAGTGGGTTTTCTATATCATCATTTCTGCTTTTAATATAAAATCCATAACTAATAGGTTTATGAATTTGTTTCTTTCTTGTATATGATTCTTCAGGATTTGAATCACATCCTTGAATTGAAAGTAATAAAGCTTCAAAATCTGAATATATGACATATGGATGTTTGACCATTTTTTGATAATTATTAAATTTTATTTTCGGATAAATACTTATAACAGTACCACCACATTTTTCTACATGTATATTTATTTCATTTATATCATTAGTTTTGTATTTTTCACATTTGGTGCACTTGTATTTGATACATGGTAATTTTGGTAAACATACTTCCGTTGTATTACATATTAACTTATGATTATTTAAATGTTCTTCACTATCTGTAACATAATTTAAACATCCTCTGCAAAATAATTTCTTATGTCCATCTGAATTTATTTGTTTGTTAAATAATCTGCTAAGATTTTTTATCCAACAATAATGTGAATTATCACCATTTTTGAAATATAATAAATCTACAAACCTATCGTGTGGTTTTTTATTTTTTGTAAGTAATGGATATATTTTATTACCATCATATGTAAAAACATAAACATTAATTTGATTTAATGATTCAAACTTTTTTATATCTTGTATTCTAACTGGAAATTCAATATCAGCAAACAAGAGTTCATTGTCATATCTATGATATAGGCTCACTCTTTCACCATGACTATTCTGAGGATGTAAAGCAGATAATATACTCCATTTAAAACATTGATTATCTCTATTTTTTATATTTATACAAGATTTTGTGTTCTTAATCCACTCAGGCAGTTCAATATATGAACTACCACCTAAAGGAGTAAATTTATTAATATTTATAAGTAAACTATTAACATTATTCAATATCCAAAATGATCCTTCCTTATCTTGAAAATCTACTATCTTTTGTGTGAATATTTCTCTTTGATTATCCCAATATATTTCTAAATTATCACTCTCATATAGCTCTACATTTCGAAGTTGTATTGCTTGATACATTACATTACCAGGGTTTGTAGCATCTATAAATTGTATATCCATATTTAAATTGATTTTTATATTATGATATTTATTCAACCATTTACTAATTAACCCAATAGCCCTTTCCCTTAAATACTCCATATAACTATATTCATTAACTATTTTTGGATTATTGTTATTATGTCTATATGTAACTATTCTAGATTTAAAACTTGTTTCAAGTTCAAAAACATCATCAGTTATAACATGTTTTGATTTATGTAAATTAAGGCGTTTCCTTGTTATCATTTTTCCACATTCATCACATCTAATTGATTGCTCATTGATTGGAATATCTTCAAATATTTGATTAGGTTGATTTATTTTAATAACATCTTTCATTTTATTTATCCAATCATCTTCTTTTGCTTTTTTAATATCTTCACTCGAATATATTGTTCTAAGAGCTTTATTTATATCTTTTTTATAATAATCATTTAATAAATCTGGAGATGTTTGACTTATTCTTTCTGTTAAAGATTCTTTATTTAAGTTATAGTATTTAGTAATTCTACCCTTTGCTAATCTTTTTAATTCTTTTACAGTAATCTTCAATAACAAATTTTTATTCCCATCTATTAATCTTGTAAGAGTATCATTAATCTGCTCTTTTTTTATGTTATGGAATTCTTCAATGGTATATGCTTTTCTTAATACTTTTTCCAAATTTTTTAATGTAGGTTTAATTGTTTTAATAATGGGATTACCATGTCTTACTTTATTAATAGCTGCTATCAGCTGATCTTTTTTAAGTTTATGTATTTTAGTAATATTTAGATTTCTGGCAATTGTCCTAAGCTCTTTTAAATTCACCATCTATTTATTACAAAAAAATTTATTAATATTTCAAACTGGAATGAGTTAGTTGAAACATATTTGGTCTATATTATATGGAATTGTGACTAAATATATTACTGAAATTTTTTTTTAATAAATAAATGTATTTGTATGAATTACAAACTATTGCAAAATCAATGGGAATTAAAAATTTATCAAAATATAGAAAAAAATCTGATTTACTTGAGTGTATCGATAGACAAAAAGAACTAATAAGAAAATCCAATGAAACCAAAGTATTAGTAGATTTATTCCCCTTTGATGATGATATATATATGAAAAATAAAAAACGTCAAAATAAAATTAAATGTAATATTTGTAATAAATATTTTACTGAGAGACAAATAACATATCATAAATTTAAACATAATCCTGATTTAGATTTTAAAATAACTAATATTGAATCTAAAGGTAAATCAATTTCTTACTTTCATTTAAATAATGAATATATTGAAACTCCCGATTATTTAGAGATTATATTTGATAAAATGAAAGATATATTTACATATTTACTAACATTTAATACAACCTTAGATTTTGAAATGCAAATAGAATATCAGGATGATGAAGTATATGATGTAGTTTATTTTGACACAATTAGCCCAATATTTATTTTCACGGAAAAGGGAATAAAAAGTATTGATGATTTTATAAAATATTGGAATAATAATAAAAATATTGTATTATACTATTGCTATAATAACATTATAACTCATGTTAAATTAAATATTTATAAATGAATAATCATAAAGAATTATTTGAATTATTATATAATCAAACGAATAAGAATGATATTATAATTGGAGAAGGAATAATATCTGATTACATATTTCCATTCTTAAAAAATATAAAATTTGATTTAGGTAAATTACCAGACTTTGTTCAAAAAATAAAAGATCTTTTTAAATCAAAAAATTATACTTTTGATCACTTAATTGATATTTATAATTCCATTCCAGATGAACATGCAGAACTAAAAAAATCAGTATTATCTTTAATTAGTAAATACAAATATCAATGATTTTAAGTCAAAATTTATTTTTTAAATTCCAACAGAATAATAAATGTATGAAACATTTGAAAACAATTGATAATAAAATTATTAAAAGATTAATACTAAAACATATACAATGGAGGTGTTATAATTGTAATGATTATTTGGAATTGAAATGTAATCTTTTAAAGGAAAATATTAGGGGCGAAAATAATTTTATATGGCGGATAATTAATCATGGCTCCATAATAAATGTTGACATTCCTATTGAAAATATAAATTCAAATAATCTTATAATTGAACTAGCATTAACAAATAATAATGAACTCATAGATTTTAAAAATGAATTATATATTGATCTAATAATATTTTATGAGGTGTAACTATTTTTCGGATATAAATGTCATTATTATCAAAAGAAGGATTATTTTCTTCATTAAATGTTTTAAGACAATATACTGATTCATTTGAAATTTCTCTTAAATCATCTGCATCAATAACAAGAGAATTTCATTTTGGAACAAATACATGTTTACAACTAGATCATGTAAATTTATATTTATCAATCAGTAATCCAACTGATAAAGTGATTAAGTTATCAAAAGATTATATTCAAGAAATTATAAATAGAATATCAGTTAAATTAAGAGTGTTCAAAGAAAAAGATCATGCTGAAATAATTGAAGAATCAGTCGATTACGCAGGAACATTTTTCTTAATTAATTCATTCATTAGAAGAAGAAAAGATGACATAGAAGATCATGAAGATGATTATAAAAATATTGATGAAATTCCTGTTGATGGAATTGATATTAGAATTCCAATGAAATATATGTTGGCAAAATTTTCTCAACCAAATATAATTCATTGTGAATCTATTGTGTTCAGAATTGATTTTTATTCTCAATCACAAATATTGGTTAATGAACTAACTGAAAGCATTAAAGTTGATGGAATATTTGCATGCAATTCTTATCAAATGGATATGCAAGCAATTGAATTATCCAAAAAAGATAAAACATTAATTCTTAATAAAAAATTACATACATTACCAGAAACAATATATTCAACATTAATGGAACAAGTATTATCAAATAAGACAACATTAGCAATAAATATTAATTTATCATCTCCTTATGCTTGTAATCTTTATTATGTTTTTTTATGATGCAAAAACTGGATCATTTAATCCAGATCCTAAAGTGTATACAACAAATCATGAAATAACCGCTAACGGAAAAACATATCCATTCTCGAATAACAAGGGTTTCTTAACAAATAAAAACCATGTTATTCAACAACATTATGATGATTTTCTAAACAACACTAACGGTTCGTATATAACAAAAAATAAATGGATAAATAATTTTAGAATATATTCAGCTGCAATTTATGGATTAATTCAGACACAGGGATTAATATTAAAAATCACTTTAAATAAAGGATTTATTTCTAACGATATTAAGATTCTTATTATTACTCAAGTAAAAGATGTCTAAGCTTTGTTTCCAGTTGCGGACGATTAATTAATAGAATAAATGATATTTAAAATAATTTTTCATGATCAAGATTATAATGATAAATTATTAGATTGTAATTATCATCTATTAATATTCAATAACAATGATATTAATACAGGAATAAAATATATGAAATATAATAATATATTTTTCTAGATTAGATGTTCAAAATTTATATTCAATATTTCATATTAGTAAACAAATAAATATATTTAAAGAACATATATACATATACGGAAACGTTTGCCTTGTAAAAATTAATATAAATAAGAAAATTTTAAATATAGTAATTGGAAATGAAATAAATTATTATCATAACTACTTAGTAAATTTATTTCCAAATGAATATTATACAATATTTAATAAAAATGGTATTGAAAATAATGGTTACGGTGCTGTTGTGACGTCTACGACTGAGCAACAAGTTGCGAATAATAATATAGTAATTTATGAAAATATTATAATCAATGAAAATTCAAATTATAATCCAGTTGAATATTTCACTATTGATTTACCATCTGCACCATATATTTGTGATACATCAAAACCAAATGAAATAATAGATTCTATAAAATTACAAAATTCAAATATTTTGAAAAGAATTTTAGACGATGACATTATTACAGTAGATGAAAATAAAAAATTGATTGAAGAATTAAAATCATATAAATATAATAAATTTAAACCAATAATAAAGGAATTAAAAAATTATAAAACTGTATTAGAAAATTATTATAAATCAAATATAAAATTATTAATAGTAAAAAATAAACAAAAAGTTAGAGAAGAACAAGAAGGATATGTAAAAGAATTAAAATATTACAGAATGCGATTGACTAATTATTTAAAATAATCATAATAATAAAAAACAAAAATTAAAATTATAACTATCATGAGTATTACGATGAGAATAAATATTATATATTTTAATTTACTTACTTCACTAATAAGTGCTAAAAATTTGTTTTGAAGCTTAGGATACTCTTCATTAAATAATTTTATTGTTTTAATTATTTGACTACTTATATTTTGCATTTATAGATTTCATTTTTCTAGCGTTTCTTTCAAATATTTTAATAGTTCGTTCCTTAGCTTCGTTTATGTTTGACGGTACAACAACAGTTTTATTTCTTAATTCGGTTAATTTTTTAGGATCATAATTGTTGTAGTTGTCCAACTTATATTCTAGTTCATTTATTTTATTATTTGCGCATTCTAATTCACAATCTGTAAGAAGTAAATTCTCAAATAAATAATTAGCAGTTTTTCTAGCTATGTACTTATCAATAACTTCTTGTTTAAATCCAACTATTTTTGCTGCTTCTTCTATTTTATTAATTTCATTTATAATAGGTTTTACATCTTCATTCCATTTATTTTGTTCATCTTTTGGTATATAAGATATCAAGTCCATTTATATTATAAATTTTTTATTGCATTATTAACTAAATCTTTTGCTTCTTCATCTAAATTATTATATTTTTTAGTAGTATTAATATTTACCAATCCTTCTTTATTTGATTTCTTTTGCGTCTTTTTACGGATAACTGTTGACAAATGTGATTCATCACCAGTTGAATGTATATTGGAAATAGAACTTGTAGATGATAAGGCTGTGAGATCAATAGATGGATCAGGATTTAGTTGTGTTGATTTTATTTTTGGATCTTGTCTGATTAATATTAATGCAGAATCTAAAGTTTTTTGTGATATTTTTTTCTCTTTCACAAATTTTCTTTTGGAAATATTTTCTTTAGATAGTCTATTTAAATATTCAGTTGCTAAATTTATTTTATAATAATTTTTTGCATCGTTTATTGCAGTCCATTGATCTTTTGTATTTATTATATTTTTTAATGACTTTGCTATTGATTTATTTATTGATATATTTGAATTACTCGTCTTTGGTAAATGTGTATAATATCTGACACTAACATTACTCATATTTATTATAATAATATTTTTATATATTTAATTCAGCGCTTCGCTGCGAGATCGAAAATCGATCAAAGCTTTGCTTCTCAGTCGCAGACGTTTAATTATTAATAAATACTAATTAATACTAATTATGACTAATAGTGGTCGACCAAAGAAAAAGTTATTTAATAATAACGATAATACAAATTTTGGATTGAGATCATTAATTGAAAGAAAAATGGGTGGTGAATTATTATCACAAACAAAAAGAATAATAATTATAGGTCCATCTGGATCTGGTAAATCAACAATTGCTCAAGAAATAATATTTGGTATGGAAAGAAAATCTATTTCAGAAATTAATTATTTTTTACCTAATGGAAACGAATTAGAAAAAGATATTCAAGTAATTAAAGAATTATGTAAAGAAGCTTTTATTTATTTTAATATATATAGATATGAAAAAGATAGTATTCCTAATGAATTAAGAACACACAGTCTTAATATATTTGATGATGCACATAAGAAAACAGGTATAACAGATTTAGCAGAAAAATTATTTACAGAAGGAAGACATAGACAACAACACGTAATATATATTCAACAAACTGGTACATTTTATACCAGCTGGAATGAAATCAAGTTATAGTGAAATAATTATTCATAAAAGTATAATAAATGATTTGGAAAAACTATATTAATATTGATCAATCACAAATATGTAATGAGTATACTAAAACTGGATTTTATACAATTAATAAAAATGGTATTTGTTATCCAACAAAATTATGTGATTACAAATCCTTCAGAGAATATAAAAATAGATTGAAAGCAGTCGGTAGAAATACTGAAGATGAATACAAAAACAATATTAAGAATACAAATGTTATTTATAAAGCATATAAAAATGCCGGAGCAACTAGTGCTAATAAAACAGATGTTATAAGTGATAATCAAAGCTTTGATTCTCAGTCAATTCAACAATTATTCAAAGTATTATAAATGAGTAATATTATTTTGAAATATTTAATTGATAAATGTAAAAATGATAATAAGATAGTATTATCAAATATTGACTTGGAAAATATTTTTAAATTAATTACAAACCAGGAAATAAACATAAGTTCAGATAAATTGTTAACATATGGAATAGATAATTTAAATAAGTATAATATTTTTAATTTAGATTGGAATACTGGTGGTACACATTGGGTTGCTATGTATATAAACTATGATAATAAACTTATTAATTTCTTTGACTCGTTTGGTAATTCATTACCAGAAAAATTTCTAATTCCAAAAAGTTATATAGTAACTCATAATAATTATAAATTTCAAAATTCTAATGATGTAAATTGTGGTTGGTGGTGTTTATTATTTTTATATGTATGTTACTTAACGTCGGAGATAAAACATTTATGATTTTGTTTCAAATAAACGAGGATCTTGTATATTTAATAATTTCTTAATTTCGTCTGTTGGATTAATATTTTCAACTTTTTTACTTTTATCAAAACACAGTAATGGTATATCATCATCACAATCGGAATCGTCTTTGCTAGCTATATTCATAAGAGTTTTAATATTTTTTTTCTATTGTTTCCTTATCTTTTTGTGATAATGTTTTCTTTAAAGGAATTGAAGGCTGACCAGGAATTTCTAATGTTAATGACTTACCACTTACCTTGTCAACAACCTTATTTAAAATATTTGCTAAGACTGGTCCAGCTGCTGCAGCTAATATGGGAATTAAAAAATTTATAAAACCACCATTTATTTCACCTCCTTCAAATATTTTTGATTTATCTTGTAAAATTATTGACGAACCTTTTCTAATTGTAATCGTCATTTATCTATATTAAAAATAAAGCTGATTTAAAAAAAAAAATTCTATTTTACTTTCATGTAATATGAACTCATTAATTGATAAAAAAAATATTTAAAATAAAGTACACATTTCAAAAATTAATAAATTAAAGGTAATCGCACCATCTATCGTTTAGAAGATAAATATTCATTATATTGCAGAGTTAGGTATTTGCATTGTCCTACAAAGCGTGTGGTTGACAACGTTGGTATCATAGATAAAGAATATGGTTGGTACGCTGGTCAATTGTCAAGTCGTCAAATCAAAACGCACAAAACATAACCCATAAATAATATAATACCCTATAATACTAACGTACTAAAAAGTAAATGAAATAATTGTAAAAAAAAAAATTTTTTTAAACATGGTCCGTTTAAAGAAAATTTATTCAGATAGCAAAATGCCTTTCTTAGAGGTAAGCGTGCAAGTTAACGGTGGAATACAAGAAGAAGCAGAAATAATTATTGGACCTTTTTTGAAATTGAAGTGTATTGCAATAGACTTTCAAAACCGAACCTCGTTACTCCTTTATATTAAAGATATAGAGCGTTTAGAAGACCAACCAGTCGGTGTTCTAAGAATAAAAAATAATCTGGTTACTGGAACTGACTTTTATAACATCAGATTTCGTACCGAGCACGAACACCAACAGTTTGTGGAAATCATCTTTCCAGATAGGTAAGAAAAAAAATGTATCTACTATTAACAAGTAAGATTTTTTACGGGTGTCTCATAAACCACCTCGAAAAAAAACTTGATTTAAAAAATGACTGTGGCTTTAAAGTAGTTTTATTGGTATTCTACGCAATCAAATACCCAATTATAATTTCCATCTATTTGATGAATGACACTTTTTTCTGTAACTATTTATATTCTAACAAAAACTATATTGTTACTAACAAAAATACATCAACACCAACAGAAATTGCATATAATGATATGTCTGGTACATTATTTTAATATTTATTATTATTTACATATATCTCAATGAATTAAGAAGCATTCTTACAATTAAAGTTTAGTGTTCTACATTTTTTTAACAACTTAATGATGATTCAAATTATTTTATAGAAATTGTTATATTTTCATAGATCGCAGGATTCTGGAGGGTCATCCATGGAGTCTACATCGAGCTCAAATTCATCTTGATTACCTCAAAAAATGTCTAATTCAAATATGTAAAATTGTTTAGAAAATAAATAATGTAAATAAATAGAATGAATAGTTCTTTTATATATTAAATTTCGGCATTATAAAAAATGTTTGTTTGATCAGAAGGAATATTATCATAAACAATGTGTTATTAGGAGCTATGATCATAATATATATACTGAGGAATTAAATAAAAAATCTTTGTGTTGGAGAGATGATAAAAGATGTATCCAACAAAATAGTACCGACACATTGGCTTGGGGGCATTGGAGAATTGAGAACAATTGATATTTATTGTACTTGTGTAAATTTATAATTTTTATCAACAATGACTTTTATTGGAAAGAATTTCTCTTTTTTCATAATTTGATAACTAATTATGTAATTAAACATGACATTTATTTTATGTTTCTTATTCTTTACAAATACTATATAATCAAATGAATTTGTTAGAATGTTTTCAAATTTTGAAATATTTGTAATAAGTAGAATTTTATTTATTGATAGCTTAGGTAGTGAATTATATGATTTTATGTACTTCATCGGATCATTATTAAGCGAATTAATTTCTTTCAAAAAACTTTTATCAGAATCCATTCCAATTTATTTATATTTAAAATAATTATGTAACTATTTATTTTCTGTCGTTGAATTTTTTAGCAAAAAGGTTATTAATACACTTCTTTGACGTTGGATATTATGTTACTGGAACTATTAAGTTTACATTACGTTCAATGTTTACGTTTTATGATACGTTCGCTACAGGGTGAGAACGAAACACCTCTCGATACCTCTCAATCATTCATATGTTTTAACGTTATGTTTTATATACATGCTTACGTTAACAAAGACATGTTGATGATGATAAAATAAATTTTGAATATCAGAAGGGATCTGTAGCAGATACCCTCAAAAAATAAAATAACCGATTCTTAAAATACTCGTTCACAAAATTTTTCAAATATTTGATAAATTACTCCTTGAGTCGGTAAATTGTAGATCCTTTAAAAAATTATTTTTTTTTTATTTGGAACAAAATCTGCTGGCCCAGTACTGGTAAATTGACATCTACTCCTGTCAAAGTCCTGAACATTTGATTAACAAAGTAACTTGATTTTTAAATAGCAATCTATATCTTTGCTTATATTTGAACAAATTAGGAAATCGGTCAAAAACAGTATTTTTAGATTTCATAGTTATTATATTGTTAGAAAAATTAAAACGTATTTTACCAATAAATTCAACACATGTGTGCATTTACAAATCTTAAATACATTTTATTTCAAAGTATCCTGTACTGTTTGTAGATTAAACGCGTAGATAAGATCTTATAGAGCGCGTATAAGAGTCCAAAATCGGTGCGAAAAATGATTCATGAATTTATCAATGCTTTAATTATTGTTTTCTTAAATAAGATTTTTAATCATTTGTCCAAGAGATGAGCAAGATAGGGGAGAGGGGGTTATTAACCGCATGAGTGGGGGTTTCATGCTGCCTACAGATTTTTCAAGATCCGATGAAACATAAGCATGTCTAATCGTTGTAAAACGAAATTCATTTCCCTTATCGTGCCCATGGCTAACTTGTACAATTTTTTTCACCGTCACATTTTTTTTTTTTAATTCTCTACAGCAGGGGTCGGCAAACTTTTTTAGGACAGGGCTAAATCGTAACGAAAATTAAGTTCAGCGGGCCAGGTTGTAAACTCTAACGTGTATATTTTTTATTAAGTGTTCCTCTGTGTTTTATTGAACCGAAAACAATGTACCAAAAAGTTTCCGTCGTATCATACAGGGTGTTTAAAAATTACTGACTTGTCAAAGAATCTTAAAACTTATTTTTTTTTCAAAAACACCTGTATATTCTTATATTTTTCTGCAACATTCAATCAGAATGTTGAAACTAAAATTGAAATAAATGATACTAAAATAGAACAAATGAGAAATTTAAATATTTAAGAGTAACATTGGAAGAAACAGGAATAAACGATTGATGAAACAATCAAGTACTACGCAATAAACCAAAAATTTATTAATAAAAAAGACAAGCCTATAGTAGTGTTATGAAGAAAGCCAAGAAAAATAAGATTCCACTATTTTAAGGCATTTGGAAACACATATCAGTAGTTCAATACCTGCTACTTCTGAAGATTTGGGTACCTTGAAAACATCTGACCAGAAAATTTTGAAGTAAAATAGGATTTTTAGGAATTCTAATCCAATCTAGATCACAAGAAATGAATTACGACATATTTTTTTGTAATACTTCAACGAATGTTAGTATCTTTTTATTTAAAATAATTTGAAGGGACGAAAGTTCAGTTGAGAGAGCATAAGAAACAGAAGCAATAATTACTATTAATGGACGGAACGATTGTAGAAATTCTTTCTCATTTAAAAAAATATTAATAATTTCTCTGAGTTCTAAAAATCTCAAAATTTTTCCACTATTACACCATCGAACTGGCGATGGTTAACTCGCCGAGAGCCAATAAAGTTAACCACTGCCACAACTGCTTCAATAATGCAAAATAGATAGAGGTGTTTGATGAATTATGCAATGACTTATTGAAAGCTTTGCACAAAACAAAAATACTTGGGCAGTATCAACAATGACTGTTGACTCTTCAAGAACTAACAAAAACTACTAGACATTTTTTGCCTTCTCCATTAAGAAGCGTATTGTGATATTATCAATTTATCTGACAGTCGCTTGAGCTGAGAGGTCAACAGAAAAACAAACCCTTTCTTTGGGCACACTTCTTCAGCTTTATCGCAAATCTATTCATGAATATTTCAAATTTAATTCTAAATAAGGTTAGAAATATTTTTGTGAAGTACACCGAAAGCGTTCATAGTAAATGAATTAACCGGACTTATTTACCGCGACATCAGTCGATGAATAGTAGAAGTAGATACCTCGCGGTACAATAATTTTCATAAACCCTTATTGTGGGTGAAAAAAACTATCGACAATAGCTGAATTAACCGCTTGGTACTTACAAGTTGCGCGGGCCGGATTGAAATACGCAGCGGGCCGGATTTGGCCCGCGGGCCGTAGTTTGGCGACCCCTGCTCTACAGCATCCATAATATTTTGTTGCACTTCAGAGACCAAATATGTACATTGGGTTAAAGTAACGATTAATAGTTATAATTCAAACAATGATACTATTCTTCAACGACCTTTATTTTTAATAAAAGAATAGTTTTATGATTCTACATCCTATAGTTAAAATTTCACTAGCATGTATAGGATAGTGTATAAACGAGTATATATATACTTATTTACAATTTTTTTTTATCATCTCAAAGAAAAATAAATTAAATAAATAAAAGTTATGGGCAAAAAATAAACATAAAAATACTTACAACTGCTTTTCTCTTTGTCTCTCTAAAACAGTCGCGATAACAATGCGTATGCAAGTCTACTATACAATAATAACACAAATACTGCAAAAATATGTATATATACATATTTAAATAAACGTTATAAATTAATTTGACAATAAAAATACAATATTAACACAGCAGTGAATCAAACTCCATTTTTTCTTGTATTATTATTATTATTTAATCACAATTTTCATCGTCTCTCATCTCGTCATCCTGCATCGATTCCTCTCTGGGGGAATCGTCGCGTCCTCCCGCGTCCCTACCAGACATCCTCGAGCGCGCATTCTGGCGGATCTGATTCAAGCAAGCGAGCATGCGTATCATGAAGGCCGCCGGTACCGTTATAGTATCCCTTGTCTCTTCCAACATTACCTCATTCCTTTGTATTAGCTACAAACATATTGAATAAAAGCAAATATAATACTAGTATACATATGGTCAAAGACGTATAGTTCCGCAAGCGTACTTTAGAGCGGCGCCATTGTAGCTTCTTCGCGGTGGCAGTTAAAAAGCGGCGGGGCAAGAGACGTACGTAAATAAGCAGTGGACCAAGCGAACTATGTACGTGATATGGAAGCACTTAAGTATTACAGCTGTGGGTAATTCAGAAATCTATTTCTATTGGCAGTACTATAAATAATGGCGGCAAATATGAATTCTACCCCCGAGCATATAAATAAGTAGATGATCTGAGAATCGGGTGCTAGGTGTTAGTTTTGCAGTTTATATTTATCCAAGTTATTTTACAGAATGAATGTATGTTTGGAGAGTTGTTCTTTATAAATGCATCTATTTTACTTTATCGCTATTTAATTAACGTACTAAACAGAGATACGCTATAATCGACGATTTTTATTGATGATTTATAAAAATTCCAACTTTATGATTTATTATAAAAAGTCTGCATTTGCACTTGGTTGCTCATTTCCAAAAGCAATCTGAGATTTCCTAAAAGCAGCGAACGAAAAAAAAATGAAAATCTTTCCTAGAAATAAATTCAGGAAATTTGAATTCTGCTAATTCTTTCCTTTTTTCTATTTTTTATAATTTTTTGTGACAATATATAGTTTCACAGTTCTAACCATTATAAGATATGTACAATAATATAATGTCCAGCAATTATATTTTCTATATTGATTCGACAAACAACGAAACAGAAAAAGTTCAAGAGCGACAAAAGCTTATATCAGACATAAGCTAGCGTACTTGTACTTCTACACTTTGATAACAACAAAATTAAGGAAAATACCTTAAAAGTACAACCAGATAATAATAATGTTGCATATTTTTTTTTTGTAAAGACCCCTCCCAGTAAACCAAATTCACTAGTCCAGTAAAAGCAAAAATATTTTATCACCAAGCCATCATATTAAGCCAATATGTGTGTTTTGGTTTTTGTTTTATTTACTAAACTGATGTTTTGACTCCTTTAATATTCATTTCATAATAATTTTGCCAAATGACAATCCATTCAATAAATGCTCTACCACTTTGCTGCGCGCGCAGTTAAACCACTTTCATTCGTCTCGCACCGACTCTTCGGTTATCTTATATTTTTACGCGTTTGTGCAATGGAAAATTCCACTTACGTTTAATCACGTCAGATCACGTTTAATATTTGTTTGGTCGTACACTTTTCTAAAATCAGCCTAGCTGGGACATCTATAGTACGCCAGCGGAATTATTCTTTGTCCATATATATATATATATATATATTTATATTGTATTTGATAAAAGTTAACGATTTAAGAAAATAAAGCAGTCCACATACCCTTTTAGCCGCTTCCACGTCGAAGGTGGGATCTTCTAAAACGGGGGTCCACAGTTTTATATCGTGATCGATACCGCTGGTGGCCAACAGCGGTAAAGACGGATGGGGTTGTAAACAATTCACTACGTGATGGTCCGCCTGCAGTAGCATCTTTAATTCGGCCGTATGTCGGTCCCAGATGAAGACGTGTCCGCAGTCCGACCCCGACATTACGTGATCGTTTCCCCAGAATGAAGCTTCTTTGATCATCGTCCTGTAGAAAGATTCGCCGCTTAATAATAGGATTTTTGCTATTAAAACGAGGTTTTGATAGACGAGGATTAATTAATGGCGCTATTGTTTAAAAAAGATCATTTAAAATACTCATGTATATTTGCAGGAACGACTCTATATTTACTATAAGAATGCAGCGGTAGCTTAGAGAGGCGAAAAATTCACGGCTTGAGACTGGCTAATAATAGACGGGGCAAATTGACACACAGGAAAAATGTTTGATTCAGTAAATAATATGCATGTTGGATAAAACGAAATTTCACTTCATTAGCTCAGTGTTTGTTATTTTTTTCGTGTCATTAGTGGGTTTTTTTTTTTTATACTTCATTTACTATAACAGACGAGGTATGTCATTACTTGCAAATTCGGGCCATGCAATACCATATTATTAAAATAACCAACTAACATATAAATTATTCATGTTCAATTAAAGATACTATGTTGGTGCCTACTGCTTTTCAAATTGCATGCTTGTCACATCTTCCCAGTGTATTCCCACCAATTTAGTTATAGCTGTCAACTGTCAAAGGGTTATATTCTGCATTTGCAGTAAAGTTGGAATTTGCGTTTATACTTGGTATATATTTAAAATAAGTAGTTATTACAACTAAACCATATCGAAACCATTGTGTAAACAATCTAAGGAGTTAATAGTATCGTTAATCGTGTACTTTGACGCAGAACGCGAGAACAACGGGCCCCGTTAACTTTCGTGCGAGGAGTACAAAATCCATATATTTTTAATGTCATATTCTTTACAGTATTTCGTTTTTAGAGAGTAACGAGTGTTCTAAACATCCATGTTGCAAACATAAGCAAAATTTCATCCATGAGTAAACAAGGAATTACATCCACTAACCCAAAACGAAAATGCATACGAAAGAAATGTTGTAAGAATTGATTAATCTACTCATTGTCAATGTGCTATTGGAAACACAATTAATGACATGTACAGAAACAGTGAGTATATACAAATATTGTTTACAGAAGTGGTTCTTTCACATACATTTTTCAGACTAACATAACACATTAAACATTTTGAACAGTGCTCTTAAAGAAAAAGACATTTCTATGGTTGAAACACATTGTTGTGGTAGATATTATTTGTTCTCAAAGAAAAGGAAGTTTGTTACGAAACGATGGATGAAATATGACAGATCGGAGGATGCATACAATTGTATAAAGAGGACTGAATTAAATTAGTCTAGAAATTTGACGTACTTGGTGTACAACATATTGGAAACGAAATTCAGAAGTAGTAAATCAGATAGACTGGTTTGGATAGAGAAGAAACTTGCATACTAATCGTTACTGTGAATACTTTAAGCGGTTTTTTTCCATTGCTATCATGTTTAACATACTTTAAATCCTGATTTTCAAAAAGAATTATTACTAATATTAACGGTAAATGTTATTTTTAACAGTTTGTTTATTCACCTGTCAAAAGTGCTTGACAGTTAAATAACCTAACGGTTTGTTTACGTTTTGACGAACAGAAAATTTGCAACACGGTCGTGACGTCATAGCAAACTTGACTCACGTAGTACCTCGTCTGTTATAATAAATGAAGTATACAAATAAATTATCCCTAAAATAGTTTTTTTATGGCCGCTTGCACCGCATCATTACCACAATGCCGGATTTAAATTTAAGAATTTATTTGCACCGTTAGTTAGGGCTCTCTTATATAGCGTTAACTGTAGCTTTACTACTAGGCTATATTCTAGGCTTAAAGATCCCTTATCTTTAAGAAACCTTCAGGGTTGCCTAAAGATATTTACGTATCTTACATCATATTTGTTTATATCTGCATTTACAATTTGCATTTATTTACATAGGTCGCCCATACAATGGTATAGTCGATAACGATTTACGATTTTATTCACTAGCAATCGAGCTTCAGAAAAGAATTGTTTACCCAGTCCTTCAAGCACGGATTGTTCACAAGGACGTATTCACAAAGATTATTACTAAACGTCTATTATAAAAACCACGACCTGCTTAATAACTTAGACAGTTTGCTTTATACGGCCTATCGAATCATTCAAATTTACATTGAATTGAATGTTACACCAGATTCTGGTAAGTAGCGGCATCTGCATGACATTTGAGAACATAAGAACTAGTTTCCTGACACGTCAAAATGATAGTGATGGAAAATACAGCTGATGACAACCCCACCAAGACTAAATAATGCAAAACTATTATCTAAATAATCATACAACTGAAATATCAAAATCTAGATAAATTTCGTGTGCACAAACAGCTTTTTTCGTCACATGTAGGGGAGTTTGGGGTATTAGCGTGTTCGGGGCAATAGTGTGATGTATAGTTTCTGCAAAAAATCTAATAGATGGCAGCTCCAGCTATAAATTAAATTATAGATATTGAGGTCCTTAATTTTACAGATATACCTGCGCAAAAGTGCGCATGTGCACGTAAAAAAATCGTAAAATGGTATGTATGCCGAAAGTTCTTCCAGTCACGTTGTAAAACCAGATAGAAAAGGTAAAATAAGCGTTCTTTCTTACATTAGTTCGTTCATTTTTATTTTGTAAATTGTTGATATATGTTACTGTTAGACACTCAAATAGTTAACTTAATAGGCTACGTAAACCTTTAAAAAATAAAAATACTAACTTTACGATTGTAACGCTTCTTGCGGTTGGAGGTAGAACTGAGGGTTTGCAACTCGACTAAGCTCCTTATTTTTCAATGTAAAAACGGGCTAGTTTACAGGACATGGTCTCAAGCCTACTGGAGATGCATTTTTTTCAATTTACACCTAACATCTTAGTACTTTAGATGCTTAGAAGTGATATAAAAAAAGAATATAAGATCACAGTGGAATACCAGTGATCTCGAAAAAGCTTTTCAGCAGAATAGATACAGAAATAAACTTTTTTGTAGGTATTTTGAGAATATCTTTTTATGCAAAATACAGAAATAAACTTTTCTTACATTTAAATGTGTTAAATCATTTAAAGAAGAGTAAAAACTCTATCACCTCAATGCGTCGAGGCACACACATATTCTATACATCACATTTTACCAGTAGGCCGATATACCCCTAATACCCCCTCCTTCACCCACTCTAGCCTTAAGTATTAGGCAATAGCAAACGTTCAAAATGCAAACGCTATGTTATTTTCGTCTATCCAGTGCACACTGGTTTCTAAGACCCTATTCTTTGGCCAAAACTAGTAAAGTTGGCTGGAATATATAATTGGAGGTTTGAAGTATTTTAGATGGTTTTAATAAGTACTTTATGTCACTTCTGCGACCTAGTTGAAGGGAGAATGGAAAAAATATAAAGTGTAAATTACCTATTACAATTTATTACAAAATCAGGCAACTTGCATAATTAATATACTTTAATTTACTTAATATACTTTTTTCAAAAAAAAAAAGGAAGCCCATGGTGTAAGGGGTGTACCATTAAAAATATATATGTCTTCTTGGCCAATAGAGAACAAGTAACGTGTATTGATGGATGTCAATCTGAGGTAACGCATCTTTACGGCGGTGTACCGCAAGGGTCTATACTCGGAGTAACTTTTTTCTGATATACATAAATGAATTAGGCGACAATTTACAGGATGACACGACATTATCACAATATGCGGATGACACGACATGTATTGTATCCAATATCCAATATCTCCGAATGTGAGACAGTCTAAGTATCCTCCGCTGCTGTGTATTATCTTGGTGCCAGAATAATTGAAGATACGAGTGGATGAAGGTGGATGTCGCATTTTAAAAACTGTCTTTTTTGCATGAATCAATGTGTTTTTATCCATCTTTCACATAGCACCATCGAAAATTCCAGAAATTCAAGAACACTCGAGTCTTGTGAATGTATGAAGGGGTTATGTTACAGTACTTTTGAGAAAAATTACATAAAAAAGCTTAATTTCTGAAAAAGTTTGATTTTGTAACATAACTCCTTCAGCCACTCGCGTCTTCAATTCTCTTCAACTAAATATTAGCAAGACACAATTCCTCAACTTCACCAATAGAAAAAAGAACTTTAGCCTACTGGTCACGTGTAATAGAAGAAGTCTTCCTGAATCTGACTCGGTCAGACTCCTTGGGGTAACTGTGGACAATGCTTTAATATATGAGGAACATTGTAATATCCTGTGCAGAAAATTGTCTACTTTTTGTTTCTGTTAAGTAGATTGAAGAAGATTATTGCTCTGGAGGGGTTACAATCCTTTTATTACGCAAACATTCAATCACGGTTGCGGAATAGGTAAATCGAAATTTATCTTTTTTGTGTATGCAGAATCACATAAACCGAATAGAAAATTTGAAAGAGCAACATTTTTTACGTGAAAAATATATACTTGTTTAATTTTGATATCTTGATCGGTTTTCGAGATATTTACATTCGAAAGTTTCAGTTTGTTCTGTCCTGTTTTAATCACAAGCCAATGCCAATGTAGGAAGTGCAGTACCAACAAAGAGAGCTAATTACTACAATACACCGCATTTATGAAGTTCAACCGTCTGTATCTACGAAATAATTAAGAATTAATCTTTTTTCAGTTTATGTACTTTGCCGATCGTTTGAATTAAAATGGGTCCCGCAAAAAATATATCTGTACAATAACATTTGTTTATTTTTCGAGTGTTGGCCAATAATTAGGATACTAAAATCAGTGTGCAGGCACCCAGGCTTCGCCACGACTATTGGATTTGTGAACTAGCGACATCTGGATTCGACATCCAAATATTACCCTATACGCTACTTTTTCTCGTAAATTTCCTCAGCCTTCTTGTATAAAGTCACTGTACTGGACATAACATTATCATAACTAACATTTCTGTAGATTGTGTAAATATCAACTTTGACTGTTGACCATAAAACATCTGTGAGTGATCTTTGCCCATGTTTAGCCCTTACATCGTAAAACACCCGATCAAAAATTTATGCTTGCTGTAAATGTAAACAATACCTTGCATTACGATGTCCTGTGTACTTCGTCTTCAAATTCGATTCGTAGTAACTTTCTTCATTATAGCTATCATCGTCGTCATCGTAATCTAACTCTATGTCACCCTAAAAATAACAGCGAAGAAAAACACATTTCATTTAAATAACAGCCTAATGAATTGATAAAAAAAATCATCATTACCATTTCTTTTTGTTCCGCGGTGCCGTAAATTTGCGGATCATTGATATTCAGATTATCAGCGCTGAGGCTGATAGTGGAGCTTGAAGTGCTCTGATCAAAGTAGCGCAGGCTTACCGACGGTTCCGCGCCAGTCTGCTCAATGAAGCCCTCGCGCAAGCTACGTAGAACAGATAGACGTTGTCTTAAATGCCTAGTTAGTACTGATGTATTAATTGTTGTTGGATCAACTGAATGACTTGTCTGATTTGATGTCGTGGATTCATGTTCGATATTTGTACTATAATGTAGAAAAAATATGTATGTTTTACACACGCAACCGACAAGTAAAGCCACATTCTGTTTTATATTTCATTTAATATTTCAATTTGTTATTGCAGTATTATTATTTTCGTATTAAACGTCTCAACTATGGATGTGTAATATTTACATATTTATATCTAGAAGCTGGGGGTTAATCGAACTAAAGGCATTAATAGATTCGTTATTTTCTGTGATGTGATCAAGTCAGACAGTTTTTCCCTTTACAATAATTTAGGTATTCCGCAATATTGTGTATGTATCATGCAGTTTAATATTTAAGGCCGTAAACTTATTAGTATATTGAAAAATGTCTTGGAAGATAATTTCTTGATTTATTTAGCTCATAAATATTGGGCGGCTATTATATTTATGCTAATGGAATTGTTAGAAATTTTATTAATCAGCCAATTATATTCTAATTCCTTGTTGATGAGTTAAAAGTTGTCTTTCATTTAAAGCCATAAGATCCAAAGGTCGTTGGTTTGATGAAAACAATTAAATTCAATTTTTCAAAAGAATTTTTTCTTGAAGACTCCTTTTTATCATCATATTTCTAGAAATTTATCTATATTTTAAATCCACTTCAATAGTGCTTAACTATATCACAAACATTTCAATTACATAACAGCAAGCAATTTTCGAGAAAAAAATATTTTAATTTCCTCATTTTCTTTTTTTTTACTGACTTTTTTGATCTAATATTTTAAAAAGTAAATCGCGTTATAATAGACAACAGAAGACATATTTCTAACGATGACTTCAAAAGTGAAAGCTGATAAAAAGGTTTGCCTTATAGATATAATACACAATGTAAATCTGACATTAGCAAAAATAATAAAAAAAAAAATATAAACACTCGTATAATTAAGATTTTATCTTTAAGGACATTTTTTAAATATTATACTAACCGGGTTACGGCCTTTATAAACAAAAAAAAAAACGTTTAAAAACATTTAAGTAATGGAACACAACAATGAGAAAAAAATATCACAAACAATAACGAATTTATTAATGCGGTGACAGCGATGTTAATTTGTATTAACTTAAAAAGGACACAAGAAAAATATTGTTGAACCAAAAATCAATCAACAAAAACTCGGAAAAAATACGGATACAGTGGATGCCAAAATTCTTAGCACAAATAAAATTAAGGCTTCAAATGTTTGAAAAAGGAATAAGCGGCATATATACACATGCATTGATGTGCAAAAAAATAGGTATAAGGCAATATTCATATAGATACATTGGTAGCAAATATATTAGTCAGTATATGTTAATGATTTACAACTTTACTAAGAATGATCACCGTTTGTAACACAGAAAACATTAGGTCTATTTAAAAGTATTATTCAATAGGTAAAGATGTAGTAAACATGTAAAAATAGTGCTGTGGGGCTGCTTTTTCTGGAATGGTGTAGGTCCTATAGCGTGGATAAAAAAAACTTACACTAGTTGAATATGTCAATATACTTCATCATGAAATGCTTTCTTATGCTGCAGACGGCATGCCGCTGCGCTGGACGTTTCAACAAGACAACGATCCAAAACACACGTCCAGAGCAACGAAAGCATAGTTCGATAAAAATCAAGTAACTGTAAAGCAATGGGCTTCTTGACTTGAACCCCATAGAGCATCTATGGAAGCATGTTAAAAAGGCAATGAGCGGTGTCTGAATTAAAAATAACAAACAACTATAGCAGGCAGCACAGGAAGCTTGGCATCCATTCATGTTGAAAGATGCCAACGTTTGGTAGACTCTACGCTCCATAGATCTCAGGCAGTGGTACGAAATAAAGGCAGTACTACCAAATATTATGCCAGTATACATATGGTCAAAGAAACGTTCCACTGGCGTACTATAGATGGCACCACAAGTATTCTCTTATGGAAATATATTACCACTACAAATGCACAACAATAGAAAATGCTGGTGGGGTCATTATAGTGCGCCAGTGGAACATTTCTTTAACCATATGAATACTGTATAATATTTGGTACTACCAAATACTAGGCCTCGTTAAAATTCGTTTTTTTTATATTTTGTTTGAAAACAGTGTTTAATTTGAAGTGTGCCTATTATTTTGCACAGCCTATTTTTGCATATTTACTAGATATTTACCTATTGAATAATATTTTCTATAGATTTAATATTTTCTGTGTTACAAACGGTGATTATGGTTTTTATTTATGTATGTGTATTTATGTTTCAGGTATCTAATGCTACTAGTTCTTACTAATAGCAAATGTCTTTTAGTTAAATAGTTAATTATTAAATATTAGTAAGCCATGAGACGTAACAAACAAGTGATATCTATTGCCGATAATTACCAAATTTAGCAATGATAAATCTACGCAGTAATAACAAGTTATATCTTTTATAGTGAGTCCTAATGCGGTCAACTCTTTCACACATTTTTTTTTTCTAACAATAAGCAAAACATTGTAAATCGAAAGAAATAAGAAAACATTGAAAGTTACATATACAAATAATATTTTACGTTTGTTCTACATTCATGAAGAATACAATGATAATAGCTGAACTTGAATGAATAAAAACACAGAAAAAATAAAATACAAAAAGAAATTGAAGGACATATTTTAAATAATTGGGAAACTTTCAACGATAAATATCTCAGGTAAGGAAATCAACAATGCAAAACAGATAACGCGTCATTCCAAAAAAAATATAGTTTTTTTAGAAAAATATATTTATGTGCTTGAAACTTAGAAATTAGTCATATCTTAGGTACGAAATCCTAATATTTCAAACTATCAAGAATGGGTGTACCAAGCCCTAATATCAATCGATGTAGAATTTTACGCTGCATTCAATACTGTAGTAAAAAGTATCATGTTCCCTTTGAAAGAAAAAGTTTTACTAGTTTAAAGGTATCCACATTGGAGATGCGTTTTTGAACACCCTGTATGTTATTCAGTGATTATTCCTATAACACCTTATACATACGTCTTTGTGCTTTGTACCTTATGAACTATTTAATTTTATTTGAAAGAGTGCATACGTTAACAATTCAACAAAATTGCAAATATCTCAAAAACGGTTGAGTTTAGGGATATGGAACCCTTATATAAACTAGTTGCTAATGACTCAGTAAATTCATTACACCGATGAAAATTGCACTATTGTATTCAAAATAAGAAAATTGATATCAATCAATGTATACCGAAAGTGCTATAAAGTTGAAAATATTTTCCTTAAATAGATCACAGTGGACCATGACTGGACTGTAAGTTTCAAAATCAAATTCCAACTAGAAGTTCAAAAAATCCCAATTCGGTGAGACACCTGTATACTGACTAATATATTTTCTAGCAGTGTATGTGTATGAATATTGTCTTATACTTATACCTTGCAATATTCTGATTGATTATACAGACCCTTCGCTTTTATCGTACTGTGTCAAGGACATGTCACATAAATGTCATTTTAACAGCTGTCATTTTTAGCTTTTAATTTTGTCGCAAGTGTTAAGACTGACAATAACGAAATTAACAAACAAATATCATTTCATTGGAATGACAAATTGTTTTTTTTTTGCAATTGAGGCGTGTTTTGCAAAAACAGCATGAATGAGCGTATTTTTTCGGAAATCACGAACAATAATTGACAGAAATACGTAAACTTCTTATTACTGTAAACTTATTATTTGCATGCATTACGCATGACTGAGAAAGTATAAAAGAAACAAAAGACCAAAACTTTAAGCGTATTAGTATATATAGTAAGATAGCACACTAAACTTGATTTTGGAATTTTTTAACTTACGGCAGTTTTTGTAAAATACGCCTGAATTCGTTTTAACATTCAATGTAAATGAAGAGGGAACATATATACGTACTCTTCACTGGGAGGTTCTTGTGTCGTATCACAAACTGCCCCGTCCGCCGTCGGCAAATTCGATTGGTTATTGCTTTCCACACTGGCTTCTAATGAGGTAGAGGGCGCTTCGTCGTTCATGCAATCCATACTTTGTTCGACGGAATCGTGTGAAGTCACTATAACGATGTTCGCCGTACTATCCAGGGTATCATCGCCACTGGCCGGCATCTCAGTATCCTGATTCTCTTGATTGGTTGAGGCGGCGGCGTTTTCCGTATTCATGGCATCGTCGCCGCCCGCGTTCAAGGCTGCTCTAGTCATGGGGTCATTAAGCATGCGAGATAATACGTGAGTCATCCTTTGCATGAGGTTACCTTGGAGTTGGGGTCGTGCTTGACTGATTCCGGCTGAAATATATATATACAACGTGTGTATAAATTGTCGCAAAAGCTCTACGCAGCGACATTCTTCCTTCGTTTCTGAATCTAAAATCTAAATGGTAAAATATGGTACTATGCTTCATGCGTCTTCAGGAGCCACTTGAAAGTAACATACATTTGGCAACACTGTAGTCGCATACTACCGTAATGGTAGTTACAATACTTGTTAAAATTGACAGACCAGAATTACAAATGACAAATTGGATAACACAAATGATACATAGGGAAAAGCAATAAGAAAGCTTTATTAAAACAGAATTAGTAGTTTTGATTTTTCGAACGCATCTCTTGTAATAAATTAGCGACACTATTACCTACGCATATGTTCAATTTGATATCCGTCTGTTTGTAAACACATTTGCAATCTACGAGGTATTGTCTGTATTACTTGTTCAAGCCTTTCCGGTGTAATTTCTAATACTGCCGCGTTAATTCGTCCTATAACTTGTGGAGGTGTTGCGTAAACTTTCACCTTTATGAAACCCCAAACAAAAAAGTCTAAAAGATTTAGATCGGGAGACCTTGCAGGCCATAAGATAGGACCACCGCGACCAATCCACCTCTTAGGGAAGTGTTTATCCAACCACTCTCTCACATTACGAGAAAAATGTGCCGGAGCTCTATCATGCATGTAAAACATGTTACGGCGTATATTCAATGGCATCTCGTCAATAACTTGTTCTAATACATTTAAATACCCGTTGGCATCAAGTCGATTTGACAGATAGATTGGCCCAACGACACGGTGATTTATTATACCCAGCCAAACATTAACTGAAAACTTTCTTTTGGTGACCGTATTCCCGAAACGCATGAGAATTTTCATCTGCTCAATGGTGAAAATTATGGGTATTGAGTACACCATCTCTGCTAAACATAGACTCGTCGATCCAAAGAACACCTCTTAAAAAGTCGCCATCTTCTTGAATCCTATTTAAGATAATATGACAAAAGTTTAAACGGTGGATGTTATCGTTTTCATAGAGCGGCTGCACCTTAGTTATATGGTATGGACAAAGAAGGTTTTCACGTAGAACCAAATGAACGGTCTTATTACTGCGGATATTGAATGTGGACGCCAACTGTCGAGTACTGACGGAGGGATCTTCATGTACTGAGTCTAGAATTTCCTCTTCCAGTTGTAATGTACGCCGTTGTCTAGGTCGACCAGCGTTGGCATTTCTTTTCTTAAACGAACCAGTTTCACGTAGACGTTGGTCCAGCCGTCGAAATACGTTTCCAGTAGGATGTCTCCGGCTTGGAAAACGTACGCGATATTCTTGTTCTGCCATGTTAGCATTTCCATTACAAAAACCGTATACCATATACATATCGGCATATTCATTAAATGTAAAAACCATTGTAAATAAACAAAACAATAATACGAGAACGATAAAAACACTGAAACAGAAAAACTAATCAAGAGAATACGAGTAATGACGAAAAAGAGCAGAGCTTGCATAAAATTGAACACTTCAGATTAATGTCAAAATTTGACAGTAATGCTTTTAAAAAATCAAATTAGAATACAAAGTCATTGTCCTACAATGTTGCCAAATGTGTTTTTCATGAGAGGATGCTTATGAAGAAATGTTGAAACCAGGCTCTAAAATCAAAAAGAAACTGTTTACGAAAAAACAGGAATAAGAAATCGCCTAAGTTCAAAATTGCAGCTATCTATACCGACAAATAACGAACACAAACGCTTATTAAGGAACTAAAAAACCGAACTTCAAGAACCTCGTGAAGACTTATGAAGCATAGTACAATATTTTACCATTTAGATTTTTGATTCAGAAACGAACGTAGTATGTCGCTACGTGTAGCTTTTGCGACAATTTATACACACGTGGTATATATACATATAAAAACATAATGGCGTCAGTACGGTCCCTCGCGGTATCCGAATTTTTTTAACAGCGCATTATTCACGGAAACTTACAGGAGTTTTCGCGTTCTGGTCGCGCTTCTGGACCGGTGTCCGACCAATCCCCTCGCAATCTAAGACGTCTTACTGGCGGCGGTGATTTTTCTCTCCCTTTTTCCCAAGGAGTTCCGCAGCTTCGATTTTGATTTGCCGTTTCTCTTCAATTCCGAGCAGCTGTGTTCCTTTAAAATATATTTAAGTTTAAAAAATCCCCCGAAAAATCCAAATGAAACTTACGTTAATCCCAAACAAGTACAAATGTTCGCAAGAATAACTGACCAGCATATCACGGCCGTCTCTACTGTAACTCAACGATGTGATTCTATAGGGACGGTCTTCTAGATCTGGGGCGATGAACGTAGCGAACGGTTTGGCGCTGCTGAATCCTGAAGATCGACAAAATTAGCATACACTCAATCGGGTATAACCGGATGGTACCTGCACCTTGGGTTGTTAAGCATCGACGATCGTATATTCGGACCGTGGAGTCGGCGCATCCCACAGCCAAGTGATGCGAGACCATAGGATTAATGTCTAACGCGGTTACAGCGTTGGTATGCGAGATTAAGATATCTTCTTTGCAACTCATTTTCTTACAACTATAGGGAAGGTTATTTTAAATGAGCAAATGGCGGAATAAGATTAATAAATTCGAATACCTAGTTTTCGTCCGTAAATCGAACCAACGTACGGTACCATCTTCGCCGCAGCTTAGGAAAGTATTAGGATCGTTGTATATTGTTATCACTTCGTATGTTGTACCAGCATGGCAGTTAAATTGGTTATTGTAAGTTTCTTTCGAACGTTGCAAATCTTAAAGAAAATGCGACAAGTCAATTCTATTACATTATTGCTTTAGAGCTGAAAGTATCACGAAAAAAGAAGATATCTAAACGTTGGTTTTTCTAATTGAGATTCTACATTATGAGACCTGAGAAATAATATATAAAATACTAAAAGCTCGTTTACACTTACTGAACAAGCGTTTGTTATATCATGAACCTTAAGAGAATGTGAACGAGCCTTTATTCATATACTGTTACAAGGTATTTTCTAATAGGCAAAGATGGTTAAAATGAAAGGTCTAATTACCCACAGGTTGAAGTTAGTGCACCACTGGAGTTTACTAGCTATTATCCATGTTGATTAATTATTATTTTACAATAAAATCTATATTTTCCACTTTTTTTTATTAACAATAATGCATGAATAACTTAATATGACGTTCTTTCTCTAATTAAAAATATAAACGGTAAATCTCTATCCACCAAAATTGGTGATGGCTTTGTTTAATGGTTAACTATTGAAAGCCACAATGATTCTTGCAATGATATAAATAAATAGATAAATTAACATAAAAAGTGATGGATGGTGATATTAATATTAATAGTAAAAACCAACTTTTACAGAAGCTGGAACAACCAAAACTTATCAGTGCCGGAAATCGTATTAAATACAAATTTTAAACATAAAATATAGCATAAAAATTATCCTTTAATTTCCTTTGTGTATGTGCAATACAATGTAAGTATTTTAAATTATGGTTTTATTCTTTATTGTTAACAACTACTGAAGAAAAATATGGTTTAGTAATGGTCAAGCAGTTGAAAATCTTTTTTTTTTCACATTTAATTTTTGTTTTAAAATAAAAACTTTTTCTGTTTTTTTGTCAACTGTTATTAAATATGATTGAATTTTATAGTGTTTCTTATTTTATTTAAAATCAAAAACTTGAAGGAAGCAAATAATAATTTATTTACGAAAATTTCCTTAATATATCACTTACTGGTTAAGTGACCTTGTATTTTATAGTATAGTACAATTATATATTAAATGAAAATCCTGAGTATAGTGGCCCAAACCCCTTAACTTAATTTAGTTTATTACATTGTTCCTAACATTTCAATGAGATTCATCGTTTTCAAATTTATATTATAATTCAGTTCATGCTCCAATCGCCTTCTTTTTTAAAAATATACAATTAAAACTTACTTAAACACAAACATTTTTTGTTTGTAATCGTCCGTATTTGTTTTTTAAAAAGTATGTGTTGACTTAATTAACATTTTTTTCGCCATGGCCAATAGTTTCGAAGATACTGAGGAACTGAAGTAAGAGAGTTCGGTAATTTTCTTTCTCTGCAAATTGCATAGAAACTGTGGACATTAATTTTCTTTTTCAGATTTCTTCTATTTCTACCCAAAAAAATACTTTATATCACACATTTGTTTTTATGGTAGTATTCACAAAATACACAGAAAGATGTCAAAAGGAAGATCTTGCCTCTCAATACTATAGAAGTTGTTGAGGGCAGCAAAAAATGTTGTACAACACTTTTGTTTACTTTGGAAAAACTGAGAAGACATTGTTGGCACTTTTCCTCCTCCCTTTCTTCAAAACTTGACACTCTGACTATGTAGATTTTTATCACATTCGGAATAAATAATAATAAACAATTTTGCACTCTCAAATCTTTGTTCTTTTTTTGTTCCCTCAGTTTGGCAGCTCTTTCTTTGATTTTATTGTACCATCCAGATACTTTCAGAAAAATGTATCTAAATATTCACTATTTGGAAATATTTTAACAAATAGAAACTTTTAATTCCGGTATTACACTTACCTGTATGCAATATAATGCCATCGCCTGAACATGACACTATTTGCCGATCTCCACAGGAAGGCAAGAATTTAGCACTAAAAATATTTGCATGGTGACTAGTTGTATAATCGACTAACACTTTATAGTTATGGCCGTGTGTAATGACGAGATGTTGATCGTCAGAACCAGATAATATATATTCTCCCGTATTGTTCCATTGTAAAGTATTTACACAACCTTCATGAACGGGGAGTTTCTTCAACAACCCGAACCTTTGTATGAATTGTATATTATCTGCGAAGGTCCAATCAGAAATATAAATCGACGTTATCTGCAAGTTATCTACTCAAATATCCTACCTTTTACATCATTGTACAATTTTATCTTGTTGCTCTTATAGGGTTGACAGTAAATGTCTTTAAAAACCGATTTCCCCATAGTATGTGGCGACGGTCAAATGCGATGTTTCACTTGCGCGTTTTCCTCATGGTGGAAATTTGTATGGGATTTTTTCATTATTTATAAGCCTGGGTGCACTCGCCTAACACTGAAGCTAAACTAAAAATAACGCGTCCTTCAAAAATTATCTTTAATTTTGCATTAAATTAAAAGCACTCGCGACTTGTGTATATTGACAACATGCGGGAAGGAAGATATTTTTATTTGGATTTATAATTTTGTTACCATGTCAAACGCGAATAAAAATAAAAAGTAACCTATAACCTATAAATATAATCGGCACTTGTATAGTTTCAAAATCTCTTATGCAATCACAACATTCATAACACGCAATTGCTTTGAATTTTAAACTAGAATATTTCTAAAACGCGGACTGTATAGCATATTATTTCCCTTTATTAAACATGCTACAATTCTCAATACGAGTACTTTTATTAACTTGAATTGATATCAATTGAATTTAATAAGGCAGAAATTCACAAGAAATACTCGAACAAGACTCGAGTTTTGGTGAACGTTGCTGAAGGCAAATAACATTTGAACAAGATTTATGTTTATCCTTAAGTGTCTTCTCAATTTTAAGTTTTACTCATTATTTTATATGCCATTTGGCTTTTACAACAATGGTAAATAGTAGTCATTTATTTACATGTTTTTGCTTGACAAGCGAATAATTATCAAATAAATCATTTTTAATAATATTAATTATATAATTTCTCAAATACCAAAATTAAAATTTCCCGCAATTGTTTTTACTAAGTTCAACATTAAGGTAAGAAATTACCTATGATTTTGTATTTCTTTAATAGTTATTTTAATACCATTATATTGATGTTATTGAAAGTAAATTTGGGAAATTCAAAATATTAGGACAACTAGAACCTAAAAATCTTTATTTTATGATAATGATGTATAAGCTAGCCTAATTTTATTAAATCTTTATTGCATAATAAATACAAAAACATATGATTGTTAACCAGTTCCAATTTTCAGATTATGATTAGTGATATTTAATTTTATCACAGCTGACATTCACTTATCTGTCTTTCAGCTTGCCACTTGCGACTATTTTCACGATAATTTAATTTATTCTAACCTCAAAAATATGATTTCGATGAATTAAATTATAAAAATAACAAAACAAAAAATGAATAAAATCACGTTACGCATGAGGTATTTCAATCGAAGCGTTAATAAACAAAATACTGTTAATTTAACACGTATGTACCATTTTTAGGTATCCATTAAAAAATATCCCGGTGCTGTCTTACCATTTTAATCAAGTTCGTTCAGGATCGAGTAGTAAAAGAGACGAGGAAAATCCGCCTGCTAAAAATACCTCAAAAAATGAGGATAAAAACAAAGAAGCACTTAATAAACTTAACCTGTTACTTAAACAAATTGTAGAAGAAGATGTGGTGAATAGTTCATCTAAACTGGAATTAGCAAAACCTAAACCGAAGAGAATGGCTCTAAAGCAGAAAAAAACATTTGAAGCGGACAAGGTGGAAAAACAACCAGTTGGTTAGTAAAGAGATAATATGGTAGTTGTCTTGATATTTCTTTATGTGTGTATCTGTTTAAGAGAAAGAAGTTATATCGTCGGTCAAAGATGTGGCAAAATCCCTAGGAGGGAATATGAAGCAAACAGAATCAGAACTACTATCAAAATTATTAAATTCAGTCAATGTAAAATCAGATACAAACGTACCGGCAACAAATTTAAGGTAGGACATTGATTTATAATATTAGACCACTTATTTTAATTATAATTCAGTGGAGCTGTTATGAAAATGGTTAAAGGCTGCAAAAATATAAAATGTTTAATGTAGTTGGCTTTGTAGGTTTCAAATGCAATTTTTGACATATGTATTAATTAACATGTGTTAAAAGTTGCATTGTTTGATTTTTTAAAGAAAAAGATTTTAGAAATGTGTAAAGCAATATTTTAATTTGCATTCAATGTTGGCTAAAAATTCTGTTTTTTTTTGTTTTTGGCACTTGTTTCTTAAAATTCCTAAGTTTGATTTTAATAAAACTTTGCAGAAATGATTTAAAATATGTAATGAACTAAAATGCCAAAATTTAAACTTTGAAAAAAACATTTTTAATTACGTCTTTGTTACAGTGACATTGTAAAAGGTATGAAAATCGATAGAACTACTAAAAGTGGAGAAAATATTTCTCGTGCACAGCAAGTCAGAAATATCCTACAAACTTCTAAGCAACCAACAATTGATAAAACAAAACCTAAATTCATTAGGAGACGACAACAAGAAGGTATTGGTATGGTGTAAGTATTCCACATTCTAACTAAAATTTCATATAAAATTTTTGCGTATAGTTATAGGGAAAAAGAGCCAATTAATCTTTATGGCGAAAAGCCACTTGGTATATTTTCTGATATCAGCCAACATAGCGATAATGAAATCAATAAAACGTGGCAGAAATTATATGAACGCGATTTACGATTAGCAGTAACACATCCTCCATCAAACTATTTTCAGCAGATGATTTTGTGGACAGAACAGGGAAAATTATGGAAATTTCCAATCGATAATGAACAAGGTAAAGTTGTTGTTTTAAGATAATCTGATTATTAATTTTCTATTTTCATTTTAGATATGGAAGAGGAGAAAAATGTTTATTTCGCTGAACATATTTTCTTAGAGAAGCATCTTGAGCCGTGGTGTCCTCCTAAAGGTCCAATAAGACATTTCATGGAGCTGGTTTGTGTTGGCCTTTCCAAAAACCCTTATATGAGTGCGCAGCGAAAACAAGAACACATTGCTTGGTATCGCGATTATTTCCAGGATAAACTGAAATTATTAGAAGAAGTTGGAGCTATACCTGCTGATTTTAAAAAGAAACAAGATAGGAAAGAAATTCTGCAGATTAAACAGTTTTTTTAGACTTTTGAGAATCTACAATAAAGCTAAAACTATTAAGAAATCCAATCGCTTTTTTTTGTTTTTGTTTTTTCTACTATAGTGAAGTTAAATTAGTTAATAATCTACATTATTTAAATTTCAAAACATCTACATATGTATATCGGATTAAATTTATGAAATTTCAAGTCTCTACGGCTATTAATATTAATTCATTTTAATTTAAACTATTTTTCACTACTTTATTACTTATATATTTTAATATTTTCCTTTATTTTCAGAAATATACATTATTAAAATTGTATAAGTTAGGTGAGCCAAGCAACCAAAATTACTTGCCGATCATGCAAATAGCCTGTGCATATGTTACTTTTTCCTGTAATGCATTTCTCCATACTATTATTTTTATGATATACTTACTGTATTTACTATAACCTACCCTAAAAGTGAACGTAAACATGAAAGATAGAACGTAACGTAAACACATGCATAATTATTAGCATATCTACTTGTTCACAGCTCAAAATTAATATAAAAAATTGATCTTATTCAATAACAAGAAAATTGTGAACGAGTATAAATAATTATATTTACAGGTTTTACTCTACTTTTATACCAATATTTATAATTTTTATCATATACTATGAGTATTGTTGTCAGAAAGCACTCTATAAAATAAATAGAATATATAGAAGAAATATAGAATAAACTATGTACAATACAACATATTATTTATTACAAACTTTTACATTACATAAAATTGTCATTATTACATTAATCTATTTAACATGTCTTTTCTAAATTAAGAATCCATCGAAGTACAAGTACATATTACTTCATATATGACTCAAAACTTATTGTATCAGTATACCCATTCAGTTCTTTGATATTTGTATTAATTGCCTTTGCATCTTCTAAAGTCTCATTTACGGTATTATATACATTGTTTAACCTAGAATTCAATGTAAAAAAAACCTGCCATGCACAGCATGGTGGATTACTTCTGTGAAGAGCATCCACTTTAACGACTTTAAGATAGGGTTCGGTTAATAACCGCTTGAAAAAAAACTTGTTTGATTCTTTCGAACAATGCTTCCACTTCTGGATACTGTGTGACATAAAATGGTAATTGAAAGACTCTGGTGCGTGACAATAATAACTCCATGTTATTTATATGTATACTATAACAAATATCACAATAGAAAAAAATTGGTAAGGTTTACGAATACTCGCTTATGTGACTCCTAGATATAGTCAGTGTGATATCTCTGCCACTTATTTTTATTAACCCTGGAATGCTCGCGCGCGGACTCATACTCCGCACACTTCCTTTTGTGTTTGTATTTAAAATTCTGCTTATTGTATTGTTATGTGCACTTAGATACCTTCTTAAAATAATAAAGAGAACCTTATTCTATAATTATAAGTGCAACAGTTTATTAGTTTCCTAAATATTGTGTATTGCGGAGTCACAGTCCGCAGCGAACGTTAACGCCGAAAGAAAACAAACATCGTTTGAGTTTTAGATACCATAGCTGTTTATTTATTTTGTCGTTTTTGTGGTCATTTTGGTTACCAAACTAAAGTAAATATAATCAGCAATATATTTTACATTAGAAGTGAGTGATTACATTATTCAAGGATGAATTGGTCATATGAAAAGGAACAAACTCGTTTAGAAAAATTGATGGAAGAATGTTTGAACGAAGATGATACGGCAGGTGAAATGGATCCTCTAGATCACGAAGATGAAGATGAAGAAGATGTCTTAGAAACTGAAGAACTGTTTACTGATACAGAACAGGAAATTTCAGATGATGAACCTGATCGAAATGAGAAAATAACGGAACCTGTTTTTACTGGCAAAGATAACACAACCAAATGGAGAAAACATAAACCTGCCCAAGCTGTTAGAACTAGATCAGTAAACATAATAAAAAATTTCCAGGTGCAAAATTGACAACAAAGTCATTGAAAACGCCTATTCAAATTTGGAGACATTTCTTTACCAATGACATGTTGATGGAAATTGTTGAAAACACAAATCAACACATTATGTCTAGTCAGAGTAACTATCAGAGAGACCGAGATGCCAAGGAGACCAATTTATACGAAATAGAAGCTGTGATAGGATTGTTGTACTTCTCCGGTGTTTTGAAATCTAACCGTTTGAACCTGGAAGAACTGTGGAGTACTAACGGCACGGGTGTTGAAATCTTTCGTCTCACTATGTCCATTACACGTTTCAGATTCCTTCTTCAGCATTTACGTTTTGATAATCTAACAACACGTGCAGAACGAAGACGTTACGATAAATTAGCACCTATTAGATGTATTTTCGATTCGTTCGTTGACAACTGTAAAACGGGATACACTCCGTTTGAATATGTTACCATCGATAAAAGCTAGAGGGTTTTCGAGGCCGCTGTCCCTTTAGACAATATATTCCTAGCAAGCCAAATAAGTACGGCATAAAAATCTTCGCTCTATGTGACGCAAAAACTTATTATTCGTGTAATTTGGAAGTATACCTCGGAAAGCAACCGGATGGTCCATTTTCTGTAGACAACTCACCGAGTGCTGTAGTAAAAAGGCTCTGCCAGCCTATCAAAGGAACTGGAAGAAACGTGACTGTAGATAACTGGTTTACGAGTGTAGAGTTGCTAGAGTGTTTACATACAGATTTCAATCTAACTATGATGGAACAATAAGGAAAATAAAGGGAGCTCCTATTGAATTTGCAAATCCTGCTACTAGGCCTATAGGTTCAAGTATGTTTGCTTTTGGTAAAACTGCAACCCTAGTTTCATACATACCTAAAAAAATAAAAACGTGTTACTTGTATCAAGCCTTCATCGAGATGATAAGTTGGACGGAGGAACTGGTAAACCGGACATTATATGCGATTATAATATGACAAAGGGTGGGGTTGATACGGTAGATAAGTTGTGTGCTAGCTACAATTGCGCCAGAGGTACAAGGAGATGGCCAATGGTAATCTTTTATGCGCTGCTCAATGTTGCTGGAATCAATACTATGGTTATATACAAGATAAATAATATAGATGATGATAGCATACAAAGAAGGTGTTTCCTGCGGACACTATCATTTCAACTTTTTGAAAATCATCTCCGCCAGCGCTTACACCAAAGCAATTTGCCAAGTAAACTAAAAGATGGTATATAGAATATTCTTGGAATCGAACGATTACAAATTGCAACGGTAAGTGATCCTAATAGGCGTGGTAGATGCTGTTACTGCGACAGAATAAAAAATAGGCCCACACGGTATACCTGTAAGAAATGCGGAAAAATACATCTGCGGAGAACACTCAGTGTATGTGTGTTCTGAATGTTACACAGAATTGAACTACTAAAAGCAAAGAAACTATTTTCTTTTAGAACCTACATTTTTTATTTTTTTTTAGAATAGTTTTATTCTTTTTATATTATATTTTTAATCAATATATTGGCTTCTCGAGCGATTTGTTATTTTTATCGTAACAAATAATATTCACTTACTTATAAAAAGTAATAATATAATATTATTTTTTATTTGCGGACTGTCAGTCCGCAGCGAGCGTCGACTTCTGAATTATATACGCGAGCATTGCAGGGTTAAAGAGATTACATATGGATAGGGTTGCCATATTTTCAAAAGCAAAAATACGGACAGTGCACCATATCAATTAACATTTCCGTGAAATGTTCGTCAATATTCACTTGAGACATATTATTTAATTATTAGTATTATTATATAAAAATATAGATATATATCTCTTCAGACGTGATGCTACTGGAAATGCAATGTTAACGCACATCACACGAAAGTTTGAATGCTAAAATAACTATAAAATGACAAAAGTACGGCTTGAGTACAACAATTTGGAAACTACAAAAAAATACGGACGCCTTGCAGAAATACGTACAAACTACGGACGTATGGCAACCCTACATATAGATCATCTATGAGCACACGAAGCACACTGGAAATTCGCGAGATGGAGAATGGGCTCGTTCAGAGTACGTAGTGTAATCTGGTACATAGCTGCTCCCAAACGGTTTGTAAACTGTTGACAATTCGTCTCAAAAGCGCGCCGCTACATTTGCGCTACATCATAACATACAATTGAGCAGTCGCCATTTTGCGTTGTGGAAACCGCTACATGTATTATGTTCGTCTTCTGAAGATTCTGAACAAATCGTCAGCAAGTCATTGCACGTGGAGTGCAGCATAGTGACAGTCATGTGACAGCAGAGCCGCCACGCTGAATATATTTAAATAACTATTACCACAGAATAGGTATTGTGTGTTATTACTTATTATCACGGATAAAGGAATACTACTGTAGTATTATACTATAGTATTCATAGGTTCATGCTTATTATTGATATAAACTTTGTTATGAAATAAATGGGCGCTAAGTTTTAGTAGAACTTGTAACAATGGAAGAACCGGAAGAATGAGAATAGTATCGAAAGTAACGATTTTCTGTGATATAGATGGCGCAAGTGGTACCAAAATACCAGAAATATGCGTGAAATTAATAGAATCTTGATTTGTAAATGTTTATACAAAATTGAAACATCAAAAGCCGCAGTAATAATTACAAAGTAAAATATGTGACATATTAGAAATTTAAATAAGGTCATAATTTCAATTTCACAATCATTGAGCTTGAAGATATATCGAATTGCTCGCATCGTTACAATTTACAGAGAGTTGACAGCCAAGAAGAAGAAATAATGTATTTAAATGGAGAAATTTATTTCATGATCTTCGCAAAATTTAATACCAATTAAAGTTAACAGAACTGCACTGAAACATACCAAACACAATCAATGCAGCTTTAGGGAGTGCGGTGTGTAAGTTAGTGCAGGATGTCATACACACCTACTTCCAATAAAAATATTTACCCATTCAAAGAAATTATAGGGATCTGCGACAAATTATCCCAGGCTTAAATAAATATTCAATTTAATATTTTTTTTTTGTAAAAAAATTACAATTTTCTTGCCTGAAATATCCAATTGGTAATGCTTGATATCCATACAAATTATTACAATCCAAATACATTATATAACTAATATGTTTCTACCGAACTATAAAATCGGGTTTTATAATTTGGGCCTATAGTTTACATGAACGACAAATTTTCAAATTTAACGTTTATCATTGTATGGAATAAAATTATAATTTTTATCAACAATAACTTTTATCGCAAAGAATTTCTCTTTTTTCATAATTTGATGTCCAATTAAACAAAATATTCATGTTATCTATATGTATAGTTCCTATTTATTTTATATTTCTTATTTTTTACAAATACTATATAGTCAAATGAATTTGTTAATATGTATGTTTTCGAATTTTGATAGGTTTGTAGTGAATAGAATTTTGTTTATTGGTAGCTTATGTAATGAGTTATACGAATTTACGTATTTAATTGGATCGTTATTAAGTGACTTAATTTCCTTCAAATATCTTTTGTCAGCGCTTCGCTCTGAAATCATAGATTGATCAGAATGCATTCCAATTTATTTATATTTTAAAATAATTATGTAACTATTTTATTTTCTATCGTTCAATATTTTTATCAAAAAATTATTAATACACACTTATTTTCTTTGACATTAGACATTATATTACTAGAACTATTACGTTTATGTTACGTTCAATATTCACGTTTACGTTTTATGTTACGTTGTATCTTTCATGTTTACGTTCACTTTTAGGGTGCGTTATAGCAGTTATAGTAACTAACCAGGTTGCAAATAATTGCTTGCATATTGTGTCATTTCCTGGAATATTAAATAAGAATATTCAAAAACCTATGGGATGTAAAACACCCCTCTTAAAAATATACATTCAGATACAATATAGAATGGCTTTGAAGTCCACCACTACAATAATTCAACATTAGTTTGCAGCATATATATAATCAGATTATATATATTTTTATGGGGGTATCTACCATAGGGCCCAGGTAAAGATGATGTTAAAAGTTATAATAATTTAGGACCGCCCTAAATTAAGACTCCCTTAAACTAGATAATAAAACATTAAATTTAGTTTGTTTATCCAAATTACTAGGAATAACGTTTTACGACTCCCTAGATAATAAAACATTGTTTATTAATATGGAATATATTATATTTATAGAATTATGAAATAATTTTTAGAATTTGAGAATAAATTGAACATTTTTTCAAATATTTAAAATTGTTTTAAAAATTCTATGGATATACCCATTCAAAAATGTGATTGTTACATAAAAAAATGAGTTTTTATGCTAAATTTTAATTTGTACGATGAAATATAAGAAAAAAACTTGGTTTTTGATATAAATGTGCTAAATAATGATAATGATGAGAAGAATTTAAGTAAATTGTTCATTCAAAATTATGCGGTCTCAAACCGACATAATATAGACTACTATGCTGATGCGTCTTCCCTCTTTGGGTTTAGGTAATAGAATTATATAATATATTATGCTTCCGGACGATTGGCCGGATGTTATTAGCGGCCGTCGCGTTCTTGGCACATTTAAATCAAATTTAGATTATCCGATATCCGACGAAATTAATAATAGGAGAGCGATCATAAATTAATGATCTCAGCAGGTGTTTCCTTCCCGTTATTAATTTTATCGCATAATCACCTTTAACGGCTCAAAGATTGCTAGGATATATGCAGTTTATGTGTAAATTAATTATTAATTAATTCCGTTAGGACTTTAAAATTTGAGTTTATTGGTAATGTAAATGAAATATTGCTGTATATGAAAGATCTAGTGATATTTCGTTTTGGGTTTCTTTAATTGAATTGCATTTGGTTTAATTAACAAGAATTTTATTATCAAATTATTAGTCTTTGGTTTTAATATTTACAATCTATCTTTAGATATTTTACACATTTTTAAATAAATGCACACACGCAAACATAAATTACAAATTAGGAAAAATACTTCAAACATCTAAAAGATTCAAATTTCCAGCAATAATTTTTACTACTTAAACATTAAGCCATTAAAATCCATTACTTTGAATTCTATTCCGATTCACGTAACAGTCAATACAAATCACGACCTGCTTGATGACATTAACAATTTGTTTTATAGTCTTTATACGGCCTGTTATACAGTCATCAAGTAGGTCGTGATACAGATATTAGCGGGAAATTTGAATTTTACTTATTAAATTAAGTGAATAAGTTATTAATTACCTAAAAAAATATATAATATTAGTACACAATATGGTGACTAGCAATAATACAGAAATTACATTCAATTATTAACATGATTTGTTTAAATTAAAACGTAAACTAAACAATAAACTAATTAATGAAGTTTTTTGGTTTTACATTCGACTAGACTGTCCATATTATAGATTTAATAAAATAATTCTCTAAAAGATGAGTATATATTCGAAGTTTCAAAAATCTTTGTACAACAATGAGAGTGACATTATTGTTGTATCTACCTATACCTGCCCATAATTTCACGATTTACGATTAACTTCCTTAATAATTAGAGTAGGCGGCATTTAACGTGCCACAAAAAGTTATAAAATGTTAACCAATTGTTGTGACATAAAATACTGTAAAAATCTACCATTTGTTTATTTAGTGTTTTAATTGAAAAAATAAAATATGAAAGAATGATTAGTTAAAGCTTACACTGAGAGAAGAAATGCGTGAAATTAACGAAAAAAATAGAGATCATCCAAAAAAAAGATGGTTAAATACAGTCAAAGAAAAATGTTTGTTAAAGTAACATAAAATGTAAATGTTAAAATAATCAAGTGGGTTTGACAATATTTCTAGCATTGTTTTAACAATTAAGATAATTTTATTTTAAATATTCAATATTGTGAAAGCAATAAGCGTTCGGGGTAAAATAAACAATCATTTCATGTTAAACCTACCAAAAGAATTCATTAAAATAAAAAGAAAAATTGTTAGGTTAAGTAAACATTTTAGGTTAAAATGAATAAATGTTCCGTTATGTCTTAATAATAATTTTTGCAGTGTTGAACAATAAAATTATATTGCCAAAAAAGAATTGTTTTTCGGTTAATAATATTTTATTGTTACAGCAAGCAAAAAATCCTGATAATTGATTTTTCGATTACATTTATTTATTAATTCACAATTAAAGATGTATGCACAAAATTTAAAAGTTAAATTTTAAGATATCTGTCGAATGATTATGCAATTAGTTGAAATGTAATATAAATTATCCTATTTTTTTCGTTTATTTTATAGAGGTAATAATCGAATGGATTTAAGTACAGGGTATTCCACGTAACTGATTCATTAAAAGTTTATGATGTTCTATTATTTACTTATATTTGAGATTTTGGCACCAGTATCTGTCCGATTGGAATTATAAATGCAAAATACCTTAACCAAAATATCACTTCCGGTTACCCGGAAATGGATGTCAACTTTGTTATTTTAAATAGAATCATCTAATTTTTTATTCATTTTTGGATTCTACAACTATAAATAAGTCAGTTTTCATTAGCTATTCCTATAGCTACATGTTGCCGTTTTTGAGTTATTTAAGTTTTTCTTTTTTTTTAGTCATAATCATTGCATCATTGAGAAATTAATATCTCGGTTAATACTGCAAGTAGAGACTCCAAATTTGCTATGTTATGAATGTATATATTACTCTAAGAAACGGTAAGCACACTTTACATTCTAACATACAGGGTGTTCAAAACTGAGGAACAAAGTGACATATTTTCAAATACAGAAAACTCAATTTTTTTAAATAGAACACCCTGTATTTTAATTCGGAATTAGGAAGTAAATATCATTTCCTATCACTTTATATGAGCATTCCCTATACCTATCTTTAATAGATTTTGAGATATGAGCGACTTTTTGTTAAACAGACTAAGTAGCCCTATCTTTAAATGTTTGTAGCTGGCTCTGAAATGGATTCACGTCAAATTCATGTATTATTTTTGAATAACCATACAAGAATGTCTGTTCGAATAGTCATTTCTATTAATATTGCGTTGTACGAAAGTGTAATTACAATGATATACATAAACACTTTTGGTTAGTCAATGAATTTGACATTAATCCCATTCAGAGCCAGCTACAAACACGCAAAGATAAGGCTACTTGGTCTGTCTAACAAAAAGTCGTTCATATCTCAAAATGTATTAAAGATAGGTATAGGGATGCTGATATAAAGTGATAGGGGATGATATTTAGTTCTTAATTCCGAATTAGAATACAGGATGTTCCATTTAAAAAAAAAGAATACTTAGTCTGTTTAACAAAAAGTCGCTCGTATCTCAAAATCTATTAAAGATAGGTATAGGGAATGCTCATATAAAGCGATAGGGGATGATATTTATTTCCTAATTCCGAATTAAAATACAGGGTGTTCTATTTAAAAAAAGAGTTTTCTGCATTTGAAAATATGTCACTTTGTTCCTCAGTTTTGAACACCCTGTATGTTAGAATATAAAGTGTGCTTGCCATTTCTTAGAGTTATATCTACATTCATAACATAGCAAATTTGGAGTCTCTACTTGCAGTATTAACCGAGATATTAATTTCTCAATGATGCAATGATTATGACTAAAAAAAATGAAAAACTTAAATAACTCAAAAACGGCAACATGTAGCTATAGGAATAGCTAATGAAGCTGACGTATTTATAGTTGTAGAATCCGAAAATGAATAAAAAATTATATCATTCTATTTAAAATAAGATAGTTGACATCCATTTCCGGTCAACCGGAAGTGATATTTTGGTTAAGGTATTTTACATTTATAGTTCCAATCGAACAGATACTGGTGCCAAAATCTCAAATATAAGTAAATAATAGAACATCATAAGCTTTTAGTGAACCAGTTACGTGGAATACCCTGTAGAGCACTCCATAAGTATCGACACTTAATTGAGTACTCAAATCAATATCGCGCAAATTTCAATCGATATTACGATGTGTACTCGGTATCGCAGATGAATTGGCATCGAGGGTACTTTAGGAAAACTTGACTTCCTTTTGGCTAAGAAGTACTCAAAAAAAGATGGTGCGCTTCTGCGCTAACAAAATTTACCAAGTGCCCGCTCTTGGTTACATGTTCCTTCGTTTGACCGATAAATGCATTAGAGTAATATATGAAAACTCTAACTGTGATGCTTTATAATCCTTATGTATCATTATATTGGTGTGAAATAGAAAAAACGCCATCTTCACGGAGATTTCTGAAATACATATATTTGATGTATTTGCTACTATATGGAAGAAAACTGTTATACACCTAAACCGATTGGCTTTGTTAAATTAATAAAACAATATAGGCTTGCCTTCATTATATGTTTTTTTTTGGTAAGATTAATTAAAATTTGGGTTACCTCAACAAATATTACAGAATATATAATATAGTTAGGTACATTAATACAACGAGTTTTGTTAAAGTAATTAAAAATGTGTTTCAAAATATACTACCTACTGTGAAGCGTTTTTCTAACAATTGAAGATGTGGATGAAGGTGCTATGTCGCATTTTAAAAACTGTCTTTTTTGCATGAATCAAGGTGTTTTGTACCCATCTTTTACATAGCACCATCGAAAATTCTAGAAATTCAAGAACATGAATGTATGAAGGGGTTATGTTACGTTACTTTTGAGAAAAATTACATAAAAACAATTAATTTCTGAAAAAGTTTGATTTTTTAACATAACACCTTCATCCACTCGTGTCTTCAATTATTTGATTTAGTTAAAATAACAGCATATTTTCAATTCATTCAAACAAAATATTTTGATGGTGATCTCGTTGACAAATAAACGACTTTTGAACTAATAAAACATTGTCAACCACTTTTTTTCACTTGTTTTAACGTGATATTTTGTTCAATTTGATTGATATATGCAATAATATATCTTCAATAAAGTGATGTTGGTTGACTTAACGCATTTCTTCTCTCAGTGCATGCACTCAATGCTTAATTTGCGTATAATAAGATCAACTTATTGTACCTTTTTTTGTAAGTTTGATTTTTAATCTTTTAGGAACTGTATTTACTACGTTCTAAAGCACTGTTTCCATTACCTATTCAATGTGTCCTCTTCCAATAAGTCCCTCAATGTTGAGATGTAAGTTTGAGCCATTTGCAGCGTCTCGAACTTGCTCAATTTATGATCCGACTTCAACGTGGGAATCACCTGTCTCAGGCGATCGAACGCCTCATTCAAACCGTTCATCCTGCGTCTTTCCCTAGCGTTGGCCGCCAATCTCCTCTTCTTCAACACGGACGGCGAGGGCGGACCGTGCCTCAACACGCTTTTCCTCTTCCTGAACGTCCTACTTTTGATCGCCCTCGATTTATCGCCACGATTGACGTAATCCGGTACGTTATCGTATTCGATAGATGGCGTTGACGGCAGAGAGTTGAACGCTTTGATTTCGACGAACGATTTATCGTCAAAGACGTCGGTTTGCTCGCTTAAGCGCGAGTTGAAATCGCCGTACTCGGAAATGGGGGCGTTGCTACTGTACTTGTTGCCGAAATTAGCGAAGAAAGTGGGGGCGTACGGATTGATCTCGGAGTGATTATAAATGGGATCGCCGAAGTTGTGATGGTGATATTGGTCTTGCGTTTCGTCGTTTATGTAGGCACTCAAATAAGATGATTTGATTGCGTTCATTGTTTTAAAATGCGTATATAGTCTCTTGTTATTGGGGAATGTTTGAGGTTTTAAAATTCTGTTTTACGCGGCAAAATCGTTGCATAATGTTTGAGGTATCTCCTTCACTTTCTTAAACACAAATAATCTAATCGTACTTATATGTATTAGGAAAATGATGCAAGAAGGTTCTTAAACATATATACACCTAGTAAAGAATAAACACTTATCCTCCTGTTTTCCCTGTATATGTACACTTTTTTTTTATCTTTACCTACATATACATGTAGTATATGGGTAAACATCGAATCCTTTGCGCGCACGAGATCCGTCTAAATAAAGCACACACACTTATTCGTCTTCTCCTCTACATTACGTCTATGTAACAACATTTTATTAGTTTTGGCAACTCGACGGTCCACAGCATGCAAGATTCAATATTTGTACTGCTACATCCGAACTCGCGCCGTATGTAAATATACCTAATAATCTTTCTTCGATCGTATAACTGCGATGTGTGATGGTGTGGTATATAGTATACCTATATATTTGAAAGTATTCTTTTTATAATCGCGTTATTGTTGAGTAATGGTAGCGTGAAAATTATCGCGAGTTTGACGAACGAAGTATTATAGGTCACCCACACGGGGGTTCGATCGATGAACTTGACACGGAAGTCGAGGAACGTCTGCCGACGTTCGGGGAAATGAAGATGATAGTGTGGAACGGGCCGTCCTATTCGCCCTGGGTCGCGTGTCCGTACGCCAACCACCGGCTGAGTTGATGTTACGGGTTAGATAATACAGGGTTGGACTATACATCGCCGAGAGAAACTAAATATTATAGTATCTTCAGGAACCCACACTCAGAGAGATAGAAATGACATTTCAACGGTTTTTAGAGTTGCAAATATTTATATACTTATAATTATTAAATAGCCAAATTAAACCAACACGTGTAGTTAAAATAAGCAATTGCTTTTTATTAAAGGTATATTTACGTTCAAATTTATTGGGTACCTTTATGCATTGCTGTAGTCTGGCACCCCGGGTTTCGGAAATTTAAATGTGTATTTTTATTTATTCCAAATCAGCCTTGTCAAAACAATGATGATTGTTTCCACAATTCTTATATATTTTTTATTTTGCTAAGAATTTTGATTTAATTGTTAGTATCATTTTTATTGTTCAGTTGTGTATAGTTAATTTCATTTATTTGTACATTTTGCGTACTCCTGTATTGTATAGTTTATATGCTAGTTTTTTCTTTGCGATGCGTTGCGCCGTCATCGTTCACAGATGTAAATTTATATATATGCGAATGTTACCTTAGAGGCCGGAGCAGTTACCAGATAGACGAGCGCGTGTATGGTTTTGTTTTGTTGTCTTGGTTACCGTTTCTGGTAATTCGTTTTAAGTTTAAGATGTAGTTCGTTGCTTTGAAATTTTTAAAATCGTCCATCTAGTAATTCGTTTATTAGTTAGTGTTAGATCGTTGTGCACAATATACATGTAAGGCTCTTTAATAATTTTCGTTTTAGAAGCGATCGCGTTTAGAGTTTAAATTTTCCGTTTTTTTTTTGTAGTTTTCAAATTAATGTTATTTTAATCACCTCGGGGTAGGTGAAGAGAAGCTGTGAGCTTGATTTAAATTTCATTTTTAATTTTGGTTGTTTCTCTACGTTATTTGAATTAAATTTTAGTTTGCTTTGAATTTTTGAAACCACCTGGATTTTTTGTGGTATAAGAAATTCCTTCTAGAACGAATTCACCATTTTGTTTGCTAAAGGATTTGCATTGTCCTTTTTAAATTGTAAATTCATGCAGGTTTGTTTTTTGCCAGAATCTTATATTCATGGTTTTAATTTTTCCTGTAATTTGTATCAAATGTTTTTTTTTTCTTTTTTCTTTTTAATACAATAAATCTAATGATTGTAAATATCATCTTAAATAGTTCTTTTATTTTTGAATCAGCCATTTCAATTTTTGGGGATTTTAAAGAAAGTCAATTTTGCAAACGCCCACTATTACTTTTTAAGATAGTTACTCTGAGATGTAAGAATCTCTGGCGCCCTTTTAAATTCATTTTTGCTGAGCTAGCTAAATTAATTTTGTCATTTTTAATTTCTTTAAACTTGTATGCTTGGACAATCAGTTCACAGCAGCATGTTGCACTGTGTGGTATATACGCTGCTATATGATTTATGACATAATTTAAGAAGGTGCAAACAAAATAAAGCTATAAGAAATTTATCCTAGTGATAGATACATTTAATTATTAATGGGCGCGTTCAGGGACGGTCAGCTGCTTAGTAAAAGCAGAAAAGCGCTGAGTTACGCTACAATCAGCAATACGAGTTTCCCTGAATGGTTATGCGCTAGCCTAAATCACAGAATGAAACATAACCTATTATTCAAATAAAATGTAATCTATCAAAATAATTACAACCTTTTTGGATAGTGTATAATATATCAAGCTATACGAGGTTATACCTAAAACATAATGGATTTTATTATTGTAGATTTTTTAATAAATGATGATCTTGATGTAAACAACATAATGGATATTGTGCGAATTCAAACGTATTCTTTTTTTGACAAAAATATTACATGAAAAGGTGTTGTCCCAAGAAAATAAGTTAGTTGAAATATTTTAGGACTCGGTTATAACAATAAAATTATTGGTTGATAAATGCGGTTTTTTTTCCAGATTTCGACGTTTTTTTTTTGTGGTGACATAACCTGAAAATCTTTTTTAAAGAAAAAAGTGTAAAAAATATGGTCAGCGTGGAAAAGTAAACACTCATTCGTGATTCTGGAGTTATTTTACACTCATCGAGTCCAACATTTCGATCTTCAGAGCGGCCGGGCTATTCTAGATATTACCCACCTCTCGTTTCAAATACATAGTCTTGCAAAAACAGGATTTTTTTATTACTATTACTGTTGGTGCTACTTATTTTTGGATGTCATGTGTAACTACTTTATCAAAATAAACAAAACAAACAATATTTTCAGTTTAACTATTATGGGTTATAGGTTCTTTGGAATCTATACGAACAGTGTTGTTCGGACAGCTTTAAACAATGTACTGAGATTGGTTAATATGTGGTACTATTTTCCAGTAAATCGTACTATTGTTTTGTAATACAAGTTTCTATAATTTGGTATGATTTGTTACATAAAAAAAAGAAATTTGATTTCTTTCTTATCAGCCCTATCTACTAATATCAGTTGAAAACATTTTTTTTTAAGAAATTGCAATGAATCAGTTATACATTGTACTAAATTATTCAAAGAGGTACTATTATACTAAAATAGTACAATAGTAATAGTACGCTTTGGAACAACACTGTATACGAAACCGATTCTAATTAACAGTTAGATAACATAACCACACATAACCAACGTATGCGCTCCCCACTACTACTTTTGACAGCGCTGAGGAAGGCAGCCTATAAGTTTGTTCGCGTCGCATGAACTATTTGCACTATTATGCACTTTAAGAACTTTTGTGTGCAAAAGTGCATAATAGTGCAAATAGTTCATGCGACGCGAACAAACTTTATAATTTCTACGCTGAGTGAATATGCTGTTTGTCAGCGGCAGGTCAGCTGCTCTATTCAGGGAAGTTGCTTACTAAGCTTCTCAGCCGCTGACCGTCCCTGAACGCGCCCAATGTACCCAACAGCAAAATATATAAGAATATGAAACGTCATATACCACTATAGTTATCTACTTTACCGATCGGCATAATATAATAATTACACAATTGAAAAATAGATGATGACATCAGATGGTGTCATTTTTCGTGTACACTGCATAAACCTTTGTCTACTTAACTGCCACATTTAATTAAATTAAATGCACTGAAAAAAATACTAGACGTGATATCAATAATCTACATTCATTGAGGAATTTTCATGGATAGAATGAAATGTGTCATTTTATGATAAAACATTATTTACAATCTTTGATTAAGTAATAACAAGCTTCATTAGTGAAATAAATTACATTCTCTCTATAATTCAAGGTTTCTTGACTCTGTGTAAGTAAATTATAGCAAGGTAAATGAAACTAAATGGTCCAATTTCTCGCAAATCCTTTAATGACGATAACCGGTTTAATTAATTAATAAATAGCAAATGTATAAGCAAATAAAAAGATAAAAGTTATAATACAATTAAAAACAGTTTAAAAATAAGTGAACTGACTGCCTGTCATGTCTAATAAAGTTTTGAACGTTGGATTGGAATCAAAAATAATATGTGCATTAAGAGAAAATTCTTTACTTTCAATTTGATGCCTTACAATTTCTAAAGCTTCCAAGTTATTTAGAAAGGCTTTAGCTTTACCGGTATTTATAAGATTTGAAAACCATTTTGTATGTCAAAAGCGTGTTTATTGTCTTTAAGGCGCTTTCCAAACAAGGACTCCCCCATCATTCCTGGTTTGGAGCACCTCTGATGTTCCTTTATATGGGTTTCAAGTTCCAAAGTTCCTAAAGGTTCTGTCCACATAATTCACTGGGCAATCACTACAAGTAAATCTGTACACACCTCCCTCATGTAAAGGATCTATACGATCTTTATTATTGATCAGTTGGTCCCTAAGGGGGTGTAATGTCCTGAAGGAGACGTAGAAATAAGGTTTTAAAATATTAGCGATTTTGTAAAATACTGGTCCTATGTAGGTATTGAAATATAATATTTCTCGTTAATAACTGATAAACTTCGTGTAGTATCCAAGTAAGCTAAAGTCTCTCTAGTTTTATTTATAATTTTTTATGGTAACTTATCTATGATATTAGGACCAAAACTATTGATTAAAGAAATTTGTTTAAGTACGTTGATTTATTTATTAAAAGATTCTTTTGTTAGATTTAGATTTACCAACCTGTGTAAGTAGTTATGAAAAGCTGCATATTCAATTTTTATTATTTTATTACGTCACTTATTTCTAAACTGTTTTTAATTGTGAGTATTATAACTTTTATCCTTTTATTTACCTATACATTTTCTATTTATTAATTAATTATTTTGTACAATTTTTTACACAATTTTCATCCCTTTTATTAATATTCATTTACATTGTTAATTTCCTGTTGGATTTCTTCAGCTGACCTGAAGATGTCCCTTAGTGGATGAAACCGGTTATCGCCATTAAAGAATTTGCGAGAAATTGGACCATTTATTTTCATTTATCTTGCTACATTCTGTCCATTTAATGTTTTAATCAACGTCATCGATGTATCATACAAATAAAGACAATCTACTGATTTAACTATTTTCTCAAGTATTGCTATTGAAAAAAGAAGCAAAGTTTCCTCTTGTCTCACAGAAAAAGATACAAAGATTAATTTCATGCATATTTCATGACTGCTTTGTTTAAGTACAATACTTAAATAGCTTCCGGTTTCCATTATGACACCTGCCGGTTATCAAAATCTAACCTATAGCATCGTTAGTTTATGTATTTGATTTATTATTAGTTATTTCTCGTCCGCTTCTCGCTCTCTTGTTATATACAATTTTTTTGTTTGGTTCAAGGTTCAACTAATGCTATGACTAGTAAAATTTGAACTTAACCTCAAAATCCAATTTAAACTAATACTGAAAAAGCGCACATAAAGTATTCTGTTTATAGAGTGTCTAATTTGACTCAGATGTATCGATTTGATTCAGATGGACAAAATCGGTTAAAACATAAAATAGATAGATCCCTAGGGAGGAAAAGTAAGTGACATTGACATGATGAAACTGTAGGTACAACCAAATATTATACCAGTATAAGTACATATGGTCAAAGAAATGTTCCACTGGCGCACTATAGATGACACCACCAGCATTTTCTATTGTTGTGCATTTGTAGTGGTAATATATTTCCATAAGAGAATACTTGTGGTGCCATCTATAGTACACCAGTGGAACATTTCTTTAACCATATGTATACTGGTATAATATTTGGTACAACTTATAATATGTGACATTATTGATAGATGACATTAGTACATTCGACCCAGTCTGAGCCCATTTATGAGATAATTGCTAAATTATTAGGTGTTAAATTTCAATTAAACTATAAGTTTGTTCGCGTCGCATGACCTATTTGCACTTTTATGCACTTTTGCACACAAAAGTTCTAAAAAGTGCATAAAAGTGCAAATAGTTCATGCGACGCGAACAAACTTTATTATTAAAACGACGCTAACTTGACAGTTCTCAAAAAATATTTGACAGATTAAGCCTACTATCTATCATGTCATTCACAGGTATGTCTGTATTATTTTTAGACATTTAGTTAAAATTGGACTGGCTGGGAAAAAAATAGTATTCAAACCACGTGAGGAAAGTTGCTATTGCAGGCCTTGGGCAATTACAAACCTCGCTAGAGCACTTTCCTCTCTTGGTTTTGAAATATACTATTTGAACTCGTTCTTTCAATCAATTTTAATGCATTATTTCATGTGAACAATAATTTCTTTCATTGTTTCAGAACCAACTTTTGGTTCAGTGTGTACTGTCAGCACATTGGAAAAACAACTTTCAAATAAGGTTTCAATTAACTTTGCAACGGTGAAATATCCGTTGCTACGGTCAAGGAGAACAGTTAACGTTTGTATTGAATCAACCAACAATAACACAACAATAATTCACATTGATGAGAAAAAAAAGCGCACTCAGAAAAGTACGTAAATTCAATTTTGTTTAAATACGGCGAAGTCGTCAAGTCGTCAACGTATTGGTCGATTTTCGATGTGTCGACACAAAAAGCTCTTTATCATACGTGAAATTTACCTACCATGTAAGTTATACTATACTAATAGAGGTTGCACAAAACGCTTAGACGATTGCTGGTACATACGTATTACAAGCACATAGTAGGTATATATTGATTCTAATTTCACAACGTTCAAATGTTTAATTACAAACGAACATGTTTGCTTTCTTTCCGGTGATACAATTTATATGAACAGACACTGGAGTAATGAGTTGAATACAACATATAATATGTAGGTATGTTAATAATATATTATGTTATACAATTATTTATATACAGCTACTTCAAAAGATTGATTATACCTACAACTAGGACGAGATGTGTTTATCATAATACACAAATATTCGTACGTTTAATTTAGTTAGGCCACGTGAATTTGCATTTAAATCGAGTTTAAACTCCGTATGTGCTTTGTAGAATCGAAGTTGATGTTTCTATTTCTTCTTCCGACCTTCTAATAGGAATGGTGAAAACGTGTCAGCTCTGTTATTCGTTCTATGATTGATATTCAGCTACTAAATGATGTTACAATATTATCTTACCTTGCTATAAGTATGGAGTGTCCGTTAAATTTGGAAGCGGTTGGTTGCTTGGTGGTATTTAAGCGTTTTATTTCTATATGTTTGGTAGGGAATGTGCATGCATATTTATGAAGGGCATCTGCAAGTATCTTATCGTACTTTACATGACGTACAGCAGGTAATGAATTTTAATATTTGAAAAGGGAAAGTATGCTCTATTCCTAATAAAACTAGTAGTATATTCAAAGATTGCAAGTTTTTTACAGTGAGAAATAAACAAAGTGCTAGTAGTATATTGTTAGCATATACAGGGTGATTCTCAATATATGCGACAAACTTTAAGAGCTGATTCCTGAGGTTATTTTGATCATAAAAGTTCATATGAGTATATGTCTAAAACGGTTTGGTTTTAAAGTTATTGAATGTTTAATAATAAATTATGAACTATGACTAACACGATATAATATCACAGTTGGTTCTTCAAAAAATTGTAGGAGAATTGTTTATTTGTCATTTCAATAGTTGTCAGAGTATTCATTCAGTTTATTGCCAGTTTTTGTTTTCTAAAATGAATTACACGAATGCTGAGATGTGTGATATGCATTTCGTTTACGGTCTTGCCAATGGAAATTCGCGTGCTGCTAGACGTCTTTACGAATAACGATACCCGAACCGTATCATCCCGCATCATTCAATATTTTCCTGTCTTCACCAACGTCTTAGTGAAACGGGAAATTTAAAAAAAAAACGGACGACTGATAACGGGCATCCATCTACACTGAGAACTCCACAAGTTGAAGAAATGGTACTAAATGAAATTGAGGAACATCCTACTATAAGCACCAGAAAAATTGCGTTTGCTTTAAACATTAATCAGGCCACAGTTTGGAGAATATTGAAAGATTAACTGTTGTATCCATATCACATTCAACGGGTGCAGGCACTTTTGCCGGCAGATTTTCCGCAAAGAGTGGCTTTTTGTCAATGGATGCAACACAAAATCGCACAAAATCCTGACTATTTGGCTCAAATATTCTTCACCGACGAGGCTACTTTCTCTAGAAACGCGATTATTAATTTTCATAATAATCACATATGGGCCGAAGAAAATCCGCACGAACTAGTGAATGCCCGTCATCAACATCAATTCTCTGTCAATGTGTGGGCCGGAATTGTTGGAGATCACTTGATAGGTCCACATTTTTTACCGATGCGGTTAAATGGCGAGGTATACCGCAATTTTCTCGAAGAGGAGCTACCCCTACTGCTGGAAGAAGTTCCGTTGCAATTAAGATTACAGATGTATTTTATGCATGACGGTGCTCCAGCGCATTTTAGTTTAGTTGCTCGCGAGTTTTTGGACAATACGTATCCAGATCGGTGGATAGGACGGGGAGGTCCACAACTATGGCCTCCTCGGTCTCCAGACTTAAATTCTTTGGACTTTTTTCTCTGGGGTTATCTTAAATGATTAGTTTATACGACTCCCATTGAAAATGTCGATAAACTGAGAAATCGTATTATCGCAGCTTTTCAAACAATTCGAAATACCCCTGGTATTTTAGAACGGACTCGCCAGTCAATACGACGGAGGATAGAAGCTTGTATTGCAGTTGGGGGCGGTCAATTTCAACAGTTAGTATAAGTTAATTTTGTTTTACAAATTATTTTGTTAATTTATAATAAAAACATTAATTATGTTAACTTATTATTACACATTGTACAACTTTAGAACTAAGCGATTTTGGACATATGTTCTTATGAACTTTTATGATCAAAATTACCCCAAGAATCACGGCTTAAAGTTTGTCGCATATATTGAGAATCACCCAAATACAATATGTCCCCGGATCGACTTTAAAAGAGGGAAAAAAAATTATATTTGATTTCTCAGAAAATTTCACTTTTGTTGATTTCTCCTGCTTGTTCTCAAATCCTCAAAACACAAATTACTTTTTATTTAACTCGAACGGTTCTCGAGATAATATCATTTTTCTTCAAAATTTGGATTTGTTTTAGAAGTAACTGTAGTAGGCGAATTTCATTTAAATATACCACTTGACAGTTGTTGACAAATCTAATAAGTTTGACAGTTGCTGACATATTAGTATAACTGCAAATTAAATCTTCGTTAATTTGAATAGTATTTATGCTATAATGTTGACTATACCACAAAGAATTTATTTAATTCAATGTTACGGAACTGGGGAAGAGTGCTACCGAGTTGTTATCGAAAAATTCAACCAAAAATACCCGCAAGTTACCGTTTCAAATTCTGGAGCAAAAAACTTGGTGACCAAATTCCTTAAAACAGGCTCGGTTTTGAAGATTAAGAAGTCAAGGAAGTTGTTCGATGAAGACGATGCTGCTTCAGTTACTGCCGTTAATTCCGTAAGACTAACTCCAAGGTTGTCTTTAAGACAAAATTGGAATAAGTTTATCTCATTTACAAAGAATCTTCAAGGAGAACAAAATTTTACCATTTAAACCGCAATTTAGGCAAACTTTAGAAAATGGCGATGAAGCCAAACGTCTAAATTTTTGTGTGGAAGTAGGCAACAGAGTTATGGATGATCCCATATTTTCACGAACGAATTATGTTCTCCGATGAATCAACCTTTTCAACTAACGGAGTCGTTTCATCTCAACATTGCCGGTGCTGAAATGAGACGAATCCAAACTTCAGAATTTCTTATCGAAGACAATATTTTAAAAAAAAGTTAATGTGTGGTGTGCGGTTTCGTATATACTATGGCATTATTGGCCCATATTTTTTTGATCAAAATTTAAACCGTAATTCATATTTGGAAATGTTGCATTTTTTTTTAGCTGATAAACTGGACGAATTGCCATTAAAGTACCGAATAGAAATGTTTTTCCAGCACGATGGTTGCCCTGCTCATTATGCCAGAAATGTTCACCAGTGACTTATTACAGAGTTCCATGATAACTGGATAGGGAGAGATGGTACCATTTTATGGCCACCGATAAGTCCTGATCTCATAATAATGGACTTTTATCTATGGGGTCGTTTAAAACAAATTGTCTACAGTGAGCTACTAGACAATGATTTAGAGCAATTAAAAAGTAGGATACAAAATGCAGTCCAGTCCTTATCAATTTTACAAATAAGACGCAGTTTCAATGAATTTAGAGCTCGCGTTGAAATCTGTGCGGAAAAAGGAGGAGCATTATTTGAATAGAAAATTAATATTTTAGCTTTTTGATAATTTTATTTTATTTTACCTTTTGTTAAATTTATTAAATAAAACTTAAGCCCAATTTGAATATTTTCTAGCAAGAAAATGATATCTCGAGAACCCTTCGTGTTAAATAAAAAGTATTTTGTGTTTTGAGGGTTTGAAAACAAGCAGGGCAAATCAATAAGAGTAAAATTTTCTGAGAAATCAAAAATACAAAAAACACCTCTTTTAAAGTCGGTCCGGGGACATACTGTAAATATATCAATTAAAAGTTATTGTGTGGTTATTGTATAAATCGGTTCAATGTTTCTGCTGACGGTGATAGCTTCGTTATTAAAAGGTATGTCCAGTTTAGTGCAATTTGTGGTTAGGGGTGTAGAAGAAGTTTGCAGTATAAAATTTAGGTTATGAAAATGGAAGGTTAGGCAAATGGCAGGTAATTTGATAGCTTGTCTATAAACTCGACAGAGAAACAGAAATCAATGGCCGCGTTCAGAGTACGTAACTGCTCCCAAACGGTTTGTAAACTGTTGACAATTCGTCTCAAAAATGTACGCTACATCGTAAACATGTTTATGGAGCGGTCGCCATTTTATGTAGCGCATCTAGATTCTGATACATGTTGGCAGCGTACCACGTGATATGCGTGGCATTTGCAGATTTCGTATGTGATTCCTTAATTGTCATATCTCTGATTGTCATACTGTCAACAAAAATGGAAATTATAAGCCACGACTATATGCATCATAATGAAAATACTAATTTATCTCATTAAAATGGTAGAATAGATTGTAAGAACTTTTATTTAACAATTACATTACTACACTGATAAATACGGCAACCACCCTTTTTGACGTTCGCGTAACCATGTATCCATAACAATGCTAACTACCGTCCCGACTCCTAGGGTTATATTACATTCGGCCATCCTGACCAAAAGTCTGTCCTCAGACTTCTAAAGATCTAAAACAAATTTTATAAAAACATGTATTCACTTTGTTTACGTTACATCGTTGACCTTTATCGTAACTTATCTTCCTCAACATTCTCCAGAGATCCGTTGATCTCTCTCATAACCTTAATCAGAGATCCGTCGATCTCTCTCTCAACTTTAATCAGAGATCCGTCGATCTCTCTCTCAAAGTTTGTCAGAGATCCGTTGATCTCTCTCAACTTTCGTCAGAGATCCGTTGATCTCACAACACTCACCAGAGATCCGTCGATCCCTCTCAACATTCATCAGAGATCCGTTGACCTCTCTCAACTTTCGTCAGAGATCCGTTGATCTCACAACACTCACCAGAGATCCGTCGATCTCTCTCGACATTGATCAGAGATCCGTTGATCTCTATCAACTTTCGCCAGAGATCCGTTGATCTCACAACACTCACCAGAGATCCGTCGATCCCTCTCAACATTCATCAGAGATCCGTTGATCTTTATCAACTTTCGTCAGAGATCCGTTGATCTCACAACACTCACCAGAGATCCGTCGATCCCTTTCAACATTAATTGGAGACCCATAAATCTCCCTCCCCCTCTCTCTTTCTCTCTCCCGTTCCCTCACTTTCTCTCATCTCTCTTACTTCTCTCTCCTCTCTCTTACCTCTCCCTCTCCTCTCTTTCTCTCTCTAGGATTCAATTTACATTGTTTCGAATTACCTGACTTCTTATAATAAGCATAATTCAAACAAGCCTTCACATTTTTCGTTACAAATTGCCTCATCTTTGCAAACCAATAATTCGACTGTATACGCTTAATCATCTTTTCTGAACTTAAATGATCCGCCTCATCGTGACACAAACGGCAAATTTGCATTCGTGCTGCTTTAGGTACCACCCACGCCTTATATCCATTCTCCAATTTTCTGTGCAATTTTCCTTCTTTAATTTCTTCAAATGCTTCCTGCTGTTGTACACCCCACTGCCATTCAACATTGGAAATATCCTACCAACCCCAAGAATTGTCGTACGTGCTTGACATTCTTTGGAGGCTGAATGTCAAGTACAGCTTCTGTTTTTCTTACACCCGTCTTCCTCCTTCTGAACTTATAATTCTTCCAAGATATTCTACCTCGGTTTTGAAAAATGAACATTTACTCAATTTTAAAGTCAGACGTGTCATTAGCGTCGACATGACCTGCTAACCGCACCATACCCGCAATGTTTTCGTCCGCGACGCCGCCAATTACTGCATCAACTAAACATTCATCAGGTATTTTTAAATTTAAAGCACGCAATTTTGAAAGCTTGAAATTTTGCTGTCATTGTGACTTTTAATTCTTTCCATTTGGCATCATATTTTACTTCATCATACCACTGTCGAACATTCCCTTCAAGCCTTCTCGCCATAAGTCGTATCGTGGTATTATCGTTCCATTGGTACCGTTTTGCCAAATTATCCACTCGCTGTACTCACCTTTCAACCGTAACTTTCGTCCTTTGATGAGTCAAATACCGCTATTAGAAATTCATCTCCTGATCCTTGAGCAGATACCGTAGATTTCTTACTAAGCAACGTAATTGTGCGCTTTAATTTTTTAACATCGTGTTTTAAACTGTCTTTCTGATGACGTTGACGTGGCAGAATCATTGCTTGCTACTGCTGCTAGTAGACGAGTTTTCTTTTTCGCTTTCCCATCTCCTACGCTGTATTTTATGGTCTTATCCCACTTCTGACTTTGTAAGAACTTTTATTTAACAATTACATTACTACACTGATAAATACAGCAACCACCCTTTTTGACGTTCGCGTAACCATGTATCCATAACAACGCTAACTACCGTCCCGACTCCTAGGGTTATATTACAAGATATTCATTAAAATAATAGACAAAACAAAATTGGAAAATGCCACAATATGATATAATATTTAAAATTTATTTACTATTTAAAATCATCTTGGTTAGTATATATTGAGCGCATAGCATGTGTAAATAGTAATAGCACCATCTGCGCATGTTGGAGAATAATAGGAACTAGGGGCCCCATAACTTTCATTCTAATCATTGACGTAAGCTTATGTGTTATGTAGTCGTTCATTGGCAATTTCAACATTTCCAACAGACGTCAGTAAGTATATAATGGATGATAACATCTTAATCGTAACCCACAAAACCATCAAAACAACAAAAAAATAGGTATACCTACCTAAATATACTTACATAAATTGATCATAACTATACTGTACTGTAATTGTATTTTTTAGACTTTTGTTTTTTGGTTTTTATCAGCAAACTAGAATACGAACATTTTTTACCCATATAAGGTTTTGTTATGTTAGAACTATACCAAGATTATAATAGGGATGTTGAATGTTTCAATTTACTGAATTGAATATGGTCAGCGGCAAGTCCATTCACCATGAGATACATCTGTATTGTATAAAAATAGGTGGTTGGGTTGGTGTGTTATAGAGAAAGATTGTGAAGCACCCTGTTTTAAAAAAGAAACAATAACTGCAGCCAATTATCATGATAATTTAAATACAATTTTATGGTCGAGGTTGCAATATTCAACCATCCACATATAAAACTATGTCCAACAAAACGGTTCTGAACAACAGGTTATTTTCAGTAACACAAATAGAATCATACTAGTGGTCACACTTCAAGAGAAAATATTACGTATTTATACTAATTTTATGAAAGAGCCGACATATGTTTGATTAATAATTGTAGTCACGTTGATTGCATTTTATTAAATTGTGAATATTTTATATAGAAATAAAAGTATAGGTATATTGAATGTTTCTTTCTTTTAAAATAAATTTAATTTTTTGTTCTCTTAATACCTGGAAATAAATAATACTATGCTAGATAAAGGTAGCTCTACTCATTCCAAAATGTTCCTTAAAAATGCCATGATCATATAGTAGCACACTCCTCTCTACATAATTAAATTGCGTGGAATTTGTCGCCTAACGTTTAAATTATTTTTAACCAGATTTAAGGATCGCGCCACGTCAATGATATTTTCCACTATTAAAATTTAAATTGTCCTCTCATAAAAATAATCAACGTGGTCCAGAATATTTCCAACAGCCAACGTTACCGTAATAATACGAAATGTGCAATACAAATTTGGGATCACAGTATTTATTTAAATAAAATTAAACTTATATTTAAGTCGCTTTAAGGCTGCGTTACAGAAAGCGCAGGAAATACAAATAAACAGTACATTTTTGTTTATAATACATTCAGAAAGTGATTTATTTTGAAGGAAAATTTTGTTTAATTTGTAATTACATTCACATAAGGCAAGTAGTGCATGAAAGCAGAATGTTGAAAGTTGTTGTATAATTTATATGATATTTACCATTTTTGTTGAACGTATTTATTGTTCTCACAATCTCCTATTGTAAACCAATATCCAACCGCTATAGCCTAATAAGGTTAGGGTTGCCATATTTTCAAAAGCAAAAATACGGACAGTGCACCATATCAATTAACATTTCCGTGAAATGTATACGAGGTCGCTAAAAAGTATGGATACAGTTAAATATTTTCAGAACGGTTTAGCAGAGAGCTCGTTGAAATTTGGCATACAGTTAGAAGTGTTTAAATTCTATCATCTGAGATTTCTTTCAATTTTTCTACCATCATTTATTTTGAAAATACAAGGCTAACTTGATTTTTTTTTTAAATGGCATGGGTGGTCAAATTTGATATTTTTAAAAAGAGCATTTTTTTCTGGATTCAGCAATGTAACAGATGCCCAGCTTTATTTTTATTAAAAGGCAAAAAAAAAAAAATTCAAAAATTTAATTCTGGAAAAACAAAACTAAGTTAGCTTTGAAAATGCTATTATTGACGATGTGTCACTTGCATATTCCCCAAAAAAACTTGTGTGCAACAATTTGTTCAACAATGGTACATTTAAGCGAAACTGAGCGTATAGAAATTCTCATGATGGTTGGTTATGGCGACAGAAAACGAAGTTGTGCTCAAGCAGTGACTCTTGTTAATGAAATTTATCCAAACCGGGAACCGATCTCCAGGATAACGGTTTCAAAAACCTTACAAAGATTTCAAGAAACTGGTAGCGTTAAAGACCGTGCAAGATGTTATGTTGGATGTGGTAGAAAATCCAAAAAAATCAGTACAACAGTTGGCGTTGAACCACAACATGAGTAGAGGATCCATACAAAAAATAATGAAACACAAAAAATATCATCCTTATAAAATTCACTTGCTACAAGAATTAAGTGACGACGATTTTGACCGCAGAACCGGATTTTGCGAAACTATGATGCACATAATACATCAGGATGATAACTTTCTTAATCGAGTCCTCTTCGCTGATGAGTCAACTTTTTGTCTAAATGGATATGTTAACCGCCATAACTGTCGATATTGGTCTGACAGAAATCCGCATTGGATGGAGAAGGTTCATACGCAGCATCGACAGAAAATTAATGTTTGGTGTGGCATTATTGGTTGGAATATCGTAGGTCCTTTTTTCGTTAACGGCAATTTAACGTCTGAAAGATATTTGCAACTTTTACAACAGCATATTGTTCCACGACTTAGGGAAATATTTCCAAACTACGGCAATCGAAATTGTGTACCAACAGAAACCATATCGTTTCAACAAGACGGAGCACCGTCGCATTTTAGTCGTCAAGTGCGCGAGTATTTGGATGAAACATTTCCCGGTAGATGGATAGGGCGAAGGTGGGCTATTGAATGGCCAGCTAGGTCTCCTGATCTGACCCCACTTGATTTTTTCCTGTGGAGTCATGTAAAAAATCGAGTGTATGTCAACAGACCATTACAAATCGAAGACCTACAAGAACGTATAAGAAACGAAATTGCCAGTATTTCTCCAAATATTTTCATTGATTCTTTGCAAAATTTTGCTCAACGTGTTCATTATTGCCAGGAGGTAGATGGAAATCATTTCGAACATCTTTTGTAACATAAAAATTATGTAATTTCTTGTTTGATCTTCTTTTTATTAAAATCTGTTCTGTTTCAGTTAAATATATTATTTTTGCAATTATTATTAGTTATGTTTTGGTCAAACTTCACGTAGCAAAGGCTAACAAAATTTTTCGTTAGCCTTGTCTCTCCAGAACAATTGAAGATAGAAATTTGAAGAACACCTTAGACGATAGAATTTAAATACTTTTAACCATGTACCAAATTTCAACAAGTTTTGTTTAATAGTTTTCATAATATTTAACTGTATCCATACTTTTTAGCGACCCTGTAGATCTTCAGACGTGATGCTACTGGAAATGCAATGTTAACACTGTGCAGGACAACAATAAATTGAATACTACAACAATACTAATCAAGCGCCAACTTTTGTTTATTTGAAAGAAAATAAATCTGTAGATGACGCACATCATGCGAAAGTTTGAATGATAAAATAACTATAAAAATGACAAAAGTACGACATGAGTACGACAAATTGGAAACTAGAAAAAAAATACGGACGCTTTGCAGAAATACGTACAAACTACGGACAGTTTATAATTTACGGACAAGGCTTACAAAATACGGACTGTCCGTAGAAAATACGGACGTATGGTAACCCTATAATAAACCCACCAACTAATAATATTTGATGCAAAAATAAGAACCAAAATACATATTATTAAAGGGTCATCTATAGTTTTACAACGTAATTACTTGCGAGATTATAGTTCAGCAGCATTCTGCTGGATGGAGCTAAAAGAAATGGTGCCGTATTGAATAAAATTAAAATAAAGTATCAATGTTGATACAAGTTTGTGACATTTGACATTTCATTTTATTAACAGAATTAGCCGCTCCAGATGGCGCTCGTGTAACGAAAACGTTCGTTCAAGAGACGTATCTTTGATATGTAGCGGGAACGGTTTATGATATGTATCAGTTTTTCGATCAAATTCGTACTCTGAACGCGGCCATTCATTCCTATTTCCACGATCTGCTTGATGATCAGCTGCACGTGTTCACCGCTGGCGCCACTTACCGGACTTGGGAAAATGCTAACCTTTCGGTTGACGAACGCTTATTTGAAAGTGAGAAGATCCTAATGAGGTACATCTGCTTTCTGATCATTTGGAAACATTGCTGTCGGAGCTAGCACTAAATCAAACCGCAAAAAGTCCATATAACGTGCTGCTGTAAGGTTTCGTTCATCTAAGGCGTTATTGCAAACGGGCGTCACTATATAACATTCGCTATTGTTATAACTATTGTACTAAATATGAAATACCACCACGTGGCAGTTAAAATTAAACCAAGCTTTATGAACGTTATCAAATTAACGCGATCACTACAGTAAAAGACCTGGCGGCTATTTGATCTAAACGATAACCTACAAGCAGACTGCAATCATACATATTTATGTACACACACGAAAAGCCACAACTGTAATAAGAAATAGTTTGTATATGTACTTATAAAACATGTATTCGCTATATCGAAACTCTGATCAAAATAACGTCTAATCACCTTTGAATCTAACCTTAATTACAGCATCTGTCATTGTCGCTAGCTGCCACTTTGCTAGTGGAATTTGGATCTTATTTCCAAGCGCCCGTGAAGCTAGGGTTGTTCGTTTACCTCCCCACTCTGTGGAGAACGGCACGCGCCAGCGTTGTACAGAGTTTATTCAGAGGAATGCCGAAAAGGGAGTTCAGTGCACATGCCACGAACACAGGGTCGTACTGCGTGATATTTTCTTTGAAAGGACGGTAATTATTTTGCTGTAGATATAATAAAAATAGGTTATATCATTTAAAAATATAATAATTCAAGTATATTATGACAGAAACCAAGATTAAATAATCACTTTTATTCGTTAGCGGGATACTAACAGGAGTAAGATTACACATATCTTCTTCGCATACTGTGCAATATTTGATTTGCCTCACGATCGCGGCTGTGTCGTTACAGAAGCTCGCATTAGGGCTACATCCACTTTGCTTACGTATTTGCGACTGATTGATCGTTATCAATCTGTAGCAATAATCTGCATGGCATATTGAAACCGATTGGAAATCACTGTCGAAGCAAGGGCCGAATCCTAAATCATCACAATTATAGCACTTCACGCTGAAACAAGTACTGAAAAGCCACAACGCTATTACTAAAGAAATGATGACGAAAAAGTGTCTCATTGCGCTACTTAAATCAGTACTACTGTCACTTGTAACGATTTGCTCTAATAAAGATAGGGAACTTGACTGCGCGCGCCACCTGTAGTAGCTGCAGAAGCGTGTGATTTCCCTGTTTCGTAATTATACAGATCCTGTCATTTAGTTATTTCTGCACCGAATAATATTGGAATATCGCTTAAGCGTTATCCGTTAAATTTTGACATTTGGTGATTATTTGCCATGTGCAAGTCATTGGCCTTGTTTACACCGCAGGTTGTTTAGTCCGGTACTAAAGAACTAAGAGAGTGGGGATAATGCGCATAAATAATTCGGTGTTTACATCGATATTCGACATCATGAAACTGTTATAGTTTTCTCAAACAATTTGGCAACAAAGAACAAGGAAGGTGTCATTTCCGTTATATTAATAAAATCGTTAGAATATTTGGTATGTATTTTTTAATCTTAAGAAAAATCCAAGAAAGGAGAAGAACACAATTATTTCGTAAATTTAAAAGCAAACGCAGGCATTTATTTAATAAATTGCAAATTATATATGCCCAACAACAGTTTGACATATATCGGTATCCATCTGCTATCCATCACTTCTGTTTCACACTTTACCTAAACTGTGCCTAAACCTGCCTAAACTGCTGAAAATCTAACCTCTAATATAGAAAGATAAGTATTAACCTTACATACATAATTTGATATGTTGTCAAGTTTACGTGTTGTTTTCGGACAATTTGTTCCCCTCTTGTTTACATCGCATAAAAGACGATAAATTCGAACTAAAAATGAAAGTACGGACTAAGTTTTTGTTCGATCCTCTTCTCGTAGGCGAACCGTACTAAGCATTAGTCCTCTAGTACGCGCCAATATACATCGATTGTTTGTTCGAACATATTGGTTAGTTCGCGGTTTAAACACTCGATGTAAACAAGGCCATTATATGTATAATGTATAAGTTAATAAATCTACGTGCAAAACTGGCAAAAAAAAAAAACAGAAAAACTAGATGCTGCGCATCTAGGAGTTGAGGAAGGTGGTACTTGAGGAAGGTGGTTTCTTGAAGTCGGTCCCCATTCACTTGAGAATCATCTTTTATAATGTGCAATACGTTTTAAGTAGTTTTCTTTTGTTTTTACCTTTGGAACACCCTATATAGTCGAAAATATGTTTAGGTTATGCAGCATTTAATTCTGTACAACTTTTGTAGAAAAGATTTCTTCCTAAACGCAAACATAGAGCTATAGTGAAAAAACGTAATCTTCCTGAACACCCGTTATATTTGAAAATATTTTTAGGTTATGCAGCATTCAATTCTATAACACTCTTGTAGAAAAGATTTCTTCCTAAACGCAAAAATAGAGCTATAGTGAAAAAACCCAGTCTTACTGCACACCCGGTATTTTTAAGAGGTATGTTGTTTGTGTACACTAATTGCAATAACTCTCTAAAAATATTGTGGTTTTAAATACGCCTACTGCTTCTTTGAAAGATAACAAAAAATCTTGGGACACGGTGTTGCCTTAACCACTTTCAACATTCTCAAATTTAGATATTGTGATAAGTAGCGCCTGTTTTAAGAAAATTAAGAAGAAGAAATTAAGATAATTATTCTAGAGCAAAAATGATTATTTCGTTCTAGTCATTTCTAGTTAATTAAAGTGTCATGTTGACATTTAGAAAATTAAATGAAAGCCACGTATTTTAAATGACAGTTTCACAAAAATATATTTTCGTGAATTTGTGAAGTAGTTATTCAGATATTGTACGCTATTTAAGTCAGCTTAAAGCGAGGTTTTTTTTCAAGCATCGTAAAAAATTTATAAGTGAACGTCAGTATCAAAATTGCAACTGTCATAATTGTTGTAGATTAAATTTTTGATTTAAATTATAAACTTATCAAATGTAGTTGAAAGGATGGATAAAATTGTATGTGTTTATATGTTACTAACTAGGCAGAAATATTTCGGGAGAGATCTATTGGAGCCCTCGAAAGTTCTCAAGTTTCCACTGGGCAACATACTGGGCTTTATAGAGCACACCAAGCTGCTCGAGTGGAAATAAGAGAATCAATAGGGATGGTACAATGAGCACCAAGCTCAAGTGCCTGGACATCAAGTGCCCACCCTAACTTGAATGAATGAATGAATGAATGTTACTAACTAGACGGAAAATGAATGTTTAATGTTACTTTACCTCTATTATAAAATTATAAAAAATACAATGCTCTTTCTCTGTGAAATATTTGTTTATTTCCATAAATACTTTCATGCGTTTACAAATTGATGTTATTGTCTGAAAATTGATTGTATTATTGTGATAATTTATCATGTTTTTGCATAGAATATACGCTTGCAATAATATGTATCCAATTTTCAAACAATAATTACATAAGAGGAAAACATTGGGATATACATTCAAATTTCGCGTTTTTAGTGAAGCGAGCGCCTTCTATGGATAGATACCAGAACCTTTCAAAATCGGTCCCCACCACATTGCGCAGGCGTAGCAACTTTTTATTGTTAAGTTAACTATCTCTAGTGTATCTTATCTCTGCCCTATATACTATTTAATCTATACCCCCATTTTAAGAAAACGGAATATCATAATTTATAGGAGAAATTCATGGTCACCTAGATGTAATTCATTTTGAAACAGTCTGCAGTTTACTATCAAATTACAGCGATCTGCAATAAATGTCACGTTTGGATTTGACACATAGAAGTTTGAATCTGTAAAATTTAAATGGTGAGTACGAATTTTTCTATTTTTTTTTTAAGATGGTAAAATATCTTTTTAACTGCTAATCTAATGAAATTTAACAAAATAACCGTCTGTCTTTGGTAATCATTTTTTTAAAACATGTATAAGCACTGTGATCTCGAGATCTGTAATAAAATTTGAAATTTTGACTTTGAAAGTTTTGTATTATTTTTATCGCCCTGTAATGTCGACCAGCCCAAACGAAAAATTATGTCCAAGATATGCTAAAAACTGGAAGAAAGCCAAGAGCGTGAATTTCTTAGATTTGGCGAAGAATGGCGCAAATGGCAAAAGCAGCAGCACAATTGCATTTAATCGTGACAAACAAACGATTTCGGATTTGATGACAGAATTGGCTCAGGTGTTAGCTGAAAACGTCAAATTGACAAACGCTAACATCCTTTTGAGGTGCGACGTGCAACAATGTAACGATAAGGTAAAAAATGCGGAGCTTACACTTAGTGAAGAGAGAAAGAAGTTCACTAGCAGTCTAACGAATATCCAAGAGAAATTAACGAACGCCGAAAGATTATTGGAGGAACGGGAGAAGATTCTAACGATAGAAAATGACGCTAAATCCGATGAGATAAATAAGCTGGCCGATTCCTATTACAAACAATGCGATCTGGCGAAGACGAGAGAAGATAGTTTAAAGAACGAAGTTGAAACGCTCAAGCAGCAATTGGATAAAAGTAAAGGGTACATGGACGATTTGCTCAATCAGCTGAAGACGGCCAAAAGTAAGGCCGGCACCTACAAGGAGAAGTTGAAGTTCTGCGTCAATTTAATCACGGAAATGAATAGTTTTTTGGGAAAATTTCCCCCAGATGGGCCAAGACGTACCGAAAGTTCGGATAGATCATCGCAAACAGAAGACCAGTTGACCAAATTCGATCGTAAGGAGTGCAATTGCAGAGGATGCTCCATGGAATGTGAGGGTATAGTGCTTTCGGATTTATTCTTTCAGGAAAATGCGCTTCACTCGGCTGTGGATGATGTGGTCTTTAGTTTAAATCGAAATGCGTAAATATTTATGTACGATAATAAAAGTTTTATTATATGACTGATTATTCAACTTCTGTTGCGGTGATAAGATAACCTGATTAAAGGATTTCAGATTATCTAGATATAGAAAAAGGTATGAATAAGTCAGTAAACATTGATTTTAACTTGTATGATGACACCTGCATTAAGTTAAATTAAAAAAATCGTGAATACTAATCTAATGTATTTCGACAACGTAGTTTTGAGGTTTTACTAAAAATACTTAACTTTTGTTTTACAGTTTTTCGTCCAAAATGTATAGAATTGTAATATAAGATGTATAGCAATCAATTCATAAAAAGATGATTGGAAAAATATAGGTAGTAGTTAAGAACAGCTGATACAGTAAATACCGTTATTTCTTATAAATTTTATCCTAATTTTTTTCCGCATTTTTTTAAAATATTTATCTACACGTAATCACTTTTAATAACTGAAAGTATATGGGGTTTATTATTAACATTCAGACATGTGAAAATGAAATATAGCTCGTTCAAAACATCGTGTTGTGTTTTTTTATGTGGTTTTAATCTATCTTTACAGTATGCGATTTGCCAAATTGACAAATATTTCACGTTTAAACTATAAGTATGACAGGTCAATGAGAACACAATAGGTTTGTTTGTTTGTCTGATCTAAGTAGATCCAAGGAATTTTACGCGTTTGTTTGTATTTTAGAGCATGATTTGCGCGTGTTTGTTTGTTTAGAGCAAGCAAATCCAGATCACAAAGAGGTTCCTCTTCCTGCTCGCGATCCGGCGTCCAAGCAATTACGAGCAATTTGTGCAACATAACCTAATTGCACTAACACCGTGTTGTAAACTGTCGTTTGTAAATGTAACCCGATTTATAATTGCATCAAATATGCACGAAATAGATAAAATAATGATACAAATGTGATTGATGTAAAGAACGATCATTATATATTTTAAAAACTTCACTTGGTAGGTACATAATAAATATTAGTATATGATGCATTTTTATTGTAGTCTAGATTCATTAATTTGAAAAATTACTTTTACTTTTCCTATTCATAATAGCTGTGACAATCTGACAATAGTAAATAATAAAATTAAGGTTATATTGCAATCGAGCGCGTTTGTTTGTACCATCTTTAAATCCAACTCTGAGAAGCTCTCAAGTTAGTCTAATGACGTCAGTAGATACTGCTCCAAGCACACAAACAAACAAAGCTAATAATATTCGTCCATAACGTGCACTGAAAAACCCATTTGGTTAACTCACCAACCAAATTTTAGTTGTATTGACTAAAATCTTTGGTTAAATATGGGCAAACTAATATATTGTTGGGCGAAGCAAATAATTTTGTTAATAAAATTCGTTTGTTTTAACAATATCTTTAATAGAATAAATAAAATAAATAAAATATTTTGCTCAAATAGAAAGTTTTATTGGATCAAATGTATGTAATACTTACAATAACTAATTATTTCACTGAAATAATGATATGTTGATGTTGATATATGTTGAGTTAAAATAAAATTTTGTAAAATTGATCAAATGGAATATTTAATTGAAACAATAAATTTTATTGACTCAAATAGAAATAATAAGAACAAAACATTTTGTTGAAACAATTAGATTTATTTGCTTATTTGAAATATATATTTTTATAGTAACAATATTTTAGTTTTAAGTAAAATATATATTATGCTTCACTTCACTAAAAATTTAATTGAGGTTAGCACGTTCCTTTTTTATTTCAAACAATAATTTCGTCAAAATTACTTACCTTTATCTGTTACGGCAGCTCTTTTATTCCATAATCAAATTTAATATCAAATCTTACCGCAAAATTTCACTATTCAATAAAGTGTTAATTACTACAATACTGACATATAACCAACCTATAAAAGGAGCATATTGCTTATCGCAAATGCAGTAGTGAATTTTCAGTAGAATTTTGCGTACAGTAAAGCTGGACTGATCAAGGAATAAAGGATCCTTTAATTTTAGATGTTTTGATCTCATTAATTTATTTTTTTCTGTATGTGATGTTAGCGAATTCTTCTTCGACGGTATACAATGTTTTTTCCAGTAAATACACCAAATCAACTTTTTATAACCCTGTTTGAGTGATATAGGAGAGGCGCCATCTTTACAACAATGGCTGTATCACATATACCTATTGAACGTATCTATATGGGTAGAAAACTTCGCCATAATAATAATGCTTAGATCACAGAACCTGTTTACAAAAGTGTCGGCTAGATTCGGAAAAACAATATTTGAACATAATTACATTAAATTAACTACAATTGTGGTTAGCGTAATCCTTATTTCTTAATAATATTCACTTCCTTAACTGAAGAGTACTTATTGTTTTAGTGAAATTAATGGGTTTGTTAAATGAATAAACTAGAAGTAACAAAATAATATGATCGCTTTTTATACCAATTGTTTTCTTAATTTTCGTAATATCTCTAAAATAAACGAGATTTTATTAGTTTGAGGGTTTATTTGTTGATTTCATTAACAATAACATAACGTAAATCTAGAGGGATGTTGACAGTTGGTGGATATAATTATTACTGCTATGTCGACAGGCCGATGCCTGTTTTAACATTAGCTTTTTTGCTTCAAAAACAGCGATTTGTAAATTTTGAGATATGTTCAAGATCTTGGCAGACCAACGTCCTTCTTAAATATCATCAATTTATCGCTTGAATCTACATGCTCCTCTCTAGCTTATTGGTAGAGCGTTTGTCCGGTAAATGAGAGTATGTAGTTTCGAATCCTGCGTGAGACGAAAATTTTTCTTGGGAAAAATTCCCCTTAATTATTACAGTTATTAGCAGAAATACATTAATTTGTTAATTCCTTCCTGTAAAAAGCCTGCAATTTTTGCAAATTTGTTTGAGTTAACAAAGTACCGATGCTGTCTCAACAATATGAAAGTAATTGAACCAATCCAACATTTTTACAAAGTTGAACTATATTATTGTGTTAAGACCATACTGAACTAAATAAATTGTTTGAATATATTAAACTTTCTAACCAAATATTTTGTTTCAGTCAATAGTGTACATTTTTTGCATATATTTGGAACAACAAAGGGCATACTCGTTTCAAAGAAAATATGCTTAGCAAAATATATTTGGTTGGTTTAAATATATCGGCTTTTTCAGTGTGGAAGGCAACCTTTGGGAATTAGATCAGATCACATGATTTCTACACATCTTTTTAACAGAAATTTTGACGTGGAAATTACGGATCAGAAACAGCTTCTGAGAATGGTTTGGTTTTAAGATAGATCAAAAACCGTAAACGAAACTGGAATCTACAACGGGGTGAGAAATACAATAATTGTCTTTCCACGAAAAAACCATGCCACGGTATTTCAAGCAGAGGCATACGCAATACTACATTGTGCAACTGAAATCAATCAGAGGGCTTATGAAAATCTATATTGCAACAGACAGCCAGGCTACACCGGGGCTACTAGTGAACCCTAAGATATAATCAAGACTTTGCTCTAAGTGTCTGGACATTCGGCAATCGAAGAAACGAAAAAGCCGATGAGTTAGCAAGAAAGGGATCATTGATTTCATATATGTATAGGCCCAGAGCTTATTCTAGAAATGTCCAAAAACACAATACGAGAGTAGGTAAGAGGTTGGGTGGAAAAAAAAACCACAAAGAACACTGGTAGGAAACAACCAACCAAATTCATGAAAAGACCTTTATTATGGGACCATAAAAAAGAGACCAAAGAACTGCTGCAACTCCGTTTTGTTCCTTGTCATTGTGCAATTCTTATTACTTCACTCGATATATTCATAACCAGCATTTCTTCCATGAATTTGTTTTCTGCTTGTAACGTCAATTGCTTATTTGAAGTCTACAAAAAGAAAGTGGAGTTCTATACCGGGTTGTCCAGCCTAAGATGCAAACGGCCATAGCCGATTTTATTATTGTTGGTTTTTGGAAAATGTTTCAAATAAATGTTGCCTGGAATCATATTCTACACATTTTAAATTAGTTTTCAGTAATGGCGGACTTCCGGTTGTACCGGAAGTAGATTACTAACTTTATTATTTAAATAGAACACCCTGTATATTATTGTATTTTTGAATTCCTTTGTTAAATTTAAATAACAATACGTTAGCATACATTAAGGCTAAGTTGTAACCGTTTCCCGAATTACATGACGTTTTTTTTTCGAAAAAAATGACATTTGCAATGTCTGCGGTGTTTGGAATGTCTCCGGAAATACGAAAGTTAGAAAGATGCGGTTTTCAGTTTTCGCTTAATCATGAAAACAGCACACGTCTTTTATTTTAAAATTATTGCGTTTTACATTACAGAATTTATTAAATAGGGCTCTGTAATTTTCGAACACGTCTAAAATCATGGATAATTGATTTTTTTAAATTTGAATGGTATAGCAATTTTTACATAAATGGATGTAAAATTTAATTTTCTTTCGATTTTATACGAGTGTCACTGTATCTATCTCCAAAGGTTTTGGAGATATTCGCGATTTTTCAGTTTTTCATGATAGATACGTATTACGAAGCGCCGGCCACCTTCCCCTCGCATTTCACTAGGCTTGGGACTGGCTGCAGTAATACTGGCATGCTTAAACACTGTTATTAATAAGCCAAATTTCATTATAAAAATTTGTGAGTAGGAGGCGCGTATGCCTTTTGTAGTGATTTAACTTTTAATAAATATTATCAAAAAATACATGCCTTTAAGAATGCTATTGAACAGTAAAGTAAAACATAAATGTAAACAGAAGAATACCAGCAGTATTTATTAGTTAACATGCATTTAGCGTGGTGAGAAATGGCACCAGTCGACTAGCGAATATAAATTTAAATAAAATACAATAACAATAATTGTTACAGTTTATCAGTGCTAACGTACCACCAACGTCAATTGTGCGCGCACCTTTAGATCGTAGGTTCTATAGAACTAGAACACGATTTCAGTCGATTCTGTCATGATTTGCGAGTAATTAAAGATGACATCTTACGAGTAAGATTCGTTTTCTTTAAGCGCTTGCGTTGTGCAGTATCTGCATGTTTGCACTCGGCGGCCTTTAGCATAAATCTTTTCCTCATTTATCGACACCTCTTCGATTTCGCAACTACCCCCATCTAGCGGCATCTTCGGGAGCAACGGCTCGTTGTGAAGCGCCTTGAGGAACTCCCTAAATATCGTGCCGTGCATATTCTCCTCCAAATAGACCAGGAACAGCCATTCGGTGTACGTGTAACGTTGCGTGAGGCAGTCGTATGTGAAAACGTCCAGTTTTACCGGCCTCAAAAAACTGAAGACCATCCTGTTGAAAGTCCTGCTCATGCCGTACAGTGCTATGCTTGCGTTCCGATATATCAGTAGCAAGAATGAGCAAATAATGACGAACAGCAACCAAAACCATAGGAATACGTAGATTTTTTCGTTGATCACGTTGAGAGGCATGACGCACAAGGCGTCGTAGGATTCTATCGTTCCTGAAGGGCCGTACTTGTGGAAGGTACATTTGGTCATCTATATAGGTAAGATAACTTAGAAAGTATTTGTCGGAATGTTAGTATCGTAGACTGGGAGATTCAAGTTTCCGAACTAAGAACGAAAATATCGGTGTTCTAGTGCTGGGTTACTACAAAGCAGTCTGCTGTTACAAAATAGCAGTTTGCTTCGTAGCAATCCATCACTACTAGGTAATCAGTTCTTAGTTTTGAGTGCTCGATTTTAGACACGAATATGTAGAATCGATTTTAGAATCGAATATGTAAAATTCATTGATGAAATAAACAAAAAAGTAAATGAATGAGATGTGATGCTACATTTTTGTTTTATACTTTTGTAAAGCAACCCCTACATCTTGTACTCAATATGTTCCACAAATAAATGAGCACACCTAATGAATGCATCCGTGTCTTCCGATATAGAAAATTTAACATTGGGTGCTTACTATTCCGAGCAGGTATACGACAAGTCGAAGAAGGCAATACATTACAACACACTTCTGCAGCTATATATGTGCACATCCATTTACAATACCTTTTGAAAATAGCACAAACATAAAAAAAAAACAATACATATCTTTCGCTTGCCGTTTGAATTCTTTGACACTTACCGCAATAAGTATCCTTATAAAACCAACTCGTTACATTGCACTAGCAGTAAGTAATTACGTGCGAACGCTACACTAAGCATATTTATCAGATTATGGCACTAACTGTTTCCTTATTAGATTAGATCACAGGGTTATTTTTGTTTAAAGCTGTGCGCCACTTCTGCACTATTTATCGCTACCATGTGATTGTTTTTACAACGCTGCCAATTGAGCAGCCTGTTGTAATTGTTTGGTAATGCCAAATGTTACCACTAGAGCCAGCACTTCACGTTGAACTTTTTTTTTTACTTTGTATTTTTTCAGAAAATAGAAACTCCTTAATGATTAATTTGTAATTTGGAATGAATGGGCCATGACTCAATGGCTGTTTAAGAGGTGCCGCCCCTGAAGCCAATCGAGAAGTAAGTCAAGCCCGCAAGTAATTTATTGCAAGTTACTTGCTCTGTGTAAACAGCCTTTTCTAACATGCCTTCTATTTCAGGCAAGAAACGTAGTATACAAGTTGTCAGGTAAGCTAAGTAAGACAGTCAAGTGAATAGATTCATATTCTATTTACTTGCCGGCTTACTTTCCTCTTCTACCAAATTGCGTGCAAGCAAGTAGCTTACCTGTTCACTTGACACGTTGGGACGGGTGTTTGAGAAGCCCTGCAAGTGTGCAAGCACTGCCAACAGTAATACCGTAATAATTGTGTCATTTGTAGGTTTTTTTTTTCTTAAAGGTCACAACCAAGATGGAATCATAACCTAACTGAACTTGCCTCAAACACTTGCCCAGTTTTGAACTGGCATTTTGGCAGTTGCTGTTGAAAATTCAAGTCAAATTACCAGCTGATTTGACTTGCTTCTCCACTGGCTTCATGTAAACCAGACTTAAAGGAGGCGCAACTGTGATTAGCTGTGTTGCGTGTGTGCATTTGATAACAAAATGTGAATAGTATTACACAATCAATGATCATTTTTCTTTTATTTACATTGAGCTAAAATTTGTTGTGCAATTACTTCAGTTCAAAGTTGTTCCGATGAAATGAATGGATGATTTAGGGCGATGTAAATAAACCCACTCTTTTTTTCTTATAAATCAATTCTGTCAAAACAACTTTATAAATATTCACGGTTCCTTGCATAGGTATGAGTAAAATATTGATTTAGAAACATATGTAATAATGTTAATAAATACTGAAATAAAATATTCTCCTTGTAGTATTCTTTTCCTATAATCTTACTTGTAGTAAATTGGTGAAAGTTTGTTACTGTAATAACATAATAAGTAAAATTTCTTATTAATTTCCTTTCACATCTATACCGATCTACTATACCGATCGCATATATCCGCATACATCCTTTCTGCTTTATCAATTTTACCGTTCATATAAAAACATACACAACGTATTGCTGTGGACACTTTGTGTTCGCGAGAATTTTTTTTAAGTTGCACAGATGTTTTCTTATTTACTCCGATAAGCCTTTGTCAATGTTGCAAAAAAAAATCACAGATGTTTTGTTTATGATTTGATTGTTTAATTTATTTATTTAAATGTTCTGTTGTTTTAAATTAATTTCATTTATTAATATGTTTTGCATTCACTGGTTTTGTTTATGTTATTATGTTTTGAGATTTCGTCCGTTGGCGGACTGTTCTCCGTGCGAGTTTGTCAGTCAGTTCCTTGACAGATGCCGGTGTAAGTAGATGTAAATTTGTATTCATTGCTGCCATTTTGTTTATTTTTATGATTTAAAGTTTTGTTTCGGTTTATTTGATTATATTTCGTCCATCAAGGAACTCGCGTAATAATAATTGTTATTATATTGTTGTGTACACAGATCATACAAGATCATTTATTATTTTGGTTCTGGAAGATACTTTTAGTTTAAAGAGTTAATTTTTCGTTTTTTAATTTTGTTGATTTGTAATTATTTATTAATCACCTCGGGTTGGGTGAATAGAAGCATTGTGCTTGTATGTAAGTTTTTCTTTTATAAATTTACTTAAATTGTCCACGTTTAATTTAGGTTGTTTTAATTTTGAAACCACGTGGATTGATTGACATAAAAGGGACTATCTTCCTGAACTAATTTGTTTTTTTTTGCTTTGATAGAGGATTTAGCATTGTCCTTTTGTAATTTAGAATCTTGAGCAGTTTTGATTTCGACCAGGACCTTTGTCCACGGTTTTTTTTTCTGGATAATTGTAATTAATTATTTTTTTTTCTTTTTTTTTTTTTTTTAATAATAAAATTCCTCATTGTTATTTAACGTCATTCTAAATTCTTTTGTTACCTTCAGTACACAGCAGTATGTACGCATGTATTAACGCTTGTTGTTTCTGCAGGCCTATAAGTATATTCAAGTAAAGACGTGAGAGATATGTTGTATGTCAATCGGCTCGGTTAGCTTGTATCCGACACTGTTAATATAAGTAAACTTATAAAAAGTACATCCATATATGTATGGTATATTCACCTAGATATTGCTTATTCTCAATATGTATTCCAAATACCGGTAAAATATTTCAAGCTCTAATCTCTAATGCAAAACACTAGAAATATAGAAACAGTTTTATGTAGGTATATTGCTTTAGATAGCTGAGGAAAAACTGCTACAAAAAGTAACGGCTTTTGTAAGCTCTTAACCATCAGAAATAGTAATTAGATGTTGATAAAAGAATTGTTCTCCCAATCTACGTTTTAGTTTAATTCAATTCTCACCTTAGGAAAAACATAGTCCAAAATCGTGACATCATGGCATAGTCCGTGCTTGATCACGTAAATCCCAAGACCAAAGAATTGCCTTCCCAAGAATAAGTGGATGAAAAAGGCTTGCGCGATAACATTGAGTAAATTTAAATGCTCGCATAAAACTAACCAAACTGCCCATGCAGGTCCCAATACCTTTCTATCGACGTATAGGCAAATTAATTCGATCCTTTCATTTCTATAAAAAAAAATATAATTTCCTGTTATCCATGCCTATCTAGAATAAAATAATTTTCAATACTTTTCCTCGTCTGACAGTATTTCACAATCTTCGTATGTTATAGGACCTCTTTGTGAAATGATTCCGCTTTGAAAACCTTCAGTGAGGCGCCTTAGTTTACCACCTAAATACATTAACATTTTTTAAGATTACTGAAGTATACAGGTGTATCAAATAAAAAAGTAAATTTTACTTGGGTGTTAACTACACGACATATAAAGCACAAACCCACCGAAAGCGGATTTCATCATTAAAGAATAGAAAAAAGTAAAATTTAGAGCCAAAAATTCTTTAGTCCGGGCCTGATGCAAGGAAACTTTCATGTTAAGCAACCCGCTAAACGTGGTATTATGTATAAATACATGTCACTCATTTAGTATTATTCTTAATGGTATGCCGTAAGTTCATTTAACGTCATTCTGAATAAATAAAGGCCAATCGGCCAGTGTGCCTTTGTGAAAATAGCAAAACTGAGGCATTTTAATTTTCTTCTTTTTATAAAATAAACATGCCTTCTTTGTTAAGAGCATTCTACGTAAGTCTACAAAGTATTATTTTTAATATCCTGATAAGACGTTCGAGTTTCACTAGATATGCGACTTCAAGTAGTTACAAAAACGTAAATATTTTTCTTTTGCTTTGTCCAATCGAGAGTTAGTTGTTAATAAACGGTACCACATGAATCTGAGTTATTTCTTTTGGATTTATTAAATCATATAACGCAAAATGAATTGAATCGAATTACACAGAAATAAATGTGGATACAGAAAATTTGCGAACACTCCTTTTTACTATGATGTCGCGCGAAAATGAATCTATAGATTCCCGCGCTTTTGCCGATGCATCAAGCTTCGATTTTCTTTATATGAAATCATGATGGAAAAGGATCTTTTTTTCGAAACGGGAAGAATTTAAATAAAATGTTCGAAGTGGCTTGCACTCCAAGCGGCGATCCACACAAAACTAACAGCGGTAATGGCTGAATGATAGTGGTATGTGGGGGTATACTCGGGACAGCATTTAGGTTGGGCACAGGTGCGGCTCTAGCCCACGGCATTTATAAATTTTTTTTTTTCTCGTTAATGCTTACAGATAGACCCCCTGTGCATTAAGACATTTTGATTGTATATGATTACAGCTGCTACATATTATTATATTTACCTCTATATCTGATACACCCTGTATACCGCTTGTACCAAAAAGCACGCACCATATGGGATGTTTCTCAGTTATTTAATTATTATTCATAAAATTGTAGAAACTTTGAGCAGCCCTTAAAGTAAATCTACTTCTTTTAAAATCAATTTGAGACCCACCAAACACAATTTGTCTTCTACCACACTGAGAGTGTACTTTCGACTTGACGATTGCCGTAATATGAATAAAAAAAGGAACGCAAATATGATTTCTACCAGTTATTACAATTTTATAAGTCAATAAAAAGGAAATACAATTCAAATTTCATAGTGCGTACATATTGGCACACATTGTACTTACCTTCCATCGATTTCCAAATAATATGAGGAATCACAAACATGAGTCCTTGGAGCAGCAATAGGAAAGGCACCCACTGGTAATACGCATGCCTTCTAATTTCTTCTTCTATCGGAATAGAAGGTATAGGGCCAACGCCAGGGTATACTATAATGCCTTTCCATGACGAGACGTTAAAGTATTTTGGCTGAAATTAAAACAATCGCAGTTGGTATCACGTTGGCAAAAATTCATAAAAGGTACTCACAACTGTGAAAGTTGTGGTGATGAAACAAAACGTTTCAATAAACTTCGTTGACAGGTTATTCTCTGTCACACATTTTATGTGGTCGCCGATGAATTGTCGTAACGTTACCAATATGGAACAGGCAATAAATAAGTAACAAGTTAGTTTATAATGTAACTTGAAGACGAAATTGTCAATATTGTAGGAGCGAACTTTGACGATATTTTTTAACGTGTTGAATTGAACTAACATGCTGATATTCGAATAATGAAAACAATAATATATAATGCAATATAACTTAAGTGTGAGGTGTCTTTATTATTCCTTGGATATGAAAATAATGTGATTAAACATACATATTTGTTTAGGGTTGATATATTTGATTAATTTATTTATATGTTTGTTTACTTTATTTCTTTAATTTATTTATATGTTTGTTTACTTAATATACATTTTTATTGGGAAATTATATGTTGTGCAAATTAAGCTCAAAGTCCACTGTGCAATTCGCATTTTATTCCAGAATATTGCCCATATTTTGTGTTAAATAGGAATGACAAGCTGATAGTAGGCGCTAAAAAAAATATTTGAACATATACTAAATACAACTAAAGCACAATTATTCCAAAATCAATAAAATAATGACAATAAATTTGACTTACGGTTTCTGTTTTTCGTTTAATTTTATATTACTTTCTTTCGATTACTGCACATGCATCTGTAGATAACATTTATAATTTTTAAATAATAAAATACGCCGTTTTCTTAAAACGAAAGGGAACAATCGTTTGCCTCCGTGATAATTATAATCTGAGATTATTGATAAGGAATTCAAAATCCCTTGCAAGTGTAATAAATCCTATACCGCGTGTTACAATTAAGCTGGATGCATATTAGAAGTACATATCAACTGAGAAAAGAGATTGCATTAACTCAAAAGTTTTATAACTTTTTGTTTTTATCATGTTAAGCGAAAAGGATACCTTTTCGCAGAAAAATGTGTATTTTATTTGAAAGTAGCGTGCTGTTTTGCCGGAAAACTATTTTCTTCTTAACTACATGCTTTTAGACGAAAAGTAACCGTAATTAAATGGAATGCACCTTAGTCTTGATTAATATTTTATAATGTCTGTATAACTTCTGTTTAAGTAAGATAATACACATTATATATTATATTGTTATTATTATGTACATATTTAACAACCTATTTAGTTTCATTTAAGTATTATTGAATTACAAACAGTATTTTAAATAAAAAAGCCGGACGTTTCGTTTATTTGCGTGGACACGCATGTATACGTTGATTTAAAACTTTTGCCTTTTAACGGAAAATGTAAGCACCTGTATTCAAGCTGAGTACTTATTTACGCGGAAGTATTTTAGTTTTATTCATGTTCCCACGTGCGTAAGTGTCAGATACACAAAGGATGATGAACAAAAGTAAATATTTTTCGCGCTAGGTTAAAGAAATTTCAGAGATAATTGGAATCTTTTCAATTATTAATGCTGATTTACTTATAAGCCAAGGAACTTTACAGTAGTATATAGTGTTTAAAGGTTTTAAAACTGTTATACACGGGAAAAACAATCTTGTTGTTTTCAACCATTTTTCATGCATTTAGGAATGTTAAAAATATTCCTGTATTCAATCAAACAAATAATTTGGTTAGTAGATTTATTTGAAGCTAGCGCAGTATTTATTAATTTAACTAAATATTTACATGGAAGTAAAAATAAATATCGCATTTTATTTTCGTATAGCAGTTTTCTCCCCATATAGTACAGCAGATGAGCAGATATACTTATGTGTAGTAGAGAAATTGTCGCATAGATGGCGCATCTCCTGTTTCATTCCACTAACAGATAATATTTCGCACAAAATAGGCTGGAAACTACAATCGCTACATACTAATCTGGTATATTTACCAGAACAATATCTGATGAGAGTTATCGTCATTGAAAGGGATGATTTCTTTAACGGCACACTAGAGTGCTAGGTTGGTCATTGCGACCAACTCCCCAATATTACTAGGATTTTCAACATTCTAACGGCAAATCCCTACTTAGTGCGTGGGATTTTGGAGATAATTCATTTTCATTTCGATTAAAAATGATCATGGCATTTTGTTGTGTTTATATACCCTTAAGTCTAAAATGAATAAATGTTATAAGAAAAGGAAAAACCTCTTGAACCAAAATGCTTACAGTTTTCTGTCAATCTGCATAGTTTTCAAGTTCAAAATAAAGATGACTTGAATCAACTATCAATATTTTTCACTTAAAAGAATAAACTGTTTCGAGGAAGAATATATTATTCCGAAGAAATGCGTGAATTTAAAATAATATTTCTTTTCAAGGAAACACCAAATCATGTAGCTATGTACAAAATAATAGGCAATCTGAAAGTAAGAATTATAAGTGTTGATTTGATTTAGTTCGCGTATTATTACACTAAGCTTAATAGATAAGAATTCGTAGAATGAACATACATATATCTAGTAGTAAGAACGTGATACATTTCCATAAAATTTAAATGATTTTCAAGATAGTCGAATAATAAATCCAGTGGTAATTCTATATAATCAAAATATTATCAGATTAAGAAGCAATAAGTTTATAGTCACATTGTTTATAGAACAGTTCATCAGTTGGTTATAAAAATATTTTATTAATAAACATTATTAATTAGTTCAAATGTTCTGATGCTATATTATTGATATTAAAACGATATCTATATGAGAATATCGTACAAATTTAGCATCCATATAAAGTAATTCATGCACTGTACTTGTCCAACTTTTTATATTTCTTTTCTTTAAGGAAATTATTTTTATTGAAAGGAGTAACAGCTGCTTTCATTTGGTTTAACAGCTATCGTTACTTGTATATATAATGTAGTTTACAGTTTTGTCTCACTTCACCGGAATAGTTCTTCTATTTCAAGTAAATATTTCCTTCTAAAGATACATATTTATGGGTCTGTATAAACATATTGAGGCAATAACCTAATCACAATCTTATAGCTATTAAAAAAAAATGTATCGGTTACATTACTGTGTTAATACGGAATCCATTTCAAAACAAGCATGTCAGAAGCTCAGTCAGCCGCGAACTGTTTCCCTATCATTTTCTCAAACTGCCCTACCGTATAATATTTCAAATTAATTTACTGGAACTAAAGATTCCATATAGGTATGAAATACATAAGTAGGGGGAATGAGTATGGCTCGTAAAATATACAGTGAATGCAACAGATTAATATTTTGTTTGTTTGTCACTTGATCAGTACTTTTCATTGATTCTTCTTAAAACGTGTATCCATCGGGACTTACATATATGATCTACTATAAAACCCTTGTATTACCAAACTTCAAAAAAAAAAAAAATAGACGATTTTTCACTGAAATCAATGTTTCTCAAGGGAATAAGTAGCCAAAGTTCATTTACCATAACATACGAGGTACGTCATTACTTGCAAATTCGGGCCATGCAATACCATATTATTAAAATAACCAACCAACATAACTTATTCATGTTCAATTAAAGATTCAATGTTGGTGCCTAACTGCTTTTTAAATTGCATGCTTGTCACATCTTCCAATGTATTTCCCACCAAATTTAGTTATTGCGGTCAACTGTCAAAGGTTATAATCTGCATTTGCAGTAAAGTGTGGGAATTTGCGTTTTATACTTGGTATATATTTATTTAAAAGAGTAGTATATACAACTAAACCATTATCGAAATTATTGTGAAAACAATCGAAGAGTTAATAGTTTTCGTTAATACGTGTATCTCGACGGCAGAAGCGAGAACAACGGGCCATTACTGCCTTAACTTTCGTGCCAGGAGTATAAAAATCATATATTATTTAATGTCATCAATTCTTTACAGTATTTCGTTTATCACAGAGTAACGAGTATTCTAAACATTCATGTTGGCAAACATAAGCAAAATTTACTCCATTGAGTAAACAAGGAATTGCATCAGTTTTACTAACCCAAAACTAAAATGCATACGAAATAAATGTTGTAAAAATTGATTATTCTACTCATTGTCAATGTGCTATTGGAAACACAATTTATGACATGTACGAAAACAGTGAGTATATACAAATATTGTTTACAAAAGTGGTTCTTTCACATACATTTTTCAGACTAACATAACATATTAAACATTTTGAACAGTGCTCTTAAAGAAAAAGACATTTTCTATGGTTGAAACACATTGCTGTGGTAGACATTATTTGTTTTCAAAGAAAAGGAAGTTTGTTACGAAACGATGAATGAAATATGGCAGATCGGAGGATGCATACAATTGTATAAAGTGGATTGAATTAAATTAGTCTGGAAATTTGATGTACTTGGTGTACAACATAATGGAAACGAAATTCAGAAGTAGTAAATCAGAGAGATTGGTTTGGATAGAGAAGAAACTTGCATACTAATCGTTACTGTATTCACAGTAAGCGATAATGGTCCCGATTAAATTTTATTGTATTCACTTGTGCTTTTTTGTTATTTTTCCACTGCTATCATGATTAACATACTTTAAATCCTGATTTTCAAAAACAATGATCACTAATATTAACGGTAAATGTTATTTTTAAGAGTTTGTTTATTCACCTGTCAAAAGTGTTTGACAGTTAAATAACCTAACGGTTTGGTTACGTTTTGATGAACAGAAAATTTGCAACACGGTCGTGACGTCATAGCAAACTGATTCACGTAGTACCTCGTCTGTTATAGTAAATGAACTTTACCCAGTAGTGCAAAAAAAGAATTGGTGTTTGGAAATATAGATGGACAGATTACTGGCATTGTACACTTGGTACTGGTTTATCATAAAGAGAGGACCATTCGACTTACTGCTACTTTTGTTGCACCAACACCTTCGCGTTGAGTCATTATTACGCCTGCGCCCGTGGAGCGACTTATAAGATGTTCGTCTCTCAGCATTTACTAAGAAGTGAGGGAAACCACGAAAACCTCACTCTCTTTTTCCCATGGTGGAATATTTAAGCGTGTTTATTACTCAGTCGATCGACGCTGTTGTTTAACAAAGATTAAGAATAACTTTCGTCCACATTTGTATCGACACAGCAGTAATCCTATCAGTAATAGCTGCTTATGCTGCATTTGTTGTCATGAAGTCTAATAAACCTAAATTGCCTCGCAAAAAGGCGCCGAAGATTTTAGCCAAGCACCTACTATAATGTTAGCTAATGGAAGATTTGAAAAAAGACGACATATTAGATATACTAAATCTGAAATTAATTTTCTTACAATTCCTTGCAAACTGGCCCTGGATATTCTAATTTTGTTTTCTGCAACTTCTTTCCTTGTATTGAATTGTTTAGTAAGTGCCACTAGAGAATCATGTCAAAACCATGATCAAGTGAAATGCCAAAAAATGTCAATAATATTTGTTACGAAAGATTATTAGCTGGCCATTACATTTATGTATTCGTATGTGATTAATCTTTTATTTTGGCATTTTTTTGGCCAAAGATCACGACGCTAGTCTTCTCGACATTTATTGTCAAGTATTCGCTGAAAACCAGCCAACAAGATCTCTTATAATCAACCTACATCTACTAGTTACGTCCATCTGCATATAGCGTTGGTTTTCTCAAGATATTGACACTTTATTTATTTATGAAAACTAAGAATTATACAAAATCATCCTAACCCGTCTCCACCTGAAAAGGTACTACGAGGCTAACCTATTCTAAGTCTATATGGGTTCCATAACAATGAAAATGATCTACTCTAACTAAAACTTCCCTATGATTTTTATAACAAAAATATAATACAGTAGCCTCGCGACATACGAATATTACTTTTGAAAATGATAAAAAAATGTAAAATTGATTAGTTCACATAATCGCTATCTACTGTAAATCAGTTAGCTATAGTTATTAGTAAATGCGCCCATGGAACGACCTTCGTTAATCTCCAGCATTCGCCAAGGACACTGATTATATATAATATACTTATATAAAATCAATAGCCACGGAGTAAGGGAAAACCATGCGCAAACACCTACTCTGGAGGATCTGAGAGAAGTCCCAGACCTTATTACTGATAGCCTCAATTTTGTTATCCTTCTGAGTGCGAGAAGCAGCCCCACGTCTCCTCAAATTCGACACTTGCCGTTCTCCGCGTAGCTCTCCCTTTCAGCAATCAGAAGTTGACAGAAAGATGATGACCTAAAAAAAACAAAAATAACAGCAGTACTATTTAATACCTAATAGTAATTATCCTAATTATTCTAACCAAGATAATTAAATAATTTTATATTTTAAATATTATAGTTTAACACCAATTCCGACCACTAAAGAGCATAAAATATTCATTTATAAGCGTGCTACCTACTACTATCTAAATATCATCGTAGCCTTCTAGTTTTTTAGCAACATTACTAAAAAATCCCCATTCGATGAACGATTATCTCTAATATTGTTTTCGCGTCGCGGCCAATTTAAAACCCCTAGCTAATGCCTAACCTCGCGCGACCGCCACTCATTCAGTGAGTGGACATTCCAACATAAGACATGCCCCGCTGTATCTACCCACCACAACTCACAAAGCGAATCATTAACCTACCAATTCTACATAAAAATGATTTACATAAAATGATTAAATTACGGTGACCTGTTATTAAATTCTAGCCGCCTGATACGATAAATTAGAGCCCTCATTTCCTAAAACGTGT
>RXPK01000097.1:1950181-2014192 GCA_004143645.1 Protaetia brevitarsis | reverse complement strand
TGAAGAACCTTTGTCAGTGGTTTATTACTCTGCAATAGCATTGTAGCTTTACCAATATATCACAGTGTTTTTTATATCATAATACTTAATTAATATTGGTAAAATGTTTATTATACTAAAGTAAAAACATTCTTAATCATCATACATTTCTTAAGATTTCTATCTGTAGATGCTTCCAATTGTTTATCAGGAATTGCGAATTCGTGAAAGACAAGATACAAATCGTCAGTGCCGATTGTATAAACGACAACTGCGGGATGCTAGCGATCTATTCGATATGCTAGAGGAGCGATTTAAGAAACTGTTTCGTTTATCGAGAGATTTTGTTTTCTATCTTATATGTTTGCTAAGGCCCCACTTGGACCGACCACACTCCACAGCTGTAATCGATTGAACATAAAGTTCTACAGCTCTGAGATGTCTATGCTACTGGATTCTGTTTGGCAAGAGTGTTGTTTCAGTGTTAGTCATCAATGAATCGCATTGTTATGAGATCCCACTGCGCCTCGATAATTATTTGACAGACACATAAGTTATATTCAAGGTAATGCTAGAGACGCGTTGGATCAGCAAGTCTTCTTATCGCACATTATAAGGCAATTGCGACTGTTAATTATGTCAGGAAGTTCTTCTTACGTTCATTGTACACGTTTATTTTATCGTGAAATTAAATTTGTAGTATTAAAATTTTGGTTATGTTTTAATCTTCTATCGAACCTACGACAAACTGGCGCAGTCAGTAGGATTTCAACGAATAATTCCGTGAAATCAAAAATTTCGTGAGAATTCGGGGCCGACAGTGTCACAAAAAATCACGCAACATTGGTGAAGTGCGCTGAATCTGTTCTGTTAGGTGAATCGGCTGGTAAGAACATTGAAGGAAGAACCCAAGTCACGCCAAGACGGACAAGAATCGCCGACAACCTGTACGAGTCAACGGAGGAGGACAAAATCGTCAGATCGGGGACAAGAGGAGAAATTACAAGCATTCGCCTCATCCTCGCGGGAGATTTCTCAACACCGGAAGAACAAAAACAGAAACGAATAAACTGGAAAAAATAAAACTGAAACAAGAAACAGACCATGTAAATTAGCACTGACCCTCATCCTCTACGTTCTTACAGACTGACAACACTTAAATTCCCATGATTAAATAAAAATCCTGGACTTGCCTCTCCGACATAGGACGAGTAGGTATATAACAAAATAGGACAGTTAGTGGTTCTTTTATACAAATACAGTCGTCGCCGCTTAATGTAATCACGGATATGTTATCATTTGCTTATTGTTATCACTTTTAGCAAGTCCCGGCCCTTTATTATGTATACCTTATAGAAGGATTATCGCTTATTATAATCAAATTTCGGTTAGTGTTATCGCTGTTTCACAATATACGTATTATACGTAATGTACATTACATACATATGTCTCTATGTCACTTCCTAAACACCCGCGTTTATTTTGATTCTTAGAAGTTTTGAAACGTTACATTGTATGCATTCGATTCTTAGAAAATTTTTAGACGTTAGTTTTTATAAATCGATTCTTAGAAACTATTGGTACGTTACATTGCTATCCTCCTACATTAGTGCATTTGTTTGCAGATGCGTATCAGTTGAGTTTGAATTCGCTCGGTGAAAGGAACACTAAAGCGATTGATTAATTGAAATAACGTTTTTGTTTTACATAGTGCTGATAATGTCAGAAAAAAAAAAGAAAGGATTTGTCACTAAAAGAAAAATGTGTTATTCTGGAAAGATATGAAAAATTACCAAAATGAGTCAGCGCGATGGCAGCAGGGCAATTAAAAATTTCACAACCACTTCTCTGTAAATTCTAAAAAAATCGTGAATGCTATAGTGAATGCTAGAGCCAAAATGAAAATGTAAATTCTAAACGAAAACGCAGCGGAAAAGACAATCAAGTGGAGTCAGCACTGAAGTTATGGTTTTCAATGTACGGGACCAAGATTAGCTCGTTTAGATGGTCCCTTAATGCGACAGAAGGCAGAAGAGCTTGCCAAGAAAATGGGAAAAGCTGACTTTGTCGCAACTGAAGGATGGTTCCATCGGTGGGAAGAAACGCGAAAAAACATAGTGTACAAACGTACACACGGAGAGGTAAAGGATGCTGATTTTGGAGCTGCTGACATTTGCTTAAAAATGAATGGCCCAAAATTATCTCCAAATTTTTCTCCACAAGATGTGTACAATGCGGATGAACACAGGTTTATATTATCGTGCTTTACCAGAACACACTTACATTTTGTTAAAAACCAAGCGCACACGGATGTAAAATTCCAAAAGAGCGCATAACAGTGTTATGTTGTACTAGTATGGCTGGTTGCAAAGAGAAACTTTGGTAATCGGCAAAATAAAAATCCCCGATGTTTTAAAAACGTTAATGGCAATTACCCGTTGATTACTATTCGAAATTCCAATGCATGGATGACAAGTGTAATCTTCAACGAATGGCTGAATGAAGTGGGATTCTAAACTGCAACGCTAAAATTGTTTTGCTCGTCGATAACTGTCCTGCACATAACGTAAATTTATCGCTTAAGCACATTCAAGTTGTTTTCTTGCCTGCTAATACTACTGCAATTTTACAACCATGTGACCAGGGAATAATTCGAACACTAAAAGCATACTACCGTCGAGAGATGCGTAGTAGAATTTTGGAAAACATGGGAGTAAAGTGAAAAACAAAATGCCAAAAGTAACTGCAAATTGATTTGGCGAAGAAAAACCAGTCTTTTGGACGCTTTGCAATCTTTAACAATGTCCTGGAACCATGTATCCAAAAGTACTGTCCAGAATTGTTTTAGACGTGGGGGATTCCTGAATGAACCCATAGAAAACGAAGAACCATTCGATGTTCAGTTGCAGCCGAATGGCCTGACAGAAATAGAATTTACAGAATGGGTAGCAATTGATGAAAGCAATTGAATGGCTGAGAAGTTAACCGATGAAGACGTTTGTAGAATGACTATTCCGAATTACTAATAGAAGAACCAGATGAAGGTGCAAGTGAAAATAGTATGGAAATGGACAAACCACCATCAAATGAAGAAATGAGGCGAGCATTGGACATTTTACGAAGGGGAGTGCAGAGCAGATCAGGAGAATTTGAAAAGCAGTATGAATATGAACATTTTTAATAATCTTATCCGACAAAATCTAAGGCAAACACTATAGCCGAATTTTGTAGTTTGTACGTAGCTATGTAGTGTATTTATAATTAAAGCTATTTTGTATTTATTGAAATAGAGGAAAGTATTTATTTAAAGTACATAGTACATGCATTTGTATGTCAATAAAAATGTATACATATACGTCTCACTTTTTTTAATTCGCAATTGTTATCAGTCGGGGTTATTGTTATCAAAACAGTTCGGTCCCAAACTGATCACTTTAAGCGGCGTTCCACTGTATACTGATTTACCCCAATATTATTAACGAGTTTTATTCTTTAGTAAGTAAGTATAATATTTTAAAGAAAGCTTTTAATAATAATTTTCATTCTAGATGAAAATTAGCAACTCCTTTGCAACCTTGAAGTAATTGCTCTATGATTCTTTCAAGCTAGCACTAGCTGGGTAATTTGCATAAGGAAGCCTATTCATCTATATATAAATTTTATGAGTGCCCCAAGTCAATAATAACATGAATTGACTTTTCGTCTAGTTTTAATGTTATTATTTCATTTACTTAGGTTTTTTTTGTTAAACGATTCACCTCCTTTCATGTTGCATAAATATTTTTCTACGCGTTGGTAGTGGACACTTGACATTAATCAATGCATCATTGACAGTGACTCTGTGTCTCTACATAGTTTCAAACTACCATCCTGCCTTATGATAGGTGATATAGGTGTCCCCCAATCTGATGTGTCTATAGGACTTATCGCTCGCTCATTCTCTAGTATATTTAATCTCCCTTCCATCCGTTCTTTAAAAGCAAAAGGGATAGGTCTAGGTTTTAGGGAAAATTGGTTGACTATTTTCTTTAATTTGTAATTGTATTTAAAGTAATCAACATTTGTTTGAAAAAGATCTCAGAATTCATAAATATCACTGACTTTAGATATTTGAGTACTCAGTAGTGAGTTTGTAATTAAATTTTACATAACATATAACCCTATTGATTAAAATATTACTGCACAACTACGTAATTTAACACAGATGGATTTGATTTCAATATTCTAAATGCTCCTGTAAAAAGTGTATGGACATAACGTGATAAACCTTCTCCCGGAGTCTATTGTAGGTTATGTTCTGATTATCTAAAATATTTTTTGACATGGTGGATTATTATTACTAAATTCAATATTATTTTATTTCTATTTTTCATCATTTTATATTTTCTAATACATTGTTGCGTTTTGGAAAGACAAGCTTTTGCTAAATGTCCAATTTTCTTTTTGAATTTGTTGCTGTATAAGTGCTGTATTACATTTTTGTTTACTTGTATAAAATTGTTTGCACGCTTTACATTTCCAGCCACCTTCAGATTTGCGCTGTTTTGCCTTTTCTTGTTTTTTTTGCGCTCCTTGTTGTTGCTGCTAACTTCTTTTCTCTTTTGTGCGACGTTTTTGTTCTAAAATAATTAACTTCTTTGTTTATTACCTTCATCGACAGATTCTCTGTTGAGGTGCAATTTCAATATTATTTCCAACTTGACATTTCTTTTTCTCTTCATCGGTTCTCATATTCTGCCTGGTTTCATTCCACGAACGAACTTTGTCTGGTAAATTGTCATGTGCGTAATTGTGCTCGGAATTCACAATTTGTGAGAGGGTTATGTATCTCTAGCATGCAATTACGTACAGATCTCATCGACTGTTTTGTAGCCGTAAGAAATCTATTCTTTCCCTGTTAAATACATGTTGTCGGAGAGAATGCTTCTTCATACGCACTATTTCTTCGTAAGTTTTCTTTGCTAGGTATTTCAGATGTTACATTAAGTCTCGTAATTAATTTATATTCTGTGCCAATTAAACTTAGTAATGCTGCTAGTCTTTTACCGGCATCTCTCCGCTACTTTCTTGATGTATTATTAGCAAAAAATTGTTCTAGTTGTCTTGGTTAATATCCGAATTACCCCTGAGATTGAAATTTACTTGTTCAAACGAATAAAATTCTTGGGCTTTTTCTTCGTTTATTTCTGCGCTTGGATTACAAAAACACAAAATATTAAAATAGAGATGTAACTTTAGAGTAAAGGAACTTGCTCTAGAGGAACGTCTGATGATGAGAATGGCGTCTTCCTTGCTTTTTTCGTGGTGCGTAACAAATTTAGCGGGAAATTCAAAAAACAAACATCTCAACTCTTTTATTAACACTCCCACTATTTGTTACTTTTGGAACTACATAAAGTTTTACAATAACTATTCTATTTTAATTAAATTTAAATGAGTTCCGAGCCTAATGAATCTATCTTTAGCCAATGGTTTAGTTAATGTCAGCTAATTGATTTTCACTTGGTACAAAAATAACATCTATTTCGTTTCGCACATATTTTTCTTTGATGAAATGAAATCGGACATCTACATGTTTGGTCCGCTTATGAAACTCTGGATTTTTTGCTAGTTTTATAGCACTTTGATTATCTATTAACAATTTTGTCGCGTCCAAACATGAATGTCCCACATCATTCAAGAGTTTTCGTAACCAAATAATATCTTTTACAGCTGTGCAAGCAGAGATATATGCCGTTCCAGTTGTACTTAAAGTTACAGTTTTCTGTCGTTGCGCCCCGCATATAATTGGCCCTCCAGCTAATAAACATACAAAATCTGATATTGACCTCCGAGTATCAGAGTTTCCCGCATAATCAGAATCACAAATATCACCGGTTCTAACGAGAAAACACAAAAGGATGAAAAGGCACCGTCCCTCGATCTTCATATGGGTACAACGCTTAAAAAATTATGCGATCACGCTTTTTCTGAAATTCAACAAAAAAAATATGGTTTTTATCAAAGATATCGATAGCTATCAGAAGGCTAAGGAAATTAAAACTTTGAGACAACTTGTGAGTACAAACTGGAATGCAGAAGTCAGTAGTGTGTGTGTCATCAAGATTTAGTTGAAAATCAGTGCAAGAAACCCACAATAATACCACTAACATCCGATATTAAGAAACTTAATCGCTTTGTTAAACAGAAAGCGAAAAGATTGCTTTAAAAATTAAAAGAAATGAAGAAGATCGTAAATCTTTTAATGATTTGCAAAAATGTTGCTACACACTATTGATTACTTTAAATACACGACGAATGGGCGAACTCGAAAGATTACAACTGGAAAGCTATTTAGGGCCGGTTGTACGAAAGGCAGTTAAACTATAGATCACTTAAAAGTAGGATCAACTTTGAACCACGTTCAGAGATGAGTATGCTGTACGAAGCTGATATTGTTGCGGTTCAGTAGAACGCGTTCTATAAACATGTTGGTTACCACTGTGGTGCAGATTAGTGTACGCAGTACGGTTATAGCATCCCTGCGCCGGCCCCGGCCCGGGTTTGATGGGCATTTGAGCGGGAATTCGCTTATTAATGAAATGACACTTTCCGCATGTGTTGTTGTCAAATAAAATATTATTATACGAAAATACCCAGTAGCTGTCATACGTAAGTGTCGGATTAAATTCGTCAAAAAGTATGTATAATTAATTGTAAAACTTCGTTTGCGTGTGTTATGTTGTTTTGTAATTGTATAGTATTGCTTGGTGGTGGTATATTATCTGATAAAGAAATGGATAAACGATTTGCTAGATCCTGCAATTTTAGTACGAAAGAGAAGTCGATATTAATCAGTATCATTAAAAAATATCGCAATGATGTTGAATGTAAACAAACTGATACAAATACAAATAAAGTAAAGAAGATCTTTCAGAAGACATATCTTCCACCGAGAAAGTAGTTTCCAATCAATGTAAACAAAACCAGTAAATTATATTCTCAATATATTGTATATCAGTGATTAACATTGTAGCAAATTTAGTGTGTTCTGAAATTGAAGACCAGAGTAAGGGAGAGCCTCTTTTCGAAAGTTTAAATGTGGAAGGGCAGCCAAGTGCTTCTAAGGAACATGATACTGCCATTGAGTACATAACTTATAATAGCTATGTATTTTATAATAGTAATTTAATAATAACTACTATAAAATAATAACAATTAATATCTATGTGTGTAATAAATAACGTAAAACAGCTAGTAAATATTTAGTACTACTATGTAATGAAATCTAGCTACTGAAGAAGTTACTTGGGAAAAGTAGTACACACCCGATATGTTAAGAAACACTTTGTCAACTCCATTAAGAACATCATTAAACAAAAAGAAAGGTACAAAAACTAATTAATTATATATTCAATAATAGAAAAAAAAATTTTTAGAACATGGAACTAAACACGGTTTGAATAAGAAAATTGAGCAATGGGCCGCACAAAAATCAGAGCTGGTGGAGCTACAGCAATAGTGCTTCCCAGCAGAGCACAAATTAAAACTGAAACCTTTGGCAAGAACAAAATGATTCCATGCTACAGCTACACCGGGAAGAATCTGCTTTACGTAAAAAGCTAATGCAGGAAGAGCATGGCAAAAAAATGAGTATATTAGAAATGAATAAGTATTAACTATAGTATAGTATTTATTAATATTTTAGTTGATACTATTCTTTTATTCTTTCTTTCTATTCTTTTCTAATATGCTCTAAATAACTAACAGGAAATACCAATAAACTTCGGGTCTCACAAATTCTTTAATCTTCAAAAACACAATGTACATTTCGTTAGCTAAGCTAACATCTTCAGGTGTACATACAAGTGTATTGTCAAAAACTAAATGCGTAAATATAGTAAGTATATCCTAGGCTACAAAAATTAATCATCAGGACTACTATATTCAATAAATTCTAAATATTTGTAATTAAGGGGTGTTAAATCAGTATTGAGCAAGCTATTAATATGTTTTTTCATATAAATAGCTTCCCACATATTAAGATTCTTACAATTTGAAGACTTAATTAACTCTAAATCATCAATTGAAAAAGTATGTCCTGTATTAACAAAATGATACGATAAATGACAATGCCGATAAATCCGCTTTGGCGTATCATTTTGTTAATACAGGACATACTTTTTCAATTTAGAATTAGAAGAACTGTGCACCTTTTTAGGACATACAGTAACTACTCATGAAAATTTTTATAGGTTGTATTTCGTATGCTTACATGGCACATGGTTAGTGCACTAACACGATACATATTTTTACATTTAGCAGGTACCCATTTGTGGCACTATTTGAATGGTTATTCTAGGTTATTTGCAAAATACAGACAAAACGGGAGGTACAAATATTGACTAATTTCCTAAAATATCCAGATAAATTAATATAACTTATATATACTTATAGGTGTGCGGCAAAATAAACAGTACTGAAATTATGAAACGTTTATTATTTATTATTTACGTATTTACTTTAGATTATATAGTGATACTTTAACATTATATAGTGTTGCAAACATTATTCACGACGACGTTCCCGATAAAACAGATGTTCAAGATGTCCTCCGTTCAATTTCAAGCAGTATTCGTAGCGTCCGCAAAGGTTCACAAACATGTCTGTGAACTAGTGTTGTGATGAACGTAGCTTTCATTCATATGTATAGCTGTGCGTGAATATTGCAATGTGAAGCGAACGAATGAAGTGAAGTCTATTCTCAAAGTTGCCTCCACGGCGTGAACGTATAGTGTAGGTGACGATGCCTTCACCGTCATTCGTGGTAGATTAGGTAGTGCGTGCGCAATGTCACTTGAGAATAAGTTTCGTTTCACTTTTTCGTCGGTTCACACTGCATATTCACGCGTGAAGCAATATGAGAAATTTGCTTCATGCATAACGCTTCATTCACTCACGTAAAGAATGAAATATACTGCTTGAAGCCCTGTTATGATACGAAGGATCTGCGGTGAATGACGGCGAAAGCTTCGTTCGCAACGCTACTGTGAACACAAGTTGTTGCAAGGCACGAAAAAAACGTTGTATTTTAACCCGCAATTCCGGAATGTCAGACGGTGGAGGGGTACGAAAAACAGCCTCCTTCAGCATTCCCCATATGTATGCATCAGGTGGTGTTAGATCTTGTGAGTGCGATGGGTATGGAAAATCATGCCACGCAAAATAAGGCGATCCCCCAAAAATAATTGCGCATCATTCGAAGAGACTCCTTGGCCGTGTAACAGGTTGCCCCGTTCTGCTGAAACCATTGTTGATTACGTGGCAGGTTCCTGGACCGACAAAATCGCTGAAGATCATGCAGAAATGGTGTGATAACCTGTTCTCTGTAGCGCTCTTGATTCACGGTTAACGGCGTTCCATCGTCTGCTTCAATGAAATACGGCCCGAATATGCCATGTGCGGATACAGCACACCAAATGGTAACACGATCACTATGAAGGGGTTGCTCAACGATTATGTTGGGGCGTTCGAATCCAAGAAACCGTATTGCCTGCTTGTTAATGTATCCGTTTAAATCAAGGGTCTTCAACCCGCGGCCCGCCGATATGTTTTCTGTGGCCCGCCAACAGCACTCTCAATAACGACTACAATTAAGTAATAAAAAGTACCTTTAGGTTGCCGAAATTAGTGAAAACTGCACAGCTGTGTACGTTCTTTTGTCGCTTTATTATCCTAGCCGCTAGCCTGTAATTAACTCGACTCGACTAAGTGCGGCGTTATACAGTCCGTTTTTGCAGGTCCCGCACTGCGGGTCCCGTTTTGCAGTATGGCAATATCGTACGAGTTGAAATGGCAGATGTTACATTATCCGTTTTCGCGGGATGCGTCGCGACATGCTGCCGTAGTGCAGGATAGCGGCAGGCGGAGAAGCTTCGCGACGACACGGTCAGTTGTAATGTAAACTGTTGCACGCGTCGGTTCTGCCGGCATTCCGTTTTGATCTCGAAACAAAAATATGTTTGATACGGACAAAATTATCGAGATTATTTCAGGGCTGCCAGCCCTTTGGGACAAATCAGCCGCTGATTAGTTCGAAAAAGATGCGCGACAAAGGGCATGGGTTGAGTGTGGGCGAATCATGTACCAGAGTGGCCCAATTTAGCTAAGAGAGAGAGGATAACGAAGATGATTTTTTTTTTTATTGTATTATAATCAATTACAATAACTACACATAGTTTTTTTATGCAAATGTGGGCTAGTACAATATACTTGTTTTGGAAAGGTACAGCTCCTAATCCATGAAATAATGGAGCAAAATTGGTCTCTAACAGCAATCCGTCACACGTGGGCCTGCAAAATCGCCAAGATCATCAAATGGATGGGTTTCCGTGGTCCTCAAAATTATACCATCCCTCCTGCGTACAAAATGTGAGAAACGCCAACTTGCTTTTACTATATCGTAAATCAATACAGGTGCACCAGAATAAGGTGTGTGAAAAATTCTCCATTTGTTCGCCAAACACCAAAAGCACATTCCACAGTGCGTCTACGCGTGAGAGCCGTAATTGAAAACCCTTTTGTGGATTTAATTACGGGCGGGATAGGCGCAGCAAGTGTGTAGGAAAGCTGAAGCTCGTCACCAACATCACAAAGGTTGAGGATTTCCGTTGTATTAGGAAAATTACAGGTGGTGGCAAATTTAAAGTTGACGAATATAGTTTCCTGCCAAGTGGGCTGTCCGAAACACTGTCGAATCACTTCTTTTCCATACGCACCAAGTCAATAGCAACAAAGCGTAGATTTGCATCTGCAACCGCCATTAAGAACAACCGAAAAATATTTCTTATAATTAAAAAAATTGGAGCCTCCTCTTCTAGGGATTAATGGCATCGTATATGCTTTCCATTATCGTGCCGACGCAGTTGGGAAAGTCGTTTTCAAATAAATGTTTTGAAATCTCCTAACTACAATTCCACAGTTGGTTCTGGCATTTACCATCTTAAAGTTCATTCCAGATAGCCTGACACGTTTCTCGAATTATAATCCAATTGTACAATCTTCCTACATGAAACTCATATTGCAGACTTGAGAAGGTATTTCCGGTAGACAAGTCACCTACAAACGAGAATTACTTTAGAAGGTTTTCCGTGAGAGCAATAAAACTTCAATAACTGCTTAAAATTAATTCTTATTTCTTTGTTACAGTAAAACATTTTGAAGAATAAATGGAACAATATCAGAGATGGTTTTTCCAGGTCGTTAAATAAGGAAAGAGTGGTGATGCTGCATCATCTACGAAAAAAAAAATATACGTACGCAGATTCACTTGAATTTCTCCTAAATACTCTTACATAAAAGAAACACTACTGGAAATTAGAAGACAGTGATGACAACCAACTAGTAAACACGGTGAAATAGACGAACATGGTGGAAATGATGACGAAGACGGAAAATTCAAAGTGTAATTGAAAATCACCACACAGTCCACTCGGATAGCAACTTGCCCATACCGTTCAGAAGAGAAGCGACAGAACAATTCGAAATATCACTGCTTTCAAAGCCAGTTACTCAAAAAATTAGACGAGAATGAAAAAAAAAGAAGAGGACGGAGACAAATTATTTTTGCTATCTCTCCTCCTGATTATAAAAAACTGAACGATGACGAAAAATTGGATTTCAAAATTTATGACTCTTCAGTTCTTTCGGGACATTCGACGGAAGAAGGATTTTACAAATCATCCAGAAAATTTCTCTGTCCCCAATAATTTCAACCAGTTTTACCCGGACACTAGTAGATCTGTACAAACAACACTACATTCACAATCGCTACATACAATTAACTCCTATGAATCCTCGAACACTTTAAGCTATCATATCCTTATCTCCAAATGATTCCCAACTATCTACTGAAACATCTTCAGCCTCTTCTCACATGACTTATGAATTTGCATAATTCATTGTAATGTTTTGTTTTTGATTTCAATATTGTATGTGTTATGATATATAATAAATATTACGCCTAATAACGTATTATTTCATTTTCTGGACTTACCTAAGTGTTTATAGTTAGACGTTCTTCTGCAGTTATGCCATTCTCTTGGTCGTGTTTTGTTTCGTTGATGCTGGGTTTCAACTTTTCAAGCATTCGTCAAAAGATGTTGAGACATACGAATAGTAGCCAAAGAATTATCATTGTACTTTCGAATTTTACAATAAAACTTCTGAAATCTCTGTTCTTCTTCTCGTTCGGAATTAAAAAGGCATGAACCCAAGTTTTACGGCATTTCGGCTCTCGTAATAAAATTAGCAGGCTTCAAGGGCTAAAACAATTTTTTTAATTTTGAAAGGGACATAGTTCTTGTCGCCTCCACTTGCAACATCAAATGCGCGTAGAAACTGTTAGCTGCACGAAGGATCCCGCAATCCGGTTTACCAGGAACGTATAAAATGAAGGCGTGATCCCGTTTCTGCGGCAATCCTGCAAAACGGGATGCCGCAAAAAACGGTCTGTATAACGCCGCACTAAGAAATTCGTTCTTTTGTTTACAAATTGGGATTGCTTGCACGGTGATGTTGTTAGACCATGACCATATGTTCAAAAATAAAGTGCTACTGTCGGCGCCATGAGAGTGTATTAGTAACGCGGAAGGTGAAGCGGTACGTAGCGCGCCTGCGGGGGAGGGGATGCGCGCGCGGGTGCGTAGTCGCTAGCTAGTCAGACAGTGCGAGCGTTGAACGGCATGTGTTGTTCGATGGCAGCCAGTACTAGTACGAAAACGCAAAGTTACAGATGAGCGCCGATTATTAAGAAAAATGGACGAACTTATATTTGTTTGTTTGTGTTGGGAAAAAGCCGATTTGCCTCGTATGCAATGATCGGTCGCTGTAACCAAGGAATATAATATCAAACGTCATTACGATTCAAACATTCAAGTAAGTTTGCTCACCTTCAAGGACAACTTCGTTATTGATAAGGTGGAGTCCCTGAAGAAACAACTTGAACGACAGCAGCATTCATTCCGCAAACATAATTGAAGACAGTGAGGCAGTAGTAAAATAAGCTATATTATTTTAGAAAAATTGCACGTAAGTCAAAACCATTTACTGACGGCGAATTCATCAAAGAATGTTTGGAGGATGCAGCAGGAGTGTTATCTCCCTTACAGAAACCACTTTACTCCAAAATAAGTTTGTCTGATGTTACTGTAGCTCGGAGGATAGAAGACCTGGCAGGGGATATAGAAAAAATGTTGTCGGAACGTGCGTCACAATTCGTTTATTACTCCGTTGCGCTCGACGAGAGTACAGACTTAACTGATACCGCGCAGTTGGCTGTGTTTATTCGCGGAATTGACAGAAATTTGTTCGTCACTGAAGAAATGGCTGCTTTAGTTCCAATGAAAGCAGCACAAAAGGTAGTGATTGTATGAATCTTCAATGCTGTCGTAAATAAATATAAGCTAAATATGTCAATTTGGCTGGGATTACTACGGACGGCGCTCCGGCTATGGTTGGAAAAAATGAAGGACTTGTTGCTTTAGTAAAGAAAAATAATCCTGATGTTTCTTTTGTACAGTACTATTGCATCATTCATCAAGAAAACTTGTGTGCAAAGTTTGTTAATATCAAAGATGTTATGAGTATTGTAGTAAAAACTGTGAACTTCATTAAATCTCGAGGCTTGAATCACAGGCAGTTTCAGAAATTTTTAAAAGAGATCAATGCTGAATACGGTGACATAACTTATTTCTGCGATGCTTCGTTCGGCTGAGCCGAGGTAAAATGTTAAAACGAGTTTTTGACTTGCGAAAAGAAATTGCCGATTTTATGCAAAATAAAGATAAAGCTGTGCCGCATTTCAGCGATGAAGAATGGCAGGCCGATTTGGGTTTTCTTACCGATATCACATCACAACTCAATGACTTGAATCAGAAATTACAAGGAAAAAATAATTTAGTTCACGAATTACTTGATTTTTTAAAAGCGATTTTTTAAAACTCGAACTATGGATCAGCCAGTTCCAAAGAAACATTACCACGCATTTTCCTCATCTGTCATATTCCAGATTTCAATATGGACAATATATTTCTGCACTTTCAGGGATCTGAAAACACAATTCCATTCGCGATTCCTTGATTTTCGGAGAGACGAAAAGTACCTGAATTTATTTGCTCGTCCATTCAGCGTTTCGGTTGAAGAAGTTCCGGAAGAATTTCAGATGAAATTGATAGAGCCACAGTGCAATTCAACCTTAAAAAATAAATTTGATGTTGATTTGCTTGATTTCTATTCGAAATACGTCTCCATTACAGATTTCCCCAAAATCAGAGATCATGCACTGAAAACAATTTTACTTTTTGGATCCACATATACATGTGAGCAGTTATTTTCACGCATGAAAAACGTGAAATCCAAAACGAGGACCAGAATCACCAAGTTCACCTTGAGACAGTTTGAGGATTGCAACCAGCAATATTAAACCAGATATTGATAAACTGGTTAAAAATAAGCAGTGTCAGACATCTGATTGACAATTGCATTGTATTGATTTTCATTTGCCCCTTTGTTGATGTTGACCAATAATTAAAAGATTTTCTAACTTATCTTACTTGTTTAATCAATCCTGACATTGCCAATAAAAAAATCCTTATAAAAATACCTATGGTGCGGCCCGCTGTGCAGAAAAAAAATTTTTGGCCCTTGATTTGTAAAACGTTGAAGACCGCTGGTTTAAATCAATATGACTTTCATCAGAAAAACAAACATTTGACAAGAACGACGCGTCCTCATAACCCGTAGCCAACACAGTGCGCAGTATTGGGTTCTTATACGCTTATCAGCTGTTGCCCGGTCTGTATTTTGTATGCAAACCCACTAATATTCTTGAACATTCGACGAAGCGATCCATCACTGATATTCAATTTTAATGATGATCTTCGGAGGCTTCGTTTCGGCGATTGCAGCACCTGATTCAAAACACGCCCGCGATTCGTATTGGTTGTGACTGTCACTGGGCTACCCACGTGACCTTTACGTTGGCAAAGCACACTTCCCGTACGACGAAACTTTTCAACAACCCAACACAGGGGTGTCGATCGGCTTCATCCACCAATGAAGAAATGTCCACCTCCAGTTCAGTTGTAGAGAGTCTCATGAGATGACGTAAAGAAGAGTCGATAAGGTTGCTTCTGTTGTGGTTTTTAATGTATTTCATGGAGGAAAAGGCACTTTCACATGTATATGTGCTTCCGAACATTGATGTCATTTTCAGTTCAAAATTTCGCAGGTTTGGGAATTTCTCCTTAGACAGCAATTTGAAAAATTCAGGTCCCTTTTCTTGTCTGGCGATTAGGAACATGTTAGCTTGAAGATCACATAACTAAAGTTGTAAGTCGGGTGGTTGATCTTCAATAGTTGCTCCTAGAGGATTATTATAAAGCAGTACACTGCTTTTAAGACTTTCAGTTTCTTCAAATCTTGTATTGAATTCATCAATAACTTGTTGACTTTGTAAACTGCAGCATGAAAACTCAATATTTTCCTCACTATTGAATTCTTCTGCTAGTTGCAGATAGCTAGGGAAGTGTGTCAGGTTGTTCTTTTCCAAAGCATGTTTAAACACATTCAGCTTATTCCGGAATCCGTTTATTTTTCCGATCAAATCTGAAACCGTCTGGTTTCTTCCTTGAAGACTCTGGTTTAAACTGTTAAGATGATTAGTCAGATCTGTTATAAAAGCTAACTGTCTTAAGAATTCTGGATCCTTAAACTTCTCTTCCAGTTCAGTTGTGTCATATGAAACGTATTCATTCAGGAATGCAGGGATTTCCTTTCTTATGGCAAAAAATCGTTCCATGCACTTTCCTGCAACTCAGCCACCTTAACATGGTTGTTACATTAGCAAGTCTCCATTACTCAGCCTCTGTTTCCCACTAAAAACTGGCCTAAATTACCTGTGTAGGAAGGGATCGATTTCCACCTCTAATCATATTTATAATCTTAATCACGGTTTGAAAAACTTGATCTTGCTTGACTGATTTTCCACATAAAGCTCCCTGATGTATAATACAATGGATTGTCGGACAAGTAACACCATTCTCTCGAAGCAGACCCACTAATCCATTTTTTTACCTGGCATTGACGGAGCCCCGTCTTTTGCTATGGCTGAACATTTCTCAAAACCTCCAATTCTGTCAAGTGTTTTCTTCATAGCCTCATAGATGTCTTTTCTTTTTGTTGTTCCATAAAGAGGACAAATATCAAATAACTCATCTTTACTGGTAAAATCCTCAAAAGTAGTACGCACAAATATTAACAGCTGACTAACATCTGATTGATCAGTGGTTTCATCCAGACAAAGTGAGAAATATGATCTTTTTTTAACCAGGCTAAGCATTGATTTTTCTACTTGCTCACCCATAGCAACAATCTTTCTTTGTATGGTTTGATGTGAAAGTGGCACTGATTCAAAATTTCTCCGCCATTTTAGAATCTTTAAAAGCTTTGGCCATTTCAACGGTACATTTTTTAATTAAATTGCCGTCAATAAAAAAAGAGGAGCTATGATAATACAATAGCCTTAATTAACATTGTTCATAATTACAAGAAGGACATGAGTCATCCGAAGAAGAGGAACTATATGTGGGAACATATTAGCAATGAATTAATCAGCAATAGATAAATAGCCATGTGGCATCCATCGATATCACCAATAACACCGGAGAATCCCTGCTTTCTACTAAAACCCTTAGCTGTCAGCTGATTCTTTTCTTTCTGCATTATTTGGCCAATCAAAGTATGTTGCAGCTTGCTGTTCCAGATAATCAATTACCTATCGAACACATCTCCATGTAGTGCTACGAGTAACATTAAAATGGTCTCCCACCAGTTGAAAAATTCATTGTTCGCTAAAAGTACACATGGTGGGCAGCAATGCTTTCTTAGCAGTAACATTTGATCGTCCAGTTTTGCATACTGGAATCACATTAGCGGAGTTCCTCGTGCGATGAATTTACTGGACGAAGTCTCATCGTCCAACTTGTTGATACTTCGGCTAATAATATCAACCTACAACAGATCAAATGAAGTTGGAATGGTTAAAAAAAAACCAATTACTTACCACTTTGCTTCATAGATGGTCGCCAATCTTAATAAAACTAATATTATGATTGATCTAATTTGGTTTGCAATTAACCTAAATAAAACTTTGCAAACAACAGAAAAAGTGTACAACAGAGCAAATAAGACAGGTTATGCGGACGGGTTATCTACACGTGGGCCTTGCGGGTCTTGTTGGGCGGCAATTATAGAATCGACATCCCGCTTTTTAAGCATTTAAAAATCCTGTAGTTACCATTGGTGCGATCACTTCTGGATGCCGAACTGAATAACTCGAAATAGAGCTGGTTCACTTCTTAGTGGATTGATCAGCTTCCGATCACTTGCGTGACGTCACGGGATGACGTTTTCATCGAGCTGATCTGATCGCAAGTGATCCGCGAGCCAAATAAAACACAACTATTATGAAAGCTACGCATTACTCGACCGTATTCTATCTCACTTCAACTAGTTTGTTGATACTTAATAAAATATGGACGTATAGCTTAAGTGCTAGACTTATGTTATATACTTCTATCTCGTTTGGTATATGAATGCTTCCAATTTTTTTGAAACTACGCTTGTCTTTACTTTACCGACCTGTTAATGACGTAACTACAAACATTCATGATTTCGTCTTTAGGTTAGCTGTAGGCGGTCTGGATAGCTCCATCCGGTGACAATAAGGGCTTTGAATAAACAAACACTCCTCGAACCGCCGAACAGACTTTGTTTAACTTACGCTGCATCTGTTTTTTGAAGCAGTCAGTCGGTATTTGTACACTATTGCATAAAGTTGTATTCGATGGTAATAAACCATCACAACCACCACAAGTTTCCAAAAGCCAATAATGGAAATTTTATCCACAATGGCCAACGCCCAGGCTACCCAAGCTCAAGCAACACTGCAGTCAGCCACAGCAAATGCGCAGGTGCCGTCTTGTTTTTCGGCCTAGTGTTCCTGAGTACATGGTTATAGCTTGTCGATGTGCGTCGCAATCCGATTTAACGAGTTTTGTTCTAGACGACACACCATTTACTATGATGGAGTGGATGGATGACGTAGCCAGCATTCAACGCGAACTTGGCATTTCAGATACGTTGACTGTTTTGAAGCTGGTCAAGGTCTTAGAGGACGAGCTGCCCGATTTTATTAACATTGGAAGCCGATTACCAGAGACTGGGCTTCTTTTCGTCAATACTTCGAGGTTGCATTTCCAGAACAAGGTACACCAGCTACACGAATACGTACATGTCTAGCAATTACTAGTTCCAATTTTGAATCATTAGTAGAGTATGGAAAATGCTAAATTAAACTTCTATCAAGCTAAATGCTCGTTCTTTTGCACCAAGATAGACTATTTAGGTCGTGAAATTAGTGCCGATGGAATTAGGCCTGGGCGTGCGAAGATCGCGGCTATTACAAACATGGTGCCACCTACAACTGTTAAGCAGGTGCGTCAGTTCCTTGGCTTGGCAGGTTATTTTAGAAAGTTCATGCAGAATTTCGCGAGGGTTGTCGAACCTCTGACTAGATTAACGCGTAAAGACATTCAGTGGTGTTGGGATCTTGAACAGCACCGTGCCTTTGAACTAGTTAAAACACTATTAACTTCTAGACCGGTCCTAGCAATATTTGACCCATTGTTGCCAACAGAACTACATACTGACGCGAGTTCGCTGGCGATGGGAGCGGTGTTGTTACAAACACATCCCGAGGGAGTGCAACGGTGTAGTGGCTTATTTTAGCAAACAAACCACGGTTGATCAGCGGCAATACCATTCGTATGAACTCGAGACTATGGGCCGCGTTTATGCTCTGCAGCACTTTCGAGTGTATTTACTGGGACTAAAATTTACTATAATAACTAATTGCAATGCCTCGAGAGCAACCCTTTCAAAAAAGGACTTAATACCGCGGATTGGTAGATGGTGGCTCCAAGTACAAGAGTTTACCTTTGACATCAAGTACCGGCCGGGAACACGTATGCCTCACGTGGATGCTCTCAGTCGCTATCCCGTTACGGTTGAGGTTAACAAAATCGATTTAACTGAAGGCGACTGGATATTATCGGCTCAGTTGCAAGATGTCAAATCAGCGTCAATTCGCAGAATCTTAGAAGCAGGTGTTAAAAGTTCAGAGACCAAGCACTGTTTTCAGGAGTATGAGTTGAGAAACAATAGAGTGTATCGGAAGTTAGCAGATGGGAGACGAGTGTGGGAAGTACCCCGTGCAGCGCAATGGCAGATAGTTAGGCTGTCACCATCAGGCAGGCCATTTAAGTGTTGAACATGCACTACCATTTTCCTAAGATGGGACGCTTTGTTACGAAATACGTGAAAGCATGTTTAAGTTTGCCTATTATAAGAATTGCCCAGGCAAGAAGCAGGGTAAATTGCATCCTATTGAGAAGGAACCGATCCCTTTCCACACTTTGCATTTGGATCACGTCGGTCCCTTTGAGACTAGTCGAAAAGGGAACAAGTTCTTGCTCGTATTAGTAGACGCTTTTACGAAGTTTACGTTCATTGAGCTCGTCAAGTCGACAAAAGTGAAACCCGTTGTGCGGATCTTGCAAAATATTATGAGTATTTTTGGGGTTAACACTCGTTTAATAACTGATCGTGGCAGTGCATTTACGTCCCGAACTTTTAAGATTTTTTGTGAGACCTATGCAATTCGTGATGTTCTAAACGCAGTAACTACTCCTAGATCAATTGGTCAGTGTGAACGATACAATAATACGATTGTTACGATGTTGGCTACAACAAGTGTCGAGACCGAAGCAGAGCTTTGGGACATTCACGTAAAAGAATTACAGTACCTCGGTGAAAGCCCTTTTGGGATATCAAGCGAAGCCAATTGCTGAGGCCAAGTTATTAAATTCCTTACAGGACACAATTGACAGGATAGATCTCAAGGAATTAAGAGCATGTGTTAAGGAACACATAAATGACGACCAACGGAAGCAAAAAGAACGTTATGATAAGGCTCGACGTGATGCGGAATGATATCAAGTGGGTGACTTGGTTTTGGTACTCATTACAAGCGAACCAAGTACGGGATTAAGTAAAAAGCTTAATCCAAAGTGTAAGGGTCCTTTTAGAGTTAGAAAGGTACTCTTTAATGACAGGTATGAAGTTGAAGACTTAAGGAAGGGACAGCGCAATCAGAAGCGAACGGTTGTGGCTGTTGACAAGATGAAATGTTGGGTAGCTGTTATGGAAGTTGAGATATTTTGAGGTTAACATTGCTACCAAGTTTAGAGGGCCATCATAGGTACGGAGACGATGATAATAATGCTCGAGACCGATACTGTCTGTGCATTATTTGAGTCAAAGTGTAATGACGTGGGTCATCATAGGCACGGAGACGATGATAATAATGCTCGAGACCGATACTGTCTGTGCATTATTTGAATCAAAATGTAATGACGTGAGCATCATAGATGCGGAGGTGATGATAACAATGCCCGACACCGATACTGCCTGCTTAGTAATTGCATGCAGAGTAAATTAGTAGAAGTCTGAGAGACGCTTGTTTAAATGAGAATGTGTAGGCCGATGCTGCCTGTTTACTTTGGGAGCCCAAGTCCAGGAGCTTAATTGCAATTTTGAACCTTGTCTAGGTTCAGTCAGACATCCTTTCATGATTTATTTATGATTCGTTTTTGGCAGGTAAACTGTAGACGTCTAGTATGGGGACATAATATTATCAGCATGGCCGAATGTACGAAGTTCCCGCACCTCCCCTACAGTGACGAACGGTTTGGCATTCTTCGTTAGGGGAATACGTTGATAGACGGCGAGACGGACTCACGGATCGTATTTGTTTATACAACATTGGAATGTAAACATTGACTACGCTAGGGGTTGAGATTTTTGTGACACAGGCAGTTTTATATTAAATTTTATATTAAGAGGACGTCTCTGCATTTTATTAATACTTACTCTATTCTAAAATAGTTATTTTCTAACACACCTTAATATTTACACCAACCATGACATTATAAATCGACTTTTTGATTGTCCAGATGGATCCATACCCGGGGGAAATATTGATGCTCTAATCGGTCTTGATGTTCTCAAACGCCCAGGTATTAAAATTGAAGTGCAAGCAAACAATGTAGATATTGTGTACGATCCACTAAGTATATCACAAATTTTTACTATACCCGCATTCAACAAAAAGAATTAAATTTGTCAAGATTGGACGAGTCATTAAGAAACGAAGTAAAAACAATTCTTCAAAAAGCGTTTAAGCAAACACCGCCCACTGTGACGACTGAGAAGTTAAAGATAACGCTACGTGATTCCCAGCCGGTCGCCTATAAACCTAGACACCTATCATATCGGCGAGAGATTACAAGTGAAACAAATTATAAAGGAACAACTTCAGACGGGAATAATTCGGCCAAGTGAATCTGCATATGCTAGCCCCATCGTACTAGTACAAAAAAAAAGGAATGGAGACACAAGGTTATGTGTAGATTTTCGTAATGTAAATAAAAAGGTATTGCGTAATAATTATCCCTTACCCCGTATACAAGATCAGATTGATGCTCTTTCAAAAACTGTTTATTTTAGTACGCTTGATATGAAGCGAACTGCCTTTTATAAATTAGTAGGAGAACTCCGTTATATGGAAGCACAAGATAGAAATATGAGGTGTGCAATTCCTTTAGAGAAAATAATTGCGGTTGCTTTATATGCTCTTGCAACTTCAGCAGAATATCGAACTGTTGCTAGCCTTTTTGGCATTGAGAGGACTACAGTAGGTGAACTAGTAAGAGATTTCTGTGAAGCAGTTTGTTTCTTTTTGGGAAAAAAATACCTTGCTACTTATCCACCACCACAAGAAAATCTAGAACAATTAGTCCACGGTTTTGAACGAATGGGATTTCCTCAATGTATGGGTGCTCCAGGTATACACAAATGTATTAACAGCAATTATTAGAAAATGTATTAATTGTTGTAGATGGCTGCCATATAGAAGTTAGTTGTCCAAAAGATGAGGCTGTGGATTATTATAATTACAAAGAGTGGCATTCCATTGTTCTGTTGGCAGTTGGAGAGTTCAGGTAAATTATATGTCTCTGAAAAAGGATTACTAAATACTAAATGTTGCAGATGTAATTTCACATATGTAAATGTTGGTTCACCAGGGAGAAATAATGATGCTTATATTTTCCATAGTTCTGCTATAAAACAAGAGCATTCTAATAATCCAATATATAGGAGAAATTCTGTACCTTTGGGAAATACATCTGTTCCAGTTTTTTTACTATTGGGGACTCAGCCTTTCCACTTTCAGAATATTTGATGAAACCTTTTCCTTATAGTATTAATCAACCTCAACATGAAAAAACATTTAACTATCATCTTTCGAAATGAAGACGTGTAGTAGAAAATAAAGTTGTACAGTGTTTAATAGTAAGTTAACATAATTAATGTTTATTATAATAACAATAATAGGAAAACAAATAACTTAATACTTAGTGTTGAAAATGACCGCCCCAACCGCAATACAAGCTTCTATCCTCCGTCGTATTGACTGGCGAGTCCGTTCTAAAATAACCAGGGTATTTCGAATGTTTGAAAACTGCGATAATACGATTTCTCAGTTCATCGACATTTTCAATGGGAGTCGTATAAACCAATGATTTAAGATGACCCAGAGAAAAAAGTCCAAAGAATTTAAGTCTGGAGAACGAGGAGCCACGGTTGTGGACCTCCCATCCTATCACCGATCTGGATACGTATTGTCCAAAAACTCGCGAGCAACTAAACTAAAATGCGCTGGAGCACCGTCATGCATAAAATACATTTGTAATCTTAATTGCAACGGAAGCAGTAGGGGTAGCTCCTCTTCAAGAAACTTGCGGTATACCTCGCCATTTAACCGCATCGGTAAAAAATGTGGACTTATCAAGTGATCACCAACAATTCCGGTCCACACATTGACAGAGAATTGATGTTGATGACGGGCATTCACTAGTTCGTGCGGATTTTCTTCGGTCCATATGTGATTATTATGAAAATTAATAATCGCGTTGCTAGAGAAAGTAGCTTCGTCGGTGAAGAATATTTGAGCCAAATAGTCAGGATTTTGTGCGATCTTGTGCTGCATCTATTGATAAAAAGCCACTCTTTGTGGAAAATCTGCCGGCAAAAGTGCCTGCACCCGTTGAATGTGATATGGATACAAGAGTTGATCTTTCAATATTCTCCAAACTGTGGCCTGACTAATGTTTAAAGCAAACGCAATTTTTCTGGTGTTCTAGTACCATTTCTTCAACTTGTGGAGTTCTCACTGTAGATGGGTGGCCGTTATCAGTCGTCCGTTTTTTTTTTTTAATTTTCGCGTTTCACTAAGACATTGGTGAAGACGGGAAAATATTGAATGATGCGGGATGATACGGTTCGGGTATCGTTCTCCATAAAGACGTCTGTCTAGCAGCACGCGAATTTCCATTGGCAAGACCGTAAACGAAATGCGTATCACACATCTCAGCATTCGTGTAATTCGTTTTGGAAAACAGAAACTGGCAATAAACTGAATGAATACTCTGACAACTATTGACAAATATTGAAATGACAAATAAACAATTTCCTCTCAACACAATAGTTTTTGAAGAACAAACTGTGATATGATATCGTGTTAGTCATAATTCATAATTAATTATTAAACATTCAATAACTTCAAAACCAAACCGTTTTGGACATATACTCATATGAACTTTTATGATCAAAATAACCTCAGGAATCAGCTCTTAAAGTTTGTCGCATATATTGAGAATCACCCTGTATATATATGAAGTTTTAGATTCTTGGTTAGCGCCGGAAAACTCCAGTAGAACTCAGTCAACTTTCACAACAAATGTAGGAAACAATGTTTCATCAGGGGTAAAAATTCAAAAGGCAATTAGTGATTACTTTAGTAAGTGTTTATTATATGCATATATGTAAACATATTATATATTACCTACTAGTTTGTTGTTTCTTTAATGAAATATGCTAACAAAGAATTTGATGTCTCCCCAATTATTTTCAAATTTTCTATTTGCTGTTCTCGCAGTTTACTGATTTCTTTATTTTCTTTTTCACACAGATCATTAGATCTTTTAATTTCCTTTGAGAGTTCTCTGTCTATATCATCTTGCATTTTTCTTTTTAATGCTTTTTTTGTTGTAGTGGCTGTTGGTGCTAATATGGGTGTTCTTGATGAAGATGGAGTGGTATGTGAAAGGGATGGTGAGTTTGATCGTGGTGAAGCAATGCTGCCGCCAATAGCCTCCTGAATGCAAAAACAATATGATAATTTGTAATTCATTACTTTTATATAAATAATAATAATTTACTATGTTAGAATCGTGGAGTTCATTATTGTTAGCCTCTTCCTCTTCAGAGTTATCTGATTCAACATACAGCAATATATCACCTGTGAATACAAATTATAATTTTAATAGAAAAGGGAACTTAAATTAAGATTTTAAAACAATAACAATCAGTTATCTCATAGCTTACCATTGTCAGGGTTGAAGTATTCATTTATATCTATACTTTAATCTATCAAAGCACGATCGTTGCAGGGAAAAGTGCCTATTATGAAGTGGACTTTTTCAAAGTGGATCCATGTCGATCGGCTACCTCCCGATGGACCCTTTGCTTTTCTTTCATTTCTGTAGCAATCACAACAAAATTTTACAGTGATATAATTTTTAATTAATGTTGCTATCTTCTTCTAAGACATCGAGATATCAAAAAATTGAAGTGTGCCTAGTTTTAATGCAGGGACGGTTGCATTAAATATGCAACAGTGGTTGCACACATATTGACGGCTACAGGGATGTCTTCGATTGAGACGATAAGGCCGCGGTATATTTGTATGACCAATAAATTGAGAGGAAATGCAAAGGGCTGGTTACAACAATCAAGAAGATTTGAATTGTCATGGAGAGAATGGAAGATAAAGTTATTAGATGGTTTTCACCAGCAAACGTTCATCAATCGGGTGTGCGAGCGGCTAGCTGCAACGAATACCAAGCCAGTTGTTAAAATTTTAATCGGCAAATACTGAGATGGCCAAACAGGAGACGATCATAAGGTACAGGCTTCTTCGTCCAAATTCAAAACAAATAAACCATTTTAAAAAAACAAAGTGAATAGTTTAACCTGCTTTCTGTGTGGTCGTGATAGACACAAAGAAATCAATTGCCCGAGGTTTATTTCTAAAAAGACTTGCAATTTTTGTAAATTAAAAGGCCATAACGAAGATGAGTGTTATAAAAAGAAAAGAACTCAGAACATACAACAAAAAAAAAATAATCAACAAAATAGACAATAGTGCGAGTGATCTTGGAAATCTAAAGTTTCACAAGCTAGCAAAAGTAAACGGACAAAACGTGAGTGCATACATCGACTTCGGTAGCGGCTGTAACACTATGAAGGATGACATGCAAGCTTGGACTAGAATGGAAAGTTGATGACGGTAATGTCGTAATTGGAGGATACGGTGGATCCCAAGTAGTGCCACTGGGAATCGTGCTGAAGCTACAATGGTGATGAAACGGGTTTCCAGATGTGTCCTCAGAATAAAAAGGTGTTAGCACCAAAAGGAACAAGAAACGTTTGTGAAATAGACATTGGACAAGCTAAAATTCTATCACGGTAACGTTTACTTTTTCGGCGTCTGGGTGCGTTACACCATCTATGATAATTTATCCGAATCAAAAGATTGTCTGCAATGTGGCTTCTTCCGCTCCAGAAGGTTAGGGTATTGGATTGAGCGATACAGGTTGGATGAAATCTAAAATATTCTATGAATATGTTGCATATAAATATACTGCATCAATTTCTGAGAAAAAATAACGTAAGGTTGCCTCTCAATTTGTTCGTTCACACAAGACACCTTGACAAAAATCTCAGCGATATTATGTACAGCATTACAAATTATTCTTGTTGCTTTATAAAAAAACCCCCCCATTATTGTATAATCCGAAAAGAAAAAGCTTTGCCGAAAAAACCATAACATACGTTGTGTTACTTCTTGGCAATTGCAACACAATGTATTTTTATTTAAAAATCGAAGAAGTACAATGTAACCTATATTACTCAGACACATAAATTCGCCTATCCGGAGCGTATCTTAGCCAGATTTTGATCACATCTTCTATTTGTTTTCTTGTTGCGTTTTAGCAAATGATTCTTTCTCAGAGAAACTGTATGAAAACAAGTAATACGCTAATTGTATAAACACACTTAAGGAGAGAACGCATTAGGCGTTCGCGGTCCAGGCGCATCGCGGACCATGCTAATCTCGTTCCAGATTAGTAGAGATTCTTTCAATGTTTTTAAATGTGTAGGTACACAACAGACATTCACGAGCTGAGCTCGCTCGCATCGCGGTCTTATTGCAAACTTTCTGGAGAATCAGTCCGCAAACATCTAGTGCGCATAAATCCGTCGATCTCATACCGTGCTAACATGATGGATCGTTTAAAATCGTGGCAAATCGGCTACATTCGTGGTATTATCAAACAAACCTGCATACACACGTTTTAATTTTACATTGTTCGTGACGGTAACACAAAGCGAAAACAATATGGATGATGAAAAATTAATGACTTTAGTTCAAAATACCCTGAATTGTATGATCAGGCTGATAAAATTATGCAAATCAGCAAAGGAAAGACAATTGCTGGTTCGAAATAGGTGTCGAAATGAAACAAACAGGTAAGCCATACTATTTACTTGTTTAAATTATTTGTTTTCGTCATCTGAAAACAGTTATTTTATTTTAAACAATGTATATGAACAAACGGAAACTTTTTTTTGTATTTAAGTATTTTTTTTTGCAAGTGTATAAATTTATGGTGTGTGTGCAATCAATAAAATAAATAGGTGTTAAGAGTTGGGTACAGTTTTATAAGGTATTTTTCTTGCAACATTACATATTTAACATATTTATCATATAACTTATTCATTGAAACTTCTTGAAATTCTCAATTCTTATTCATTAATATTATCTTGGCGACCAGCTGATACTCTGTCCATTTGCCATGGTACTGAACCTTCATCTGAATTAAAATAACATGTAAATTTTTCTCTAATACTGAAAGCACTCTGCCCAAAATTGCCTCCAATATTTGGAACTGTATGTAAACCTTTTGGCCTCGTACATCTAAACTATTAGCTTTTAATCCTTTCCCCAAAGCGGAGCGTGAAAAAATTCCACCATCACTATTTTTTCCATAACTTCCTATATCGACAGCAGTGAACTTGTAGTCTGCACTGACCAGTGCCAGTTAGTTAAAATATAGAGATCCGCTGTTTTTGGGGGCTTGAATTACTATATGTTTCCCATCTAGGGCGCCTATGCAATTGGGAAAATTCCAAAAATTACGGAACTGTTTCTCATTTTCTTCCCATATGTCTTTTGTTGGTTTTGGCATCACGAGAGGAAGTAGTTTTTTGCAAATTGCTGCGCATGTTGACATAACTATTTCTTTCACTGTTGTATAGCCAATTCTGTAACTACTTCCTATTGTTTTGAAAGTGTCCCCTGTTGCTAGATACCTGAAAAAAAAGTGCACAATTGGAAAAAAATACATTTTCTTGTTAAAATGGAACTCTCTCATAAGTGTACAATACAATTAATCAAACTTTTTACTTCCATTTAATATTTTTTTAAAATTTTACCTTCATTATGAACTTTTAACACATAAAAATAAATAAGTATACTTTATTGTTTTGTTTTAGTAAAGAAAATCAAAAAGCGATGGGGATCTTTAAGAGCTATGTATCGAAAGGGGGTTAAGAAAAGAAATGAACACGTATGTGCCAGGGAGCGATCAGTACCTACAGAAATCCGCGTTTTGAAGGAAGGAAATGAGTTTTGAAATTGCATGTTAACGAGGAGTGAGTAAATCCGTAATATATTTAATTGGCAATTTGGGTTGCTACGTTAGGGATATATTAAATTAATAGAAATGAGAAATTTAATAGTGATAATGAGAAGGAAATTTATGTGACTGTACTAAAGGGTCCGCCATCTAACGTTTTTTTTTTCAACTAGTGCTTATTTCGTGAATGGTAACACTTACCTCATGTCTGATTTGACAGATAATTAGTTTTATCCTTCCGCTGAACGAATATGGTTGTGTATACGCTTGAACAACGCTGGGAAATATTGCGACATTACTTTGAAAATCATGGTAATGTTGCAGAATGTGTGCGAAAATTGCGTACGGATTTTGGAAGAAGAGAAGCACCGTCAGCTCCGTATGTTCGTTATCTCGTGAAAAAAGTGAAAGAAACTGGCATCTTCATCGATAAACCAAAGCGTGAAAAGCCAAAAACAGTGCGTACACCCGAGAATATTGCTGCTGTGCAGAAAGTGTGCGTGAGCGCCATCAACATCAATTCACCGTCGTTCTTAACAATTGAACATTTCGGAGACATCATTGAGACGAATTTTGCATAAAGACCTTGGTATGACGCCATACAAAGTCCAATTGGTTCAGGAGTTGAAGCCAACTGACCATCCAATGCGTTTTCGCTTCGCTAAGTGGGCCTGCGATCGACTTACAGAAGATGCCGATTTTGCCAAAAAAATCACCTTTTCAGATGAAGCTCATTTTGATCTTGGCGGGTATGTAAACAAGCAAAATTGTCGCATTTGGGGCACAGAAAACCCGCACGCATACATTGAAAAGCCGACGCACCCAAAACGAGTCACTGTTTGGTGCGGATTTTGGCCCAGAGGCATAATTGGGCCATTTTTCTTCGAAAATGAGCAAGGAGTGGCCGTCACAGTCAATGGCGATCGTTATCGGGCCATGTTGAACAAATTTTTGTTCACAAAAATTGAAGAGGAGGATATTGGCAACATTTGGTTTCAACAGGACGGCGCTACGTGCCACACAGCCGAAGCTACACTCGATGTTTTGCGCCCTGTTTTTGAAGATCGCATTATCAGCCGCAGAGCTGATGTCGTTTGGCCACCTCGGAGCTGCGATTTGACACCGTTGGACTATTATTTGTGGGGTGCCGTCAAAGATAAGTGTTACGCCGACAAGCCAGAGACAATTGACGCTTTAAAGGACAATATTCGTGAAGTCATTGGTGAAATACAGCTGCACACAATCGATAATGTGCTTAAAAATTGGACCGATCGTGTAGGCTACTGCATGGCCAGCCGAGGCAGCCATTTGAATGAAATTATTTTTCATTATTAACCGGAAGGATTGTACTTTCAAATAAAAAAAGAAATTTGAGAAAATATTCAGTAGTTTTTTTTTATAGCATTTTCAAAAAAAAAAGTTATCTGGCGGACCCTTTACTTTAGGACAATTTCGAATTTAGAAGAGTGAGTCTGAAGAGGCTGAGATAGCTCCAGATAGAAATACTGAGGAGCAACTGTTTACAGAAGTTGAGTCAGAGACGATACCTTCTCCTCCAGCCCTTAGTAATATATCATCGACTCCTACTGCGACCAGGAGTAAAGGAAAACGCAAAGTTACCAGACACGAACCTTACCAAAAAACAAGCATCTGTAGGTAGCGTATTTCAAAATTATTTGGAAAAACAAAAACCTCAGGAACCAAACAAAGATCTAGAAGATCCAATCATTCATTTCTTTATTAGTATGGGAAAGATTGTTCAAAATTTTACACCATACCAACAAGCTGTTGTAAAGGGAAGAGTGTACCAAATTATTAATGAAATGGAACTGATTTCGTACAATTGTCTTCCACCAAATTATACAAGCCCAAGTAGCTATTCAAATTAAGGCCATATTACAATATATTGAAGCCTTTGGATATATTTGTATTTATTTTTTATTTTGTATCAATTATAAATTTAATGAATTAGAATAAAATTACTTTTTATATTCTAATTGTAATTGTTAATTAGTTTAGCCAAAAGAAAACGAAACCTTATATTGAATTTCAAAAAGGAAGAACCTAAAGTTTCAGTTCAACCACCTGCTATTAAAGATTAATATAATAAAATGTAATATAGAATATTAAAATTATACAACTTAACTTAGGCAAACTGCAAGCTTTTCTATAGGCGGGATGCACCGTCTAAATCTAGTATTTTGTAGTGGAATATCTTTAAGAATAACATTGAGTAGCTCATAGAATTTTTCTCTTGACATGCGAAAGTAATGTGAAAATCTAGCTTCGTCCAATAATAATTTTTTAAATAATGTTTGAAATTCACCTTCTGTTTGCCTAGATAAATTAATTGGATGAATCCAAAAGTTTATGCGTTTTCGTCTTTGGCGTTTTTCTTCCTCTTCAAATAAAAGAGCCAATAAAAATACCTCCCCCATGGAACTCATTTTAATAACTGAACAGCTAACAACACGATGGGTGTGTAGAGACCAGTGTACGATCGCTATAATGCGCGTGATTTTGTTCAAGCTACGATCAGCTCAGCATGGTACGGTCCGCGATGCGCCTGGACCGCGAACACCTAATGCGTTCTCGCCTTTATAAAGAAAATAGCAATAGAACTTACCAGTTATTATGTTTGCAATATTTTTCAGTGAAATGATGTTTTTGTGATTTTTTCTTGACCAATTGTAACTTAAAGATAAATTGTGGGCTATATCCAACATTTGCAGCATTGTTGCATTAAATAATAAGAAACATTGATTTTTTAAAATATGTCCTAAATTTATTACATACCAATAAAGTCATCTAGTTGACATTTTCTAACTCTTTCTTTAAATCCTCCAGTTCTTCTTTACTTGTACACGGATTAATTTACTTATTAATATTAATTATATCTTGGTTATCACTGTGCTTACCATTATTGTTTATATTTATTAGAAATTTTACATTATCTCGTAACTTTTGTACCTCTGTAATAATTTGTCGCATCAAACCTGTAAAGTTGTATAAAAAAAAATAGAAAAAATAATATTGGGTTAGTCTTACTCAGTTACCTTCATTTTGTTAACATTTGGTGCATGTAGACACTTATGCGGACCTGCTAGCAGAGTTAAGAAACTAGTAGCAGGGGAACCAATGATAATGATGTGTAAAAACATTATCATTGATTGATGCATGTGGTATGCAATTTCTGGTCAAAATAGTATTGGTTTGAGCGGTAGAGTCACATTTGACATTGCATTTATTTTTGTCCTTTTCATAACCGGTGCTCCCGCAATGAGCGCCTCTTCATCACTTTTAAAGCTAGACGTTCTGTCATACTAAGAAAAATGTTTAGGAGGACGCTTATTCCGTCTGTCTGGCGTGTTACTGTCAATTCGTGTCAGCACAAATGTGTTTGTGCTATGTATATGTGTATAAGAAACGAAATGGCATTCTGGCTGGCATAAGAAACGATTTCAAGCAATACTATGAACAGAAACTAAAAATTGATCAAGAACGGTTTGAAATAAGTAGAGCAAAATTGGAAGAACAAAAAAAGAAAGAATTCTATTAGAAAAAATAATAAATAGTAATGATGAATAAAGATTTGGCTTTTTTAAGGTTTCATAATTTTATTTACTTTGTTTTGAATGTATTTTCGTTTCTTTTAAGATTTGCCAAGTAACAACTACAAAATTATGTGACTCTATTTGCATATAATAAAGCTGCTAAATAATTCTCATAATTATTGTCAAAGATAGTTGGTACGGAAACGTTATGGCCGGCAAAGAATGGATGGTGGGTTTTATGCAGCGACACATGCTGTTTTTAAGAACCTCCGAGCAGACCAGCATGAATAGAGCAACAAGCTTACAACAGCTCCTTACCCTCTGCGGATGAGTGCACTTTCACTATTCTCTGCTTCCTAGTATAGCATATCCCTACGGATCTTTCCACTATTGCAATCGATTCTTTAATTGTACCTCGTACATGCCTGGTTGCTTTTAATTATCTTCCTTATTTGGCTTCGCAATATTCTTCTTGTTTCTTCCACTTTTTTGTTGCTATCTCTTCCTGTGCACCCCGTTCATTCTATGTCTCTACCTTCATCTCTTGGTATCTCTTTTTGTTTGTTCTTATTTACTCTTTTTTCAATAACTTCGTTTCGTGTCACTTGCCTTTTCTTTTGCCTTGTCTTTTTTTTCTAATTTGTGTAAGCTCTTGTCCTTTCTCATTGTCCGATTTTTTGCCAATGTCGTCATATCATTTGCCTGCTCCGTTGTTTTTACTAGTTACTCTCTATTACTCCCATTGCATTCTTATCCCATTCCTAGATTTCCCCGTTAATGACTATTTTCTTGAATCTTACTTTTACTTCGCTTCCTTTATTTCGTTGTTCTCTCGCGATACTTCTTAATTCTTTTTGGATGAATCTTTTCTCGACTGTAAAATCGTTGTCGATGTATTTCTTTGTCCCTCAATCATTTCAATCTACTATATTGCTTTCATTATTTCCTGTTTTGCTTCGAAAGTTTCCAGTTCCGCTTTTATTATTTGGAATTTTATTAACCTTGATGTTCACCTGTAGCTGGTCTCGTAAGAACTATTCTATCCCTTCTTTTTCCAACTTCCCACGTATACTCACCCCCTTTATTATAATATTGTTCCTTCTTTTCTGTTTCTCATAGTTTTCCTGTTTATCTTCCAATTTTTCGATTAGACTAAAACTGCAATATCCTAAGTGCGTTTGTGTTGTTTATAATTTTGTTGTTAACTTTCGATCTAAAACAACAAACTTGCGTAGAATTACAACATAACTTATACCTGTTAGTCGGGCATGTTGTTACATTTGGAATGGGGAATGTTGTACAATGTGACAATATACCCCATACATATTTGCAATGTTATAACATACTTCGCACATTAAAGAAAATTTTTGTTTTCCAAGTTTTTGTTTGTTTTTTTTTTTGGAAAGGATGGTAAGAACATACAAAAGAAAAACTGAAAGGGGATATATTTCAAAGGACGTTTTTGAGCAAGCTCGAAATGCTGTATCACAGGAGAAAATTCTATAAGAACTGCGGCAAATCGGTATGGAATAAATTTCATGACTCTCTTCCGTTACATAAAGAAACGAGGTGCCGGTGAAGATGCAGCTAATGTATCAGTTGGGTATGCAAAACCGTCTCAAGTGTTCACTGACGAACAGGAAGAGGAACTGTCGAAATATGCTGAGGATTGTTCAAAATTATATTATGGATTAACCTGTAACGATTTACGACGTCTTGCGTATGATTTGGCTGTTGCAAATCGTAACAAGATTCACGAATCATGGAAATCACTTTTAGAGATAGGATGTTTTACCCCATCGGAAAAATCTATCAATTTTCTTTTAAAAGCGCTATATGTATCTACATGAGTTTGTATAGCATAAGGTAGATAATCAATACTATTAACACAAATGTATATCTATTTGTAGGAATACGAAGAAAAAGAAAGGTTGTTGTCTTGTCAGATAAAAAGAAAGTTGCATTTAGGCGTCGCTTTTTAAATGTTAAAAAGAAATTACGTCGTTCACTAAGAAAAAACTGTTCTTTAAAAGAACGATTTAAGATAGCGTCTTCCACTGAAAATATGACGCTCTTTCAGAACATGCATCACTGGAGCCCTTTAATTACTGACTTCTTCATGAGCCAGGCAAAGAACGTTAAAAAAGAAGTCCCTGGTAGGCGATTTTCCTTTAGTGATAAAGTGTTTGCTTTGGCATTGTGTAAGCAGAGTGGAATGGGATAAAGATTCTTATCGAAACTGTTTGCTTTGCCATCGAGAAAAACTATAACTTCTTTCTTATATCCTTGGAAACTGATTTCAACAAATCTGTATTTGATCAATTAAATGAGAGTGTCCAGGAATTTGAGGAAAAAAGTAAATATTGCGTTATTATGTTTGATGAAATGGCATTGCATCCAAGTATTTTATGGAATCCTTCGAACGATAAGGTACAGGGCTTTGTCGATGATGATATAAACAGAAGTGCTTCTATAGCCGACCACGTTTTAGTATTGCTTTTAAAGGGAATATTCACAACATGGAAGCAACCTGTGTATTATTCTTTTTGTGAAGGGAGTACAAAAACACAACAGCTCCTTCAAATAATAAACGAACTTATCCACAAAGTACTTGAGGTGGGTCTGAAACCTCTACTCGTAGTATGTGACCAGGGCTCCACAAATGTCGCTGCCATTAATTATTTGGTTGCACAAACAAGAGCAAAATATGTGAGAGAAGAAAAGGATTTGCCAAATTGCAATGTTATAAATATTGCTGATACAGAAATTATCTGTATTTACGATCCTCCTCATTTAATAAAGGGTTTGTGGAATAATTTCGTAGACAAAGATATTGTTTACATTAATGATGATAACAAATTGTCCAAGACGTCATGGAGAGATGTTATATGTGCGTACAAAACCGATTTGCCTTCAGGGTTATTGAGAATGCTACCAAAATTAACTGATCATCATGTATTACCTGATCATCCGAAAAGAAAGAAGATGAAAGTCTCTGTTTGTACTTAAGTTCTTAGCCATCGGGTAGCTGCTACAATCAAAAGAATGAGTATTGACGGTAAGTTTTATGATCTAATTTGCCATTTAATTTATATATTGTGTAATATTTTCTTATAGGGAGCAGAAGTATTGATGGTAGTTTTTCCATGAGGCCGGAAGCTGCAGACACTGCAGGTTTAATCCTGTTCTTAGATGAACTATTCGACTCTGTAAATGGGTCGGGCAATATTTTAAAAAGTGGCAAACCGCTAGGTGTCGCGAAAAAAGGATGCGGAAAAAAGGACGCGGAAAAAAAGACGCGGGGAAAAAAGGACGCGGACACAAGACGCGAACAACAGAAACCTCTACAACTATATTTAGTATTATTTTTTTGAATTGCGCGCCACCGAGTGGTAGGGAGGCTGTCGCATGAAGTAAGGAACAGATATGAAGTAGGTAACAGTAGGTACTAGAAGATCAAGTAGTAAGATGTTGTAGAATGAAAGCACGTTTTGTGAAATGTATAACCAGAGTATGTATGTAATTAAATAGTAACAATACAGTGTGGAACTTTTTATTCGGCCATTATACCTACAATCATCAGAAGTGGGATGATAGAACGGTTAATGCGGTGTTAAGAAGGTAAAATTTGACTGGTTGAATTGGTGATACATTGGAAGGTTACGAAGGAGAAAAACCGTTAAAAATGCCGGGAAGCGATATAGTTGTAACAGATGAGGCGGGAGAATTTCAACCTACTCCGTTAAGTGTTAAGGAATTAATAGCAGCAACTGTTGATGCTGTTACTCAACAGAAAAGTCGATATCCGACAGAATTAGCCGCAACAATCCCAGAGTTTAATGGAAACGCAAATGAAGACATAACAATGTGGTTAGAAAGGATAAACAACATTAAACAACTTTACCTTTTGTCTGATGGAGTAATGGTGTTACTAATTGCTAATAAATTACGAGGTAGAGCGAAAACATGGTATGAATCCAAACCTGAATATGTTACATACGGGTTTGCCAAATTGAAGGAAGAACTGTCCAAAATGTTTAAGAGTAGGGAGGATAAGATATCGAATATGAGAAAGTTCGAAGCTAAGCAATGGAATAAAAACGAAAAATTCAGCTCGTATTTCCAAGAGAAGGTAGCATTAGGGAATCGATTATCTGCAGAGGAAGATCTTATTACGTACATTATAGAAGGATTTAATAATTATGGCTACAAATACAGGCCAGGATGAAGGAATTCAAAACATTGCTCACATGCAGGAAGTTATGGGCGATATGACTCAACAAGGGCGGCAACAACCTCAGCGTACAACTTACCAGTTGCATCGGGGAGCTCATTAGTTACTAACCCCCAGAAGTTGACTAAATGTTATAACTGTAATGAAGACGGCCATATATCCACTAGATGTCCTAAACCAAAGAGGGAAAAAGGAGCCTGTTATGAGTGTGGATCTACTAACCATCAAAAACGAAATTGTCCCAAGAAGAAAGGAGTGCCAAGTGCGGAAGGAAGAGCGTCCAGCTCAGCAGTACCAGATTCGACAACTTTACTAGTAGAAGAAGACACAACAATAGTACCCCCATACCAGTTAAATGTTAAATTTATGAAATTGTCATGTAAGTACGATTCTGTAGTTGATACAGGCAGTCCAATCTCTTTCATTAAAGAAAGCATAGTTAAAAATTACGAACTAGAATCATGTAATAGTTCTACTTATTTTAAAGGTATTAACAACAGTAAATTGTTAGTTATAGGATTTTTCGTTGATACAATAAATGTAGAAAATTATTCATTGGACATGAAATTTCGTGTGGTACCTGATACTACTATGTCATATAACGTTGTTTTAGGAGAGATTTTTTGTGTCAATCCAAGTTTGAATGTGTCCTATCAAATGAAATTTGTATCAAACCAATACTTGAAAATGACTGTAAGTTTCACAATGATTTGTTATTGATAAACGATTTTAATGTGCATGCAAATGATACTTTAAATATAGACAGTAACTTACCTTATTTAGAGCAGGTAGCTGTAAATGACATATTTAAGAAATACTATGTAGAGGCAGAGCGTCCAGATACGCCAAGGGTTGAGTTTGAAATGTCTGTCCATGTCAAAGAAAATACTGCACCTTTTTATTTTTCACCCAGACGAATGTCATATGCAGATAAAGCTGAAGTTAACTTAATAGTAAAAGATTTGCTTAAAGCAGGTACAATCAAGCCAAGTAATTCAGAATTTGCTTCTCGAATAGTTTTGGTACGGAAAAAGAATAAAACGCGAATGTGTATTGACTTCAGAGAGTTAAATAAAATTGCTCTAAAAGAAAACTTTCCGATTCCTGTGATTGAAGATCAAATTGAAAGTCTTCGAAATAAATGTTTCTTCACTAAGTTAGATTTAAAGAATGCCTTCCATCACGTGAAAGTCAATGAAGCATCAACTAAGTATTTTTCATTTGTAACTCACATGGGTCAATTTGAGTATGCAAAAATGCCGTTTGGATTTCGGAACAGTCCTAGTATTTTTATGAGGTATGTTTACCGAATTTTTGAAGATCTTTTGAAAGATTCAGAAAAATTTTGATTTATATTGATGACTGCTTTATAGCAACTGAAACAGTAGAGGAAAATTTGAGCATTTTGAAAGAGTACTTACTATTCTAGTGACAATCGGCTAGAGTTACGTTTAGATAAGTGTTTATTTTTTAGAAAAGACATTAAACTACTTAGGCTATTTGATAAATCAACAAGGTGTTCGACCATGTAATGATAACATCCAAGCTGTTACTGAGTTTCCTATTCCGAGAAATATTAAAGAACTTCGTAGCTTTATGGGCTTAATTTCCTACTTTAGAAAATTTATACAGAATTTTGCGTCTCGTACAAAGCCACTTTATGATTTATTGAAAAATGATGCTGTGTTCAGATTAACCGAAGTGCATTTGCGCACATTCGAGCAACTAAAAAATAGTTTACGTGTCCAGCCAGTTTATGCTTATATTCACCTACGGCGGAGACTGAGCTCCATTGCGACGCCAGTGCTTCAGGCTTTGGTGCAATTTTGTTGCAGAGACAAGAAAGCGATAGAAAATTTCACCCTGTCATGTTTTTTAGTAAACGAACTTCAGAATGCGAGGCTAAATATCATAGTTATGAGTTGGAATGTCTTGCCGCGGTGTATGCAATCAAACGATTTCATTATACTTACATTCTAGAAAATTCAAAATAGTTACTGATTGTGTATTGTTTCGGCTCACGTTAAATAAAAAAGACATTGTACCTAGGATTAACCGATGGGCGTTATTTCTTCAAAGTTACGACTACGAAATCGAACATAGGTCAAAATAAACAAATGCAACATGTAGATGCTCTTAGCAGATGTTTGATACAGTCCTTGTCATAGAAGAAAAACCTTGGAAGAGAACTTAGCAATAAACCAAGCAGAGGACAAGCTGATTAGACAAGTGAGAAACGGGTTAGAAAAAGAGGAAAGCAAAATGTTTGAACTGCGAGAAGGATTAGTCTACCGGAAAGATGGAAAACACCTATTATTTTATGTACCCCAAGCAATGAATGTAAACATCATACGCACTAGCCACCGATGATATGAGTCACGGAGGATGCGAGAAAAAACTATAGAAGTCATTCGTCGATCTTATTGGTTTCACAAATGAGAGACAAGGTTAGGCGCTACATATCAAATTGCTTAAATGTATTACTTACAATGCGAATACGGGTTAAACGTTCAGGATTTTTACATAGCGTACCCAAAGGAGATTTCACCTTTAATACCCTACATATCGATCACTGCGGACCTTTAGAGAAAACGAAGAATAATAACAAATATATATTTGCTGTTATAGACGGATTTGCGAAATATATTAAACTGTATGCTTGTAAAACCACAAACACCCAGGAGGTGTTGAAACATCTGACGAGATATTTTAGTTATTATGGAAAACCTATTAGAATTATTTCTGACCGTGGATCTGCCTTCACTGCAAACGGATTTAAAGGCTTTATGACTGAACAAGATATAGAGCATGTGTTGATAGCAGTAGGCGTACCTAGAGCTAATGGCCAGATAGAACGGCTTAACGAGAAATTATACCTATGTTTGCAAAGTAACAAGAAATCCAGATGAATGGATGTAGCCTTTAGAGAATGTCGAATATGCCATTAATAATTACTATTAATAGGTCGACTAAACAAACCCTGCAAAACTTCTATTTGGATAAACCAGAGAGGAATGTGAACGATGGTTTGAGGAAAATTTCTAGAAGACGGTGATAATGTTGAGCGTGATTTACCAGCCATTAGGCATGAAGCTGCAATAAACATTGAAAAAACACAAGAGTACAATACGAAATATTACAATGAAAAGCGAAAAGCACCAAGAATGTACAGAGAAGGAGAATTGTTATGATAGTAACCACGAAGCTACTCCAGAGTCAATAAAAAATTGAACCGCGATATAAAGGACCGTACAAGATTCATAAGACATTGCCAAATGATAGATATGTTGTGGTGGATCCAGATGGATATCAATTCTCACAACGACCTTTTGAATCTATTGTGGCAGTAGATTGTATAAAACCTTGGTGTAACAACGACGATTAATAATAGTAAATATGATAAATTTGTTTGGTTACATGTACTATTGTTTACTGTTAGGTTAAGCATATAGATTTAAGTTTTAGAAAAAATTGTTTGTGTTAATGTTTATCAAGATTGAGGTCAATCTTGCGTCAGGATGGACGAGTTGTAGTATATTTTTTTGAATTGCGCGCCACCGAGTGGTAGGGAGGCTGTCGCATGAAGTAAGGAACAGATATGAAGTAGGTAACAGTAGGTACTAGAAGATCAAGTAGTAAGATGTTGTAGAATGAAAGCACGTTTTGTGAAATGTATAACCAGAGTATGTATGTAATTAAATAGTAACAATACAGTGTGGAACTTTTTATTCGGCCATTATACCTACATATTTTGAAGTTCTGCACTCAAAGAAAAATCTATACTTTTGCAAATGTTATAAGTAAATTCCTCAAATATAATACTGTAATTATACATCACTCGACGTAATTACCAAACACTTAAGTATGCAAAACAATATATTTTTGGAAATTTAGAAAATATGTAAATACATAGCCAATTTAAAAGCAATTCATAATTTTATGAAATTTATAAATTCATGTCTAAAGAGAGTCTAATTACATAATCCGGGTAAATACATAGCTAATGATTAGACTATAAAGAGGGGAAATTTTTCTTGGTATATATTTTGACTGTTCTTGAAGAAACACAAAATCATTTTTACAAATAGATTTCAGTCTGCTAAGATGGCATTAGTGTTTGTGAAAAAGTCAAAAAGGTAACAACATGTTACTTTATAATGGATTTCTCCACAAAAAGGAGCGAGTAATTCAGGAAAAGACGATTTGGAAGTGTGCTACTTATAATAAGTGTAAATGTTCAGGAAGAGTGCATACCGTTGGGAATGAAATTACGAAATCTACAGAAAGCTCGATTACAAGCTTCTTTTGCTTCACACTTTGCCGTCTCCGCACCGTGATTGTGTTCTGTAGATTTCGTAATTTCATTCCCAACGATTACAGATGAAGGAAGTTGCACAACAACTTGAACTCTCCACCCAAGGTGTAGTAGCTCAAGTACCTCGAGGACTTTCCTTACTGCTACAGCAAACTTCCTTCAGTGTCTTAAAAAAAAAACTTTCAAAGAGTTCGAACGAGCTACGAGTGCGCCCGCAAATCCAAGAAATTTAATAGAAACTTGTGCTTCCTGGAAGATTATAAAAGACTACTGACGGTGAGCTGTTCCTATTATTTGATAGTGGTCCAGAAGAACAGCGTATTTTGTTATTTTCAACCCAAAGAAATTTAAGTTTTATGGAACAATGCGATCATTGGTATGCCGATGGAACATTTAAATCAGCACCACCATTGTTTTCTCAAATATATACAATTCATGGAGTGCGGTACAGTAATGTAATCCCGACCGTGTTTGCACTTCACCGAAACAAAACACGAAGAGACCTTATTTTCAACAATAAAGGTGTTGAATCCGGGCTTCGCGGCCTCTAACAATAATGATGGGACTTGAAAGAACCGCAATGAACGCGCACAAATGGAGTTCCCGAATGTGAGAATCCGCGGATGTTTTTTTCATTTCTCGCAGTGTATGCGGCGCCATATTCAAAGTGCAGGATTACAACGCAGATATATTGAGAATTCTGACTTCGCTCTTCACTTAAGACAATTGACAGCTCTTGCAATTGTTCCAGAGAACCATGTAAGCGAAGTGTAGGAGGAGTTGCTCGATAGCGATTTTTATACACAAAATGAAGAATTATTAGTGCCACTGATAAATTATTTTGAAGACACTTGGATAGGGAGATTAGATAGAAGAAGACAGCGAATACAACCCCTTTTTCCTGCAAATGTATGGAATTGTTACGATCTGGCAGACCAAGATATAGCTCTAATTAATAATGCTGTCGAAGGATGGCACAACAGCTTTTCTTCTCTTCTCAACGCTGCACATCCCAATATTTGGAAATTTATCGATTCTCTTAAAAAAGAATATAACTTAAATGTGTTGAAAATAGAGCAGTACATTGCGGGGAATGTACCTCCATGTAAAAAAAAATATCAAGATACAGCAAACAGGATAACAGCTATTGTTGTCGATTTGAAGGAAAGTTTCAATAAATAATAACGTTTTCCCGCTTCCTTTTTTCCCATGTCCTTTTGACCGACGTCCTTTTTTCCCGCGTCCTTTTGTCCCGCGTCCTTTTTTCCGCGTCCTTTTGTCCCGCGTCCGTTTTTCCGCGTCCTTTTGTCGTACATTCAACTGCTACGAACTGCTGTTACAAGGTCTTCCCCACATACGCGCTTTTGGTTATCGCCTTCACTGCAAAATTGGATAGTTACACTGAGAGGCTTTAGGCATTTATATGACCGAATTATTGGAGAATTGGGCTTCAAACACTTTTCACCATGAGGATTCAATCAGGACCCCTTGGAATTTTTTTTTGGGCAAATGCGTCAGCACGCCGATCGAAATATAAACCCTACCTGCTCTGCATTTTCTGCTTGTTTTAAATCGTTGCTAGTCAACAGTATGGCCTCCAGACACTCCATTAATTCGAATTGTGACAAGGATGACACCACGAAATACCTCGTAACGCTAAGACAACTCTTTAAAAGGAGCAATAGCGAAATGGCGATAAAAGATTGGATAACGGGATTCTTGAAACGCCACACAAATTTAAGTGTGCGTACGCCAGAATCCACAAGTTTGTCCAGGGCGACAGCGTTTAACCGTTCTAACGTTAACATATTTTTTGATAATCTTGATACTGTCCACGAAAAATATAAATTTCAAGTTAGTGACATTTACAACGTGGACGAAAGGGTTGACTATCGTTCAGCGCCCATCTAAAATTATTGCTAAACGAGGAATTAAGCAAGTCGGAGCAATAAACGTCGGAGAACGAGGAGTATTGGTAATAAGGCATTAGCAGTCCAAGTAGACCAAACAGGAATTCCTTTGCAAAATCGGTCGAATTCTTAGGTCCATGGGTGAACGCCCGAAGGTGTAAAACCGAACCCGCGAAAAAAAGAAGCGATTAAAAGGTTTCCAATCCCCAAAAACAAGCAAGGAAAAAAAATCGTTCCTAGCACTTGTTGGCTATTTACAGAAAATTTTAAAAAATTTTGCGCAATTAACAAACGCGTTGCCCCAATGTTTTTAAAAGACCATAGAGATATAATCCGTCCAGAATTTACTAAATGTTTCGAGACCTATCAGAACCATATTAACCGAAGATCTTATTCTACAGTATCCAGATTTCTCAAACCCTTTTAATGTAACTACATACGCCTCAAACTTCGGTATAGGAGCCGTATTGTCACAAGGTCCGGATTCGGACAGGATTTACCGGTAGCATACGCGAGCCGTACACTAAACCCCGCGAAATGTAATTACAGTACTATAGAAAAGGAATTCTTAGCAATTGTTTGGGCAATCAAATATTTTAGACCGTACGTTTACGGAACAAAATTTTAATATAATCACCGATCACAAACCTCTTCAGTGGTTATTTTCACTTAAAGAAACCAAACTCTCTAAATTATTTCGCTGGAGACTTAAATTAGAAGAATATGATTACGAAATAATTTATAAAAAGGGAAAAGCAAACACTAATGCAGGGTACAAAGAAAAATGTTACTCCGAGTAGCCAGCGCCTCCGTACAGTATCGGCAAGTGCAGTGCAGGTAGTCACCGCAGTGATCCCAATAGAACTAAATCCGGCTGAAGAGAGAACGAGGTTACATAAAAGACGAAAGGTGGACCGAAAGAAGCCAAAAAAGAAGAACGAGAGACCACGCTACAACTGTGGCAAAAACAAATGGGAAAGTACAGAAGAAGTGGCCCAATGGACAAAATTTCTAATACCAAGAATAGAACGATGGGTAAAATGTACACACAGACAAACTGACCACTACTTATCGCAAGTACTAACAGGACACGGCTTGCTTTGGTACATAACACAAAAGAATAAGAAAAAGTATAGACGACAACTGCATATACTGTGGCCAAAGAGACACCGTGGAACACACTCTATTGGATTGTGAACGATGGCAAGCAGAGAGGACGCAACTGAACTTACGGATTGGGACGGAAATGCAAAGTGGGACCAATATGATAAACTTAATGTTGGAAGACAGAGGAACTTGGGGAGCAGTACACAGCTACATCGGAGAATTAATGAAAAAGAAGGAAGAAGAAATAAGACGGAGGAACTAAGGCAGGACAGAAAAAAGACTACCCGTACTCAGAAATGCATTTAGCGGTTCCGGCGCACGGTATGAAGAGGTGGGGTCGTTTTTAGCCGGTAAGAATCCGGCACTACTGGCTGCCGATACTAAAAGATTGGGTCCCAGTGCATATGAAGGTTTTCCTCCCAACGCTAAAAAAAAACACTAATGCAGACGCGCTCTCTCGCATAGAGATTAACACCCTCGAAATAGCCGATGACCATTCAATGATTGTTAATCTAGATGACACCGAACTTCCCGAGTTAGATGCTAATGAATTAGGTACGATTTTACACACAATTCAAAACCATCCAGTAAATCCCGACCAACCTCCAGAAAACTCTTGAGATGGTGATACAGCACACACCGCTGTAGAAAATCCAATCATCACATTACCATACACCGATAGACACCTCAACACGTACAGCAATCAAATAATTATAGGGAAATCTCCCTGCAAAACATTTCAGGCATATTTTGAAAAGATATTTAATAAAAAAACGCCACACGTGGTTGTAGCATGAAACTCCCAACTGCTTCAGGACAAAGTAAAATCAGAAGCGATCTTCTACAAATTCATTAAAGAGTATTTACGTCCTAATCAATATTATTGTTTGTTCTTCAAATATTCCGCCATAGAAAACCCGCTTATTCAATTCTTACAGAAATATTTCCAAAATAAGACTTTCACTCTCACTATCACGCGTAGCATGTTAGAAGACGTAACTTCGCCCAATGAGCAGCAAGAAAAATTAAAATGTGTCACGAAATAAAAACCTATCACCGCGGCATAAACGAAAATATTGCAGCAATAAAAAAGCACTTCTACTGGCCTAACCTGGAGAATGATGTAAAAAATTATATAAACTCTTGTGAGGTATGTCAAAAATCGAAATACGAACGCCATCCAAATAAATTAATCTTTAGAACAACACCCATTGGTGCTAAACCGTTTGAACATCTCTATATCGATTCTTTCAAAATGTCAAACCGATGTTTTATAACAATAATAGACAGTTTTCGAAATTTGGCCAAGTGTACCCTGTTAACTGATTAAACTCTGTAGAAAGCCTGGAAAAAAATCATTCAATATTTCTCTAGTTTCGGTATTCATAGGAAGATAACTTGCGATAATGGCATCGAATTTGGGAATAAAATATTCCGAGATTTATGTAATCTTTACGCAATCGAACTGCATTACACTACTGTGTGAAATCCAAATAGTAACAGCCAAATTGAACGCTTTCATTCAACTATAATAGAAGGCATTAGAACCCTACGTGAAGGTAAACCCAACCTAAGTATATTAGATTTAATGAATTACGCGATACAACAACAGCGTACACTCCGCCACAGAATATACACCTATTCAAATAGCAAAAGGACAATTAGACTTTACAAATCCGTTCGAGGTCACTAAAAATAAACAAATATCTAATTATATTGCGGAGCACACACAAATACTAGAATTATAGAGATCCCCCACTTTAAATGCAGATCAACCCTTGTTTTCAAAAAATAATTTGAAAACACAGAAAGACCAACCGCCCTATATTAAACTAAATAATCCCCAAGTCATAGAAGATTTAAAAATATCAGCCGACGAGAAGGTCACTCATCAAAGACAATTAAAACCACAAAGAAAACTAATTGTTACAGGGAATCAGCACGATGATGACAACGACGATTCTGATTCTGGTGATATCCCTTTATCTCACTTACGCAATAGAAATTGAAACCTTAAAAAATCCTATCCTCTCCCTACAGATAGGCAAAGCACGCGTTATTGAAAATGAACATACGTTCGCGTACCACGTTAATATTAGCACCCCAAAATTAATCAATCGAAAAATTCAAAGCAACATCAATACATTAAGAGAATTTTTGGCAAAAATTCACTGCTAGTTTCCGAAAAATTAGAAATTGCTAGCACATTAAACAATAAGGTCGAAAACGCCATACCTAACGCACGTAATACTAAACAGAAAAGGGTAATTTTTGACGGAATCGGCACAGCTTCAAAGTATTTATTCGGGACTATGGATTCGAACGACAGAAAGTATATAAACCTTAAACAAAAACTAATTCAAAAATTCAACTTCAATTCAAAATCTCTTATAAACAGCAAACCATATTAAAGAAATTATCGGTAAATACACAGAAACCTTCGAAACGCTTCAAAACAATCAAAATTGTAATTCAGCTAAATTAATACACTTAACCGCAAAATTAACGCACCACTCTGACTTTGGTTTTATTTCAAGAATATTATATATTTTCCGATTCATTAATATTAGTTATAATAATTTGTTCATTATTACGCCTTTTGTAGGTTTTTGTCTGTATTCTTTTATTTAATTTTGAAATCATAGCAGCTTTTCATGAGGGGCTTGTTTTTTCAAGTAAATAAGCCTCACTTTCTAAATATAAAGTGGCATTGTTTTTTAATTGTTTTACCAATTGATAAGATAACTGTCATTCGTGGAATACACCAGAGTCCCGGTAATCCGAACGAATTGGGACCGGACCCTGTTCGGATTACCAAGTTCTTCGGATCATCCGGATACGCACGAAGGCACCCGGACCCGGCGTTAACTTAGCTCGCTCAGTCGGTTGTAAGTGATTGAACAGTAAAACAAGTGTCTACCATAGTTTCGTGACCAGTGACTGTGCATTACAGTGTCGCTATGGCAAGCGTAAAACGTAAACATAAAACGTTATCTCTTAAACATAAACTAGACGCATTGAAACGTTTAGATAATGGCGAGACTTTGACTAAATTAGCAACCGAATTGTGTGTTGGCAAAGCCACAATTTCATACTGGAAGAAAAATCGCGCAAAACTAGAACAGAACTGTGCGACTTCCTCAGCTAAATCGCTTGAAAATCGGCAAACCATGAAGCAGTCGGTTTATAAACAAGTTGACGAAGCCCTTTTTTCTTTGGTTTACTCAGGAAAGGGAAAAGGGCACTCCTCTAAGTGGCCCAATTGTTCAGGAAAGGCTGTTCAGTTAAATACATTCATGAATGGTGACCGTCATTTAGCGCAAGTACGGGTTGGTTTGACAGGTTTAAGAAACGTCACGGAATTCGCCAACTAACCATTACTGGAGAGAAACTATCGTCTGACCACAATGCAGCCCAAGAATATCTGACTAAGTTTGAAACTTTGAGTACTGAGGAGATTATTCTCCCCAACAAATTTTATAACGCCGACGAAACCGGTTTAAACTTCCGGGCTCTACCAACAAAAACTTTAGCCTCAAAAGCAGAAGACCATGCTCGTGGTTTTAAGATGATCAAAGATCGGGTAACATTACTAGCCTGCAGCAATGCTGCTGGTAACCACAAGCTCCCATTATGCTGATTGGCAATTCTGCAAAGCCCTCGTTGTTTTAAAAACGTCAACATAAGCTCTCTGCCAGTCTACTACAAAAGCCAAAAGAAAGCGTGATGGATGGCAAGTTGTTTAAAGATGGTTTCACCACCAGTTTGTGCCTGCTGTTTAAGCGTTTTAGCGAGGAAAATGACTTGGAACCACGAGCAATTCTTTTGATAGACAACGCTCCTTCTCACCCAAACACAGAAGAGCTATCAGTTGGTGACATTCGGCGGAGTTTTTACCCCCGAACTTACAGCAGTCTTACAGCCGATGGACCAAGGCATACTGCAAACCTTAAAGCTTATCTACAGGAAAAAGTTTTGAGGACACTGATTCAAGACGACAACATTCCTTTGGTCCAAAAAATCAAACAAACCAATATAAAGGATGTTGTTTATTGGACTGCTGAAGGGTGGGAAAACGTTTCCGACCAGGTTATAAGAAAATCCTGGAAAAAACTGTGGCCAAGCCTTCAGTTTATAGACACACACCAGCAGGACAAGACAATGAAGGTCATTTACTGGAACTGGTGCAGGCGATTCTGGCTGTGAAGAAGCTGCAGAAGAGGACGTTGCTGAATGGATGGAGGCAGATGGTGCTCCCGTTGAAAACCTTACTGACGAGGAAATAGTCGCAGCGGTCACACAGGAACAAGCGGAAATGAACTGTTCGGACGGAAGTGACGACGAGCCCGTGTGTGAATTGGTGCCACATGCAGACGCTGCAGCTGCCCTAGACGTCGCCCTACGCTATCTCGAGCAACAGTCTACTGCTACAGCCGCAGACTTGATGTTCATGCGGCGATGGCGCAACTTTGCATCGGTCAACAGGCTATCTTCATTACGTCAAAAGACGATTACTGACTTCTTGGGTTCCAAAAAATAGTTACTAGTGTGTTTAATTAACATTGTGTACGTAGTATATATTGTATTTAAGTACCCAATACCGTGCTGTAAATTAAAGTTTTGTATTTCAGATTACATTGCTTTGTTTTTATTTTAACTCAGTGACCTTTTTTCCCCATCAAATAGTTGGTTTTTTTTGAGCCTTGTTCGGATTAGCCGGACGTTCAGATTACCGGGGTTCGGATTACCGGGACTCTGGTGTACATATGTTTGCGATGGAACGTGCTAGACGAAATTTAAATCGTGATGAATGTGTTGAAATTGTAACTTTGTCCAATGAAGGACTAACAAATCGCGAACTTGGTAGAAGATTGGCGTGGCTCATACAACGGTCGGTAGGTTCTGCACAGATTTGTAGGACCAACGATCACGCTAGACGGACGTGGCCAAGGCAGGCCACGAGCTACAAATGCGGTGGAGGATCGATTTTTGATGCTTCGAGCACTTAGGGAACGGTTCACTACTGCACGAAGCCTCCAAATACAACTAAGCGCGGTTCATGCACTGCTGTTAGTAAGATACCATAAGAAGAAGACTTCGTACTCAAAATTTACGACCTCGGGCAGCAGCTACTGGTCCGAATTATCTGCAAACCACCGAAGAAACAGATTGGCTTTTGCAAGAAGGCATGTGGATTGGGAAATCCATCATTGGGAGCAGGTGTTATTTACGGATAAGTCACGGTTTTGCCTTGTAAGTTCTGGATCGTCGTCCAAGAGTGTACAGAAGGCCAAATGAAAGATATTCCGCATGTAACATTCGAGAACCACATTATACGGAGGCGGTTCAGTAATGGTATGGGTGGAATATCTTTAACAGCTCGCACGGAACTTTTTATCGTTGATGGTGGACGTCTGAATTCTGAACGATACATAACAGACATTTTAGAACCTTTTTGTGATACCTTTTGCAACCTTACATTGGCGATGGGTTCATTCTTATGCAGGATAATGCGAGGCCACATGCGGCACATATTGTTACTGAATAATTTAAATTACGTTAATATTCAAATCCTTGAGTGGCCAGCCTGTAGTCCAGACCTGAACCCAATCGAGCATCTTTGGGACATAATGGGACGGAGGATTAGAATCAGCATCCACAACCTAACAGCTTAGACGAGCTGCGACAAGTCTTATTCGCGTATGGGACGATATCCCCAAGAAACCATCAGATCTCTAATTGAAAGTATGCCACGACGATGTCAGGCTACAATAACAGCCAGAGGTGGTAACACTAGTTACTGATAACCTAAATACGGTTCAAAAGAAGTTATCTTTGTGTTCGTAATAATAATGATCATTTTACATGATTTTGTTAAAGAAGTCATATTTTCAGTTTTTGTTTATTTCCTACAATTCATTTAGGTCAAACTTATTGTTATTATCGAAATAATTCTGTTTGTGTATTCTATTCTTAATATGTTTTTCAAAATGTATGATAATTTTGACTGTAATTATAATAAATCGAAATATATAAGTGGTGCGTTAATTTTGCGGTTAAGTGTAGTAACGAAATGTTGCAGGAACATGGGCAAGTCATTTCATTCGGTTTAACGTTAGACAAATTAATATTGAAATTGCAAATATTGCTTGATATCATAAACAACCTGCAGACAACGTTAACGTCCGCAAATCTACACGTTTTGCTTACTTCTATAATAGAGCCGAACGAAATCGACAACATCTTAACTATATCAAATAGCGAATATGGCCCAGGTCACTTACCTAATTTTAAATATCTTAATTATTACTCATTTTTCTCAACAAACTTTATCATTTCAAATGACGTGGTTCTGTTCAAGATATATGTACCGATGGTTTCCAAACCTTACGATTACTTCCACTTAATTCCCGTCTATCAAAACAATTATACAATAATTCCCAAAACTTCATACCTCTTATTCGACCAGGAAAATTATTGGAATACCGAGAAGAGATGCAATGTCGTGGAGAACATTCACTTCTGCAAACAAGAGGACCTCGCGAAAGGAGATCCCTGCCTGAGAAACATCCTAAATCCACGCAACAAACGAATGCCCTGTCACGCCTATCACGTTGACTAGGACCTTGATACTGTTAAATATTGTATATGTATTTCATGTATTTTCGAATATGCCTCAAGTTCTGTTCAATCGTTATAGATGGCAGCACATCCTTTAGATTTTAGATACTTACCTATGAGTGCCTACATTCAGTTCAGTGTGCAGTCTAATATAGCATAGTTTTCAATGTCACGTTGTTGTATGGTTATGTATTGTTATGTATAAAATAAACGCATAATTACGTTTAAGAAGTGCCGTTTATTTATCGAGAAATCTCGATACATATTTATCAGATACAACGCATAAGCGCAACGAAGATTCTCGTCAACCCGAAGAAACCGGTAGCCGTCCACTCTACGTGCCCTCAAGACGGACTTCTAGTGTTGCACTCAGCATCGGTGATCAATTTCGGTAATTGCGATATCGAAGTCGAAAATGAAAAATTCTCACCAAACGAGAACCTGCTCGAGGACAACATCTTTGCGTTGCCCGACTTAGAAGTCAACCTGGTGCATCATACCAAACATCAGCCCCTTCGTGTATCATCTATCAACCAAAAGGACGGGAAGCACATAAAAATCCTGGCGAAAAACCTCGAAACTACGCAGGTGGAACTAGTCCGATTAACGAGACATTCATGGACCAACACCGTATTGCTGATAATGGCCTTCATCGCGATACTTTGCATCTTGGGATATCATACCTGGAAAATATACCACAGGATAACCAACAGCGGTACCGAAAACGTAGAAAATATACGACGCAAGACGAATACGGACTCCTTATTCACTCGTGTTGGGGAAGGAGAAGATATGGTATAATAGCAAATAGGTTTTTTCCTAGAAGTGTAATCTTCGATGTATTTTCTTATCGTAAACCCATTATTGTAAACATACTTTCGTTTAGGCATAAATACGCAAAAAGGCAAATTTCAGTGTATTGTTGTTTAGATCTCTGTGCTGTGCGTTAGTCTTTAGTAATTAAATCATTTTTACCAGTCTTGCTGTGTTTTTATTTGTTTTTAAAAACCTCAAGTGACAAAGGTGAAACTTAATTGGCGCAGTCAGTAGGATCGTGGAACTTGTAGACTCAGGCTAGAAGAGCATCATCTACGAGGCCGATATCAATCGCTTATTCCCGAGACTAGAACCAGGAGCTCGCGGTAGACGAATCCAGAGGACGACGCTCGCAGAAGCAGTACCTCCGAGACCACATCTCCGAACGCTCTACTTAGAAAGTAAGTCGAATTTTCCTTTCTCTTTGTTTTCCTTGTTTTGCATGTATTTTGAACAAACGCATTGACGACACGTTAAATTGAAATTTAGTTAATAAGTACTGTATGCCGGAATCTATCGAATCGCTTATTCAATTACTAGAAAAAAATGTCTGTAAGTAACCCGCCAACCATCTCTGTCGCGAAAGCTATTGTTGAAAATGTTAAAACGTCAAAAAGGATTGCAGCATTGCGAATACATGTAGAACGTGTTATAGGAAGACTGAGGGAGTTTAATATGCTGTCACCTCATGCACGTATAGGTAATTATATGATTGAAGATGTGGATAACATTATTTTAATAAGTTGTGGTGTAATAAATATTCATGGTCATCTTATTAAAATTCAAATTTAAAAAATAATTGTTATTAGGTACTTTGTTCTAAAGTTACAAATATATACATATTTTATAAGAACTTAATTGTATGTTTTCAAGACCTTTTTTCTGTTGTAACGACATGATAGCTACATTAGTAGGCTACAGTATTATTATAATCGTTAATTGTTAGTATTAAGTATCTTTATTTGTATATAACTTTCTGTATAAAATTATCTGGATATTAGTGTACATACTGCTGTCACTGCCTTTTGTAAAGACTTCTCTCATCCACTTGTCCAGTATTGCTTGCATCACTCAACAGCGAAGAGATAAGAACATGGTTAGCGATAGGTGTAGGGATACATTAGTGTCAACTCTGACCATGTAAAGACATAGTTTATGAGTTTGTTATTTAGGGGATGCAACAACGTGTGGGGTATATTTTGCCGGCGCTAAGTCGGGGTAAACGAGAGAAAGGGGGCATTATATTTGCGGCGGTCCGACGAGAGGGTCCAATAAAACTTAAAGTGAGAGTTCTACAGTGTTTTTATTTACCCGCCTATTTAAATTCTCCTCTATTTGTGTGTGTGCTAATATCTCAGAAGTGGGATCTGATCGAAGTGAAATGAGTGTTACGAAAAAAAAATCGGCTTCATCCTAAACAACAGGCAGACAAGTACGACGCGAAGGAGAACACCTCGGCAGAGAGTGAGGATGACGTTTTAGAGGAACCGTCCTCTGCACCCGTCGAAGAAAGACGCGGAACAAGGAGATCAGAAAAAGAAAGAATATAGGAGATTATAGAAAGGAAAGTATGTGAAATAGTCAAACAAATTCAACTGACGGTATACACCAACGCACCGGGGCCATCCACAAGTACTATGAGTACGGCGAAAAAAAACACATCAACTAATTGGTTGAATAAAATTGAGCAACTGAGGGAAATATACAACTGGAATAACGCCAACAAATCTTATTGCATGCAGTCCAAACTCGATGGATTGACTAAGGTTGTTAGTATTGGCAATTTAGAATATGTGTGCCTATATTAACACGAGAAGTACGAAGAAAAAGTCAAAAACAGAGTCGATATTAGTAGCTTATAATAGTTGTGTTTGTGTTCATGTTATGTGTTAAATAGTAAAAGTTATAACAATAAAAACTATTAAAGTACGCTGCGTGTTTCAATAAAGGTGTGGTACAATAGTTTGTCTGATTACAATAAAACGGAAGAATGGAAGCAGGCGGTAAAAACAGCGTTCCCATCCCATGAAAATTTTATTGACAACTTAAAGCGGATGATGGACAGAAAAAAGAAGCCGGAAGAATCTATGATTCATTATTATTATTCAAAGTGTATTATTGACGGTTTGCCCATCAAGGTCCAGGGAACGGCAAAATCAGGAGGCTACAAAACCCCGGAAGAATTGTTTCAAGGCCTTCGTTGTAAGCTAGACGATAAAGACATCTTCTCCAAAGTGGTCAAGTCCCCTACATTGAAAAAGGAAGCAACTTGCTACATCTTCAACATGCCAGGTCATGTCTCCGGTCAATGTTACTACCGCTACCCTAAAGCCGACAACCCACCAGCAGGGCAGTTCCAAAAGCTAAAGGAATACTCCCACTGCCGCAGAAAAGCACATACTAAGGAGGCATGCTACCATTTGAATCCAGCTAAGGTTCGACAATTACAAAGGCAAGTAAATAATCTTTGTAATATTCGTCTTACTACTAACAATATGCCGTGTAACGGGTTCCTAATCGATTTGCCACCGCCTGATTTATTTCTGTGGGTATGTAAAGCATGATTTATACCGCACAATAATGTTCAGGAAGTTGTGTGTGTGAGTGACAACGCGTGGTACGAAGGACCAATAGGAATACATCAAGCTAGTCACGGGAATAGCGCGACGATTCTAATTGAGCGAACGCGGAAAGTCGGGTGCGCACACTATATACGAAACGAGAGGTAAAAAATGTGACACTGTTCATTTAGGCAATATATTCCTTCGTAACCAAACAAATATGGTATAAAAATATTTTTGGCTAAGTGATGCCAAGTTGTATTAATAACCGCCAATATTGGAAATATACTGCGGACAGCAGCCCGAAGGACCTTTTCATCAATCTAACTCACTGGATTCAGTAGTAATGAGGCTTTCTAAACCTATTTATCCGAGATTATTAACGACTGCGTAAATATCGCCAATATTTAAGAAGGGAGATAAAAATAAATTTGAAAATTATCGTCCAATAAGTATTCTGCCAGCCATCTCAAAGATATTTGAAGAGGTAATCGCATCAAGATTGATTTCTTATGATACAGAAAAAGGCATTGTACATCAAGCGGGATATTACAAATGATTAAAGACATATACAATGCCTACGACTCCAGAATGTATTCCAGAATGAAATTGCTGGATCTAACTAAAGCCTTTGATCAGTGAGTCGTTCGATTTTGATGCAAGTTAGAATATTAAAGGAAAAGGGTGAACACTAACTTTGCTACTATCTAACTCGCGAAAGAGTCCAACTAACAATTGGAATGGTTCCAGTCAGATTAGGAAGCCATCAAAATACGGAGTTCCTCAAAGATCAATACTTGGGCCACTCCTGTTCCTGATATACATTAATGATCTCCCGCATAACATGGCTGGAACTGTAATTTGTTTATATGCGGACGACACGTCACTCTTGGTGCACGCTGAGAACCCTCAAAAACTAAATGAAAAATCCCAAGAGGCAGTTGTGATTGCTGAAGAATGGCGGCTGCAAACAAATTAAGAATGAATTATGACAAAACACAAAACCTTCGCCACCGACAGTAGTGCTTCATCATATGGAAAGTTCATTGGAGTTATAATTGACTCTAAACTGAGATGGATCCAGCTTGTGCATGATTTGAGCAGTAGGTTGTCATCGGCATTGTACCCCATAAAGAGAATAAAACATACAGCAACTTTGGAAGCCGCAAAAGTTGTCTACTTCACATATTTCCATTCCCTCATGTCTTACGGAGTCATTTTCTGGGGACTGGCGACGGAGGCGCATAAAGTCTTCCTACTACAAAAACGGTCGCTTGGAATCTTGTACAACCTAAAAGATAACCAAAGCTGTAAAACATTCTTCTCAGCCGAAAATATACTTACCCTACCATCTGTGTATATTTTGTCCATCGTCATGCATGTGCACAACAACACCAACCTATACTCCGTAAACGGTGACCTATTCCACAAGAGGGAGGAATGAAATAAGGGTTCCTTACCATCTCCTGACCTGCTCCCAGAAGTCATTGGGGTGCTAAATTATATAGGGAGCGGTAAAAAGATCTGACGGTTTTTTAAATAAAAACAATTCAAACGTTTAAAAAGATACAATGTGTTTTATTGCATATTACAGATTGGTATTTATGTAAATTAACAAAAATACTTCAAGAAGGGCCAATTTCATCCGTTTAAGACTTGAAGATGACGTCTTTTAAATGATGTCCTTCTTGGGCCATGCATTCTCCCAATCTTGCGGTGAAATTTTCGAACACCTTCCCTAGCATTGCGGGAGACAGGTTGGCGATTTCTTGCCGTATGGCTTCCTTAAGGTCACCCAATGTGAGGGGTTTGTTTGCGTAAACTCTTGCTTTAAGGTGTCCCCACAAGAAAAAATCACAAATGATCAGGGGAGCGAGCTGGCCACGCAATGTCCCCGAAACGCGAGATGACTCGTCCACGAAACTTACTTCTTAGGAATAAAAAAACGAAAAAAAGACAATAAAAATGTATAAAATATTTTAAGCATACTGTTACGCTTGAAAATATTTTTTCTCATCACGTAGAATATGTTCATACATGTCTAATAAAATTCTTTGCCTAGTTGCCTTGTTAGACGTTGTATTATTGGTATTAGACCTCAGTGCATTATTTGTTGCTGTTTGATAATCTTTTGGGTCACACATACCATTATTATTTCTGCACCTCCATAAATCTTCCGGCTAATGGGTAAGATGTTAGCGAGCAATATTAGGTTACATGAGATTATTTGTTTACATAAGGAAAAGAAGAACAACGGCTCCGCTGTCGCAACAGTCACACAGTCTGACTGACGCGCCTGCGATAGATACCGTGAAATACGAAAAATTGAGTGGAGGTAAAAGAACGTTATAATTTAAAATATTGTGTTTAGTGACTTCATAATTCTAACAATACATATTGTGTGGATACCTAATGAAAAATGTTTGGCAATTCATTTTTGTGATACTTGTGAAGACTATACAAATAGCGGCGAAGAATTAGATGATTCACCGATCTTCTGCCATTTTAAAGCATACGAGGACGCCGATTCTGAAACGTTTGGGAATTTAAAAATGCCGGATGATAATTTTGTGTACTGCATAGCACAATTGGAGGTTGTTTCAAAAAAAAAAAACTTTCAAGACTTACCTAGGATAATATAATAAGACGTTCCGTGAAATTGTGCAAAACAATATATTTTATCCACCCTTGCAATTTATTTCCTACACAATTTGTAATTAAGTTATACTGGGTGAGTTTTTTTACCTTGAGACAACGGAATATCTCTAAAACACTGCATCAAATCAAAAACAGATCTTAATAAGATTTGTTATAATGTAGGGGGTTCACTGAATGGTGCCGAACTCCATCAGAAGGGCCGGCGTCTTATAGACCTCTATGTCTACTAAACACAATCAGTAAGCTAATGAGGCGCTAATCCGAAAACGACTAGCAGATGAGATTGAAGAAAACGATGAATTGTCACCAAATCAATCCGGATTTTCCAACGGGGCATCCACGATCCAAGCGGTGGAAAAGGTGAAGCAAGAAGTGGTAACTTGGTTTATTATTGGCGGTTCTTATATTTAGTGTTGACAAAGGGCACCGAGTGTCCTGAGCCTTACATCACATCGTCTTGACCAATCGGCAGAAGTCGGTGAATTGTTGATGTTTTGGTATAAATATGGCTGCCTACGTGCTACTGCTAGAGACACTTCGCAACTTTTCTTTTTGGTTGTGCTCTGCCCTATGCTTTGCTTTGGTTAACATTGCGAAACCAAGATGTTTTATTGTTGTGTGCCGTTTTGTAGGCACACAAGTAAGGAAGTACTAATCGGATTCTACCATTTGAAGTTTATGTAAATATAATTGTATAATAGGAAAGAGTGTAGGGTAAGTAGGGGAGAGATACACCGGTAGGAGAGATGGACTTTCGGTTTTAAAATTGTGCTACACCGCCATCTAGTTAGAGTGCGGTCAGTGAGTCGTAATACATTAGTGCTAGTGGCCGCACGTGAAAATTCCAGTTAATTTAGAAAAGAAATCATAGTTTAATGCCGCAAAGTGTTACTAAAATTATTGTCAGTATAATCTAGAAGTGAAGAAAAACTATTTAGGTAAGTTTAAATGTACTATCTTTATATATTTGTTAACACCACATGTGATGGAATGAATATAACCTAAAAAGCCGGTTCTATTCGTATCGGTTGAGCAGAAATTGAACGGTCCATCTCACCTCTGCATTTAGGACAGATGGACTCTCATATCGAGGAGAAACGGAATGGTTGTTTTTATGTTTTTTTACATTACAGATATGCCTACAGTTTATATTAGAAAGAAAAATACTGCGATTAGAGGGGCATGGAGTGCCCAAAATTTGCAAAATGCAATTAATGCAGTAAGAACAAATAATATGGGGCTTACTGTAGCAGCCAGAACCTTTCAAATTCCTAAATCTACATTACTGAGAAGATTACGAACTAATAATACAGCTAAGGAAGATCGTCTTGGGCCGCCATCACTATTAGGAGACGATGCGGAAAGAAATTACTTAGTCACATAACAAACATACAAAAACTGGGTTTGCACCAACTAGAGATGAGGTGCGCATGATGGCTTTTAATTTAGCTGAGAGATTAGGCATAAACATAATTTTGACAAGGATGAAGGTAAAATAAAAGTTACAAATACAGCGTTACTAAAAGTATATAATATTATTTTGCCATTTTCAGGTAAAGCAGGATACAAGTGGTTGCAGTCTTTTCTGCGTAGGCAGAAGGGCATAACAATACGCCAATCAGAAAAATATTTCAGTTCTCGTGCAGTGGCAATGTCAAGAGAAACTGTAACAGAATATTTTTCTTTGCTCGATAACATTTTGACTGAGAATGAATTGCATGATAAACTCGGTAATATTTATAATACTTACGAGACAGGCTTACAATTAAACAGTACAGCCGGTGCAGTCTTAGCAGAAAAGGGATCAAAAAAAATGTGACATCCATGAGTTCCGGTGAGAAACGAGAGACGATAAGTGTTCTGACTTGTTGTATTGCAGAGGGCGTTTTCCTTCCTCCTTACTGTATCTTTAAAGGAAAAAACAAGAAGGATCAGCTACTGGACGGAATGCCACCTGGATCCGCAATTAGAATGTCACAAAAATCAGCCTATGGTAATTCTGACATTTTCTTTGAGTGGCTAAAAATCCATTTTCTGCCTAGAAAGATGCCCGGAAAGGTTCTCTTAATACTCGACGGTCACACTTCTCACACTACTAATTTGGAGATGCTGGAATTTGCCGAACAAAATGATATTCTATTATTTTGTTTGCCTGCACACACTACTCATTACCTTCAGCCGTTGGATCGGGCATTTTTTAAGGCACTGAAGACTTTTTATTCTCAAGTATATCGTCATTTTGTAAAATCAGATACTAGCCGTACATTGAAGAGATTGCGGTTTGGGAAGCTTTTAGGGGAATCGTGGAATAGGGCTGCTACAGTAGACAATGTAGTTGCAGCATTTCGTGCCACTGGTCGTTCCATTCAATCCCACGGCTATTCCGGATTACGCATACATTGATAATGTACAAGTTAATAATACCATTCAAGAACCAAATACAGTGCACGCTCACACAGATAACCATTCATCCCCAAAGCCGCAAACCATCTATTGAGAAAGAAGATCAAGCAGAACGGAGTGACAAAGAGGAAGAGAAAGAAACACCGGGCAAGCTTCTAGAATTAATTTCACCCACACCCTCAACAACAGCAGTATTGAACGCCCGTAAACGCGGAAGAAGTATTGCGACTCTTCTTACCTCAGAAGAAAATTTAACCAAGAGAAGAGCGCTTAACAAAAAAAAAGAACGCAAAAAAAAAGACCAACTAATACTGAGCGATTTAATAAAGTAAAGCGAAAGAATATTAAGTCAAACCGAAGGAGATATTCTTCTTCTTCTTCTTCTACGACGACTTCTGAAGAAATGGTTTTAAATTATTCATCAAATGATGATAATACGGCAGAGGACTATGAAAATGAATGTGCAGGGTGCAAGGAATACTACAGGAAGACAAAAAAGACTGAGGATTGGATCAAGTGCACCATATGCGGTCGCTGGCTACACGAGAATTGTACCACCTATCATAATTTGTGCCAACAGTGCGGTAAGCATGCTATAAAAAAGAAAAGCAATTAGTTACTATTCATATTTGTATCGGTTCTTCTCTCCTGTACGCAGTCCATCTCACCTGCACTGTGGAGGAGAGATGAACTTTTACTAACCACTACATATGTTAGTTTTTGTTAGTATCCAAAAGATTTGTTTAAGTTATAACATCATTTCAATATTCGTTAAGTTATGTTAAGTTACCTATAAAATATTTGTTAGCAAATATCTCTAATAAAAAAAAGTTGGAAGCAATTTTCTAAAATGTGGTCCATCTCTCCCCCACTTACCCTATGTATGTATATATTGCAAGTGTGATAAAATATAAAAGATAAAAGATCTGTTGTGTCCCCTGTTCTTGCTGTTTTACAGCTGGCCTTCCAATCCTATTCCTTTCAGAAAGTGTAGGATACCAGAAGGCCCCAAGTTAGGTAAGTCTCCCGTCTCCCTCTTCGATTTCACGTGCTCCCAGGTGCAACGCCCTCAAGTTGCACAGTGCTACGCAATTTGGGAGAAGATTGATGCCATCCTGTTCCCCAATCTGCTCCAGTCGTTTTGCTCCTCCCTTTGTTCCTTCCTTGTGAGGTACTCTCACTTTGGAAGTGGAAGGTTTCTTATGGAGGTCCTGCTCCAATTCCTTTTTATTAGCGGTGTCGTCCCGCCAATAAACGTCCTTCCTCCATGGTTGATCTCACAAGTAACTAGGGAAGAAAAGGTCCACCTTCACAGAGCCCCGCATGCAGAGGTAAGGCTAAATACAATGTGGTGCGCCAGGTGCCCCAAGATTGGACTAGTAGACTGGTTTTCTATCCAGCTACGCATCCCATCAGCCTAGTCCGCCACCTTAAGATTTAGGTTTTTGTTGAGGTTGTCTCCTCTCGGTCCGTGCAGTTAAGCCAAGACGCCCATCCCTTTCGGGGCCTGGTTTAATAGTTAGGCTTTCGGTGGCCGAAAGTAACAACTGGCATCGTTGTAGAACCCTGTGCAAGCCCTTAGCCATGACATGACAGCTCGGGCGAGCGTACACAAGGAAGGAAGTACTAATGCAGATTCTACCATTTGAAGTTGATGTAAGTATAATTGTATAATAGGAACAGTAAATAGTGATGTAAATAATCCTGAAACATTTCCTATGAAAACGAATGTAAATATTCAATTTCCATAATATGTACTATTAATGCATTTATTTCTTTTCAGAGATTTGAAGTTTGAATGAAATTAATTAGTAGGCTAGATATCACATACAAAAAACGTTCCAGCTACCCTGTTTGTGATGTCACACGTTACCACTCTTTGAAATGAAGTTCATTCCAACCAATAATAAGACATATCTTACAGGAGACAGTGTACCTGATTTAATGTTACCTCATCGTAAGTTTTCTTTGTTATATATTACTGCAGAAATATATCATATTTAAATTTTCTTAGGTAACACTGACGAAGACGTTGTGAACAACATATTAGAGGAATCGGCTGCAATCTGGAGTCGGAAATATCAACCCACTTGCAGTGTGTTTGCAAATTCCTTCAAGAGCTTAATAATAACAAATTTTATGTCCAATTATTCACCGGGCAGTAACTGCGAGGAAGATGAAAACGAAGGCGCTTTGACTTCGTCGAAGCAATATATACAGAACCCAATTATCATCGCAGGCATTGAGCCTTTATCATGTTTGCAGGATGAGGAAGAAGATACTTTTCCTGCTACAAGCGAACCATGTACTGGCATTGTTCAAATTCACGCTTATGCTGCGGGGGTATGTAACGGAGAGAATCTTAAAAACTCTAGGTCATTATATGCAATGCAGGACAAATTTAATTTCGAACGGAGAAGAACAACACACTACTTTAATCGTTGAAAAAGGGTGTACGGCCCAAATAAATTATTAACCGCAAATACACCATTTTTAAAAGTGTTTAATAAATGTATGGAGGTTTTAAAGTATTTTATTTAATGTTGCGTTAACAATAATGTCTTGCAAATATTAATGCATAAAATACATAGTATCCCATAATTTTTATTATCCAGAACATAATTTATTCAGTATTTTTATAAGGACACTTACAGTTTTTTATCTGTATACCTGGACTAAAAATAATATTTTAAATGGAGTAGATACAAGAAATATTGATTATAATGTTAAAGAATTGGCCTTACAAGTATACAATAAAGGTAACTGGAGAAAAAAAAATATTAAAAAATAATGTTTGTTAATCAAGATGAATAATTTGACACTGATACTTTAAGTATATCGTGAATATTATATGGAGGTATTGAAAATGAATAAATTTTTACCCTTGTTTAAAATGCCGCGGAAGAGTGCCCCTAAACAAACCGAAAGCCATTGGGAAATCGTACGCCGATTTAGTCAAAAATGTAAAAAGTGCTATAGACGTAGATCAAATTGGAGTTGACATTAAAAACGTCAAAAAGACCAGGGAAGGCCATATACTGCTAACGATAAAAAACGGGGATGAGAAAGCGGAACGGCTGCAGCAGGAGATACAGACTAAAGTATCCGGGACAACGTCGTCCGTGGTTATAAATAGAAAGGTGCTTCACATCCGAGAACTAGATGATACAACTTCGGTCGAAAATATTAGGGAGGCTATCCATAAAACTATTACGGTGGGTGCACACCAACTAGAAGTACGCTCTTTAAGGCCGGCGAGAGGTGAAAGACAAAATGTAACCATTCCCTTGCCAACAACCGCTGCCGACAAGTTACTTAACCAGGGCAAAATCATAATTGGGCTTGTGAGATGCCCAATAGTAGAGAAAGTCAAAGACCTAAGATGCTACCGATGTTGGGAAAGTGGCCACACAGGGCGTGAATGTACCGGCCCAAACAGAGAGAAGCTATGCCTAAAATGTGGAGAAGAAGGGCATAAAGCGGCAATATGCCAAAACAAACCCTTTTGTGTCATCTGTAACGAAGAAGGCCACCAATCTACCAGCCGAAGATGCGCTAGAAGTAAGCAGAGGACCAGTCTAGCAATGGCTCCACATAATGAAAACTAATTTTCTACAACTTAACGCCTTCCGTAGTAGACCTACTGTTAATGTGTTAACAATCAAAGATTGTTTTTTTCTAATTTAGCGCCACGCAGGAAGTAGTCTTTCTTTTTCCTTTGTCAGGTTGTAACCACTGTGATGTGGCTATGTGCTACGTGCATTTTGTCGCGGCGTCACTTCTTGTCGCTTCTTCTTCCTGCTTGGTGGAGAGTTCGTTCCAATGCATATAAGCAGTTTATAATATAAGTTAAGATCTGATAAATATACCATTGTATATTGTAAACCTTTAATATATACATTAAACTTTCGTCATCTGATTAAACATTGCATATGTAATATACTTTCATTTAATCCACTGCAATTCCTACACTAGACTTAGCTATGGCAGAAGCAACCCAAATTGCTGCAGACGTGCTTTTATTAAGTGAGCCCAATAAGAATGCTATAAGTAACCGTCAAGACTGGAACTACGACCAGAAAATAGACACTGCCATCAAGGTACTAAATAACAACATGATTGTCAAGGCCATGGGATTGGTTTCACCTACGTAGTATCTAATGGGGTCACTATCTACAGCTGCTATGCTTCACCAGGAACTAGTCGATCTTCAAGAATTTTTGGATAATTTGACGTTGAGTCTAAAATCAAACCCAGGGAAAGCTATAATCACGGGCGACTTCAACGCTAAATCCCCTCAATGGGGTGAATCCTTCACTGATGCTCGCGGACCGAATGTTGCTGACTGGATTGCGGAAAACGTGTGGTCCTCAATAGAGAAAGCCTCCCAACATTTTGCAGGCGCGATCAGAGTTCTGTCATAGATCTGACCCTAGCAACGCAGAACATCGCAGGCAGGCTGGTCGACTAGACAGCCCTCCCAGACGAATCCCTCAGTGATCATAAGTATATCTTTTTTCTCTATTTGCTTCAAGAAGCACTACCGCGAGAGCCCACCAGTAACAGGGCAGGGTGCACGTCCAAAAGATGGACTTCGTTAAGCTGAAAGAAGCCATTGTCAGCAAAAAGCGATCGGGCAATATCGTCAGTGTCGAGGGTTTCAGTAAGATTCTGAGGAATCTATGTAACGCAGCCATGCCAAGAAAGAAAACCGTTAGGGGAAGACGACCAGTCTATTCGTGGAATGATGAAATATCAGATCTTAGGAAAACTGGCGTTCATAGACGAAGGCTGTACACCCGAGCCCGTAGCAGATACGATCAGGCCGCGATTCAACGCCTGTGGGAGGAATATAGGGAGTCCCAGAAAGCGCTGAAGCGACGCATCAGGAAGGCCAAGCCAGACAGCTGGAAAGCATTATGCCAGGAAGCAGACGCGGTTGTCTAGGGAACTGTGTATAAAATCATTATACAAAATAAAATTCTCTCTCTCTCTCTTGAATTCTATAAAACTCATAAAAATAAAATATTTCATCTGCTTTTAGCGGCTGAACGCATGTATCCACTAACGTTAGTGAACGTGTCTATAATTTTTTAACGTTTAGGTATTTACAATTTTTGTGTATACCGTGTTTGACACGTGTTTCTAGATTTTCTTATTTTTGTTGTGCAAATTGAATATTCCAACATGTTTTGCAATTTATAATTGCTCTGAATGTCGTTAGTTATGAAAAATTACCTAATATCGTGCGCTTAGTAAGCTTTTAGTGAAGATATTATGGATTATTGGTAATTAAATTCGTTCCTTCGAGAAGAATGTGAATGGTTCCGTAGATGTCTTTAACGCCCTGTAGTATTGTCGTTATCTATTGTGTCACTGTCAGGATTCGATATAATAAGATAAATAAGATAAATAAGATATCTTTATTACGTACATTAATTTCAACGAGGTTAGATAATTGTGAATCTATGAAGAACTACGTTAACCAAATTCTTAATACAGCGCAGAAACTAAGAAGTACTGGGTTTTAATATTGATGAGGAATGGATTGGTTCGCTTTTGTTAGCAGGATTGCCAACTAATTCCCAATTACTTGGGGCACGCCGACGACGTAATAATGACATCGATGCTGCAATGATTAACTTCTTAAAGAAAAAAATGGATAAAAAGGAAGGTCTGCTTCCAGAATTTAATGACATGAAAAACAGCAAATACGAAACACTTAAAATAAAAGTTTTACAGTTGATAGATGAGATCAAGCAAGCTCAACAATCATCTACCCAACGTCAGGAAACTCATGTTATCATGTACAGGGTTGGGATAAAGTATGGAACCAAGCAATAACTTTAAAACGGAGAGGATGATGTTGA
>RXPK01000097.1:1060877-1297237 GCA_004143645.1 Protaetia brevitarsis | reverse complement strand
TTTAATTATTTCAAAACTGCAATTTTGGCACACTCCTCGTTTGATACTTCCATTTTTTTTATCACCTGTAATATTAGTGAAATAAACATTTATACAAAATCCGTGTATTTAAAAAAAGCTTAAATTCACTTTTTTCCTGCAGATATAACATTGAAAACTATGAAAATCTTGACAATTTTAATAGATTTTATCTTTTTTATTGTTTTTTATATTAGTAATAACCAGAAATGATTGATAAATTGTGAATTGAAAACATTATTTGCAGTATAGAAAATATAAGAACGCATCATGAACTATTTCTTATTAAAAGCAGCAAATAACAGATGTGAAAGGCAAAACTCCGAGTGTATTTAGAGATGGCGGCCTAGCGGACCGTTTTTTGAACACACAGCGCGCATTCCAATATTGTATGCAGTTCATTGTACAACACTGAAAAATTGATTGCGGTTGACACAGTACTTCTATATTCGTCGTTAGTTCTTGATAGTTTTTGCATGTCAAAGTAGGTATTTGTAAATATTTTTTCAAAATAGGCATAACAAGCAGTGCATGTTGCAAACACAATATCTTTGTCTATTTATCGCACAATGATCAGCATATGGTGAATAATGTAATCCACTAATCGCCGAAAACTTGTCTGGCACGAATTAACCTTTCGCGAGAGAAACCAGATCTTGTATGTCAGTGTGAGACTGATTAATACAATTTAGGTAATATATTTTTAACAGCACTCTGCATGTAACAAACTTGTTTCAATTCATATAAAGATTTGACAGTTTGTCACTCGGAATTTTACGAATAAGGCAATAACTTCTCCACTAATTGTTAAAATAAAATATTTGAAATAACCTTTGTATGCTATCTCAGCCTTAAACAAATTATTAGATCGTAAAATCATCAGACTATTTAAATATATTTTGCCGCCGTTTTATAATTTCATTTTACTGTATTTCTTTTTTTTTGTAATATTGGTTTTTATTGTCTTGTATGCTATCTTAGTCGGCTTGGCGCTATTCTTTTAGAAATCCTTTAAAATAAGGAAGTATGCGGATGTATACCTACTGTTGCATTAAGTTGTGCGAAACTTTAGTAGAACAGAATATAAAGTATACGTAATCTTTGGCGGGACACCTCCACATTAGCATTTGCTTCTTAAAACATAACGAATTACTTTCCTTAGGTAATGTGCGTACAGTATTGGCCAGCAAATATGGATCTGGAAGAAGTGTATGGGGGAATCACAATTAAAGTTGTTCAGGAAGAAGAATTGGCGAATTTTAGAATACGAACTTTCAAACTATACAGCAAAGAATTTGAGGTTAGTATCTTATATACTTATTTCTGGTTTTTTTCATTATTTTAATGATAAGTTTTAATGGAAAGCAAAACTATCCTTGTCATTAACGACAAACGCTTTTTAAATAACATTCGGTAACGTAAAGCTTTTCTCGTAAATAGCCTATCTCTATCGCTCCTATCTAGAAAATAGAGAGGGGTTCAATATACTTAGTGTAATATTTAACACCTCTCATTTACCCTTTATAAACGCGGTTATAAATCGTTTATTCCCGATATTGTATGCGAATAGCTTATTACTAAAGATATACTCCAAAAATTACTCACCTCTCTGATTGGTGTCTTTGCTGCACCTATGAGTAATTGTAAACTGTTCCACTGGCAGTGCTTTAATACATTTCGCAGTTCGGGGGATAGTACTGGCACATTTCCATCAAAGTAACATGGAATTATTATATCTTGACAATTTTGTTTAAATTCGAGGTATGCCCGAATTGAGACAAGATCTCTCCTCATGAATTCTGGCAAATGAACTTAATTAAATATTCTCTCTAACTACGATACATGGTCTAGGTATACTACTACTATCATATATTCCTTTACTACCTTTAAACCGCGAGTTCTTAGATTAGTGCCATACTGAGATGATACTCTGTGAACGCCTTGGAGATTAGCTCGGTTTAGTATAGCTCCCAATGATGCTTCCTTGTGAGGTATTCTCACTTTGGAAGTTGGAGGTTGGATATCATGCTTCATTTTTTGTTTCTTCGTACTGTCATCGCGCTTGGGATGCAATTTTCTATCTCCATTGTTGAACCCACGAGTAGCTAAGAAAGGAAAGGTTCACCATATAGAACCCTACACTGTTGAAAATTTTAACACTTTTTGGCAATTTATAGTCAGGAGAGTCCACACTCTTTTCGTGTTATTTTGTCGAGAACTATAGAAGTTTAAATTTGACGAGCAAAGATAGTCAAGTATGTTCTATTGCTAAGGGGTTTATTTGTCCAACTGACAGGTGGAATTATAAAATACTTCTAATCACATTTTATTGATCTAGACTAGACAAATTTACTAGCTGTTTAACTAAATGAATGCGATCTATTGGTGTTTTAACACCATTTTCTAAACACAACGTCTTCTTCATATGCAACTCCTATTTCTTAGTGCTATAATATTCTCTCTTTAAGACGTTTTCTCAATTATAAATATGCAAAACCACTCTTCACAAGTCTTGTTTCAACTAAACGTATCAATTTTAAATGATTTTTTGAGAACCATTATAAAATTAAGTGAATGTTTATGCTATTTGATTCAAGTCTAAACTAATTGCGTAAATAGATGTTCCAATACATCTTTAAGATGTTGAAATTTTTTATGCCCACTGGAATTAAGTTTATAACACGAGGTTACACTTTGCAAGTCAGTCACATTTGGTGGTTTGTTTGGATATGTTAATACGGAGAATCAAACACGAAAACAGATACACGTGCAATGCAGGTGGTGCGTATAATGCAATACTGTATTAGAATAGGTGGGGTTTCTATATTTCTATCCGAGGGAAAAATTCTGATTGGTTGACGCTTCTGAATGTCTAGAAAAATAGTCAATCCTCATATTTGAACAAAGAATTCACACGAAATTTCGGTTCTATTAAATACGCATAGTCAACTCGTCTGGCAAAGTTTGGAAAAATCAACACTAAAATATTTGACTAGCGCAAAATTAACGCCAACACCGTAATATTTTCAACAGTGTACGTACAGGGTAAGGCTGAATACAATGGAAGGCTAGTGCTTTAAAGTTGGATTAGTAGAGACTGGTGTTTCATAACATAACAAATCTGGAGTCTTTACTTGCAGTTTTAGCCGAGATATTAATTTCTGAACGATGTGTTATGGTTCCACTCGTCCACAACCGATTTGTCCGGGTTTAAATAAAACACTCACTTGTTCTAAACTACGTTTATTACACAGAAATAAAATACGCGGTTTCGAAAAGAGTAATTTTACTTAGGGCAATTTGCAAATCACTTGTCTAACACATGTAACAGCGGAGATACACGGAGTGTTTAGACAACAGGATGATTCTTCTTGTTTCCCTGAAGGGACATCCTATATATAACCTTTAGGTCGGCAATATTTCCTAGAAACGGACGCAACGGTTGGTCCTTCGCTGTAGCATGAGTTGGTAAACAAACAGACTAAGAGTCGGAATTGTGCGATGAGAGGGTGCTAAGGTTACAAAACAATAAATATATATTGGAGTTGTTAGTAGAAATTGGCGGTGAATGTCAAAGTTAAGGTGGTTGGCAATAGTATACGATCTAACTAATATAACAGCAAAAGGTTTTTAGGTAATACAATGAATTTGGAACTGAACACGTAATGGTAAAAGACAGAGTAACGTTAAAATTGGATAAAGAATCGTAAAATGAGCTAAAGGGACAGTTCAATAAACGTTGAAGGTAAACATAGAAATAAAACTAAACTAAAATATAATAAACAATGCGTGTGGTCCGCGCACAACAAATCCTTAATATGAAACTAACAATTAGAACTGCTACTAATAATTACACTACACAAATCGAGGTTTAGGTAATGTTATAACAGATGCAATGATTATTACTTAAAAAAAAGAAAAACTTAAATAACTCAAAAACGGCAACATGTAGCTATAGGAATAACTAATGAGGGCTGACGTATTTATTAGTCGTAGACTCCAAAAATTAATGAGAAATCATATCATTCTATTTAGAACAACAAAGTTGACATCCATTTCCGGTCAACCGAAATGGTATTTTGGTTAAAGTATTTTACATTTATAGTTCCAATCGAACAGATAAAGGTGCCAAAATCTCAAATATAAGTAAATAATAGAACATTATAAACTTTTAATGAACCACTTAGGTGGAATACCTGTATAGGAGCGCTTATTTTTATAAGGTCTCCGATTGATTTCAGTTGCACAATACAATATTGCGCATGCTTCTGCTTGAAAGACCGTGGCATATGGACACAGTGGAATCATTTTTTTACTTCTTCACTGTAGATTTTAACTACAGTCTCGTTTTCAGTTTTCATTCATCTGTAAACTAGATCAACTCCTCGAACCTGTTTCAGTAGTACTTTAACAATTAAAATATACATTTAACAAGTAGCAATTGATTGAAAGAAGTCATATAAAGTTATTCAGGCATTTCAATGTGTGTTTTTTATCATAAATGGTTTGAACGATATGCGTAAAATTTAAAAAAAAAATATATCTCCGAACCCTGACGTCTTCAGATTTACTTAACGCATGTTTATGCAGATGTGGATAAGGCTTGATGCAGTGTTTGATCACTGTTTGAGTAGGTGTGTCCATGCCGTCCAAGTTGTTTTATGTTGAAGATTGTTACTGTTATTATTATAGTTGTGGTTATAGTAAGTTATAGTTTGTTTTTGGTTTAATTTTGTGCGTTATTTTATTTTCATTACGATTATAATAGAACTTCAGTGAAATTTGTTTTTATTGTATTAAAGTGAGTAACGATTTGTTGTGAACCAAGGTCAGAGACGTAAAATTGCAAATTCTTGACTTTTAAAAATAATATTTGCATATACGATATCAAAAACCCATTAATTCTGCTATATTCAACTGCCCCAACATTGTGTAAGACTCGTCGTTGTACATAACTTTGTTTAGATGCTATAGTTTTTGTAAATAAAGCATCTTTATATATTATTGCAGTGTTTTATTTATGTCCAGATATCATCAAGTGTATGTGTATATATCAAATATTTTATGACAAATTGTTTTATTACCAACACAGACACATTTATATCCTTATTTTTAGACTGTCACTGAAGAAAGATATCTGCTTCAATTCCATTTTACAGAATGGCATTCACACACTTGTCCATTTCCAAACGCACTTCTTGAGTTTCGAAGAAGAGTCAGAGCTGTAGTAGGTCACAGAATTAAAAGTAATGAAGCAGGACCAATGATCGTTCATTGCAAGTAAGAATTTATTTTTCATATCAATTTAGTATTTAAGAGGTTTTTATTTTTTGAGTGTACTAAAACATTGATCTTACTTATATACCGAGGGTTTTCAAAGTCGCTGCAAAATCAGTAGCATGCGTGCATGGAAATTCAACGCGCTCATGCAAAGAACAATATTGTTTATAAAAACGTCACTTGGAAGACTGTACTTTTTATCTTTGCATTTGTTTAAAGTAACAACCACTGTGGACACAATCAATCGCATGTAACAGGGGTATGGCTAATTATGAATAAATGGATGGTTATGCAATGGATTGCCGTTGCAGGGCGTTAAATTTTCATATTGCTGACTTTACAGCTATTCTGAAAACCGTCTATATAATTTTTCAGTGAAAATAGTTTTATATTCATTAATCTAGTGATGGCGGTGGTAGATCAGGAGTGTATTTAGCTGTTGACGCTAACATAGAATTGGCAGAAGAGGAAACTTGTTTTGATATCTTCCGATACCTGAAGAAGTTACGACAATCACGAAAGGGCTTAGTAGATAATGTCGTAAGTATATGTAGTTTTAGTTGGTAAAATAATAGTAATTGTGATATTGGTTTCTAATGATTTCTATTGTGATTTGGAATTCCTAGCATTTTGAAAATCATTCATTATATAGCTTATTATTTATATTATATTGACAGCAAGAGTTGTATTAAACTCAATGGCGCATAATCTAAAAATATTTTGGATTATACAGAATGTCCTAGAAGTAGGAAGAAGTATGCTTGTTTTATTATTTTAAATAAATTTCATGAATAATTTGTTAATATTAATTCAATGAATTTTCTGTTATTTCCCAAGTAAGGGTTAGTATATCAATGTTAAACAAATGTTAAGGACAAAATAACAAGCGCATAGAAAGAGAGGTGTGCCGATTGGTAGAGTATACGCGAAGCTTTGTAAAATAAAAAGAGGAGAGGCTGTAATATGCGTATGCGTGAGTTCATTTTGTGCCACATCACACAGAAGTTCTTAAATTTTCCTTTTGCCTATATGGCTATATCATCAGCATATCGTGCTCTAGGACTTACTCTTATGGGCATCTACAGGTGAACCTCAACTTACGAAAATAATACGTTCTATAAAAATGGTTGTAAGTTGAATTCGTAATGTCTCTTGTAAGTTATCATTATTATCGTGTACATATATGAATATAATAAATTCATACTATCGGTCAGGTCCCGGTCAAGTCACGGTCAAATCAAATATTGTTACATGCATTTTGTATTATTTGACCGTGACTTGACCGCACGCGCCCTAATGTGAATTTAACAATACAAAATGACTGTTACAATATTTCATCTGACCGTAACTTGACCGTGACCTGACTGATAGTGTGAATCGGCCTTAAAAAGCAAATTACGTATATACAAAGAATTTATTTAATAGTAGTAGTAGTTTAGTAGTAGTAATGAATATATCATATTACATACTACTGTGAACTGACTGAATTTGAAAAATGCAAAATGAATATTAAAAATGAAAAATTAAATTAGCTAGCTCAACGAATAAAATTTTTAAAGGGCGCAAAAGAACAAATAATCTCAGAGTTACCCTCGCAAATTAAAACTTGAATCTAATCACGAAAAGTAAATTGTGAGTGAAAGCAATCTGACTTTCTTAATTACCCCAAAAATTGAAAAGGTTTAATTAAAAATAAAAGAACAGAATTTTAACTCAACAACGTTAATTAACAATTAACTTTTATTATAAAAAAAAGAAAAAAAATTAATTACAAATTTGCAGAAAAAAAAACCGCGAACTGAGGGTTCTGGCTTAAATCTAAAACTGCACGTGATTCTAAATTACAATAGGACAATGTTAACTCCTACATCAAAGCCAAAATATTAATTTAGTTCAGGAAAAATTCTTTTCAAAACAACCACGTGTTCAAACAAAATAAAATAAATTCGTAGAACACTAGAAATTATACAAAAATGAAACTAAAAACAAGAAACAATGCTTCTATTCACCAACCCGAGTGATTAATAATTAAAATGAACAGAAAATGAAAAACTGAAAAAATTAATTCTTTAAACTAATAATGAGAGAATTACAACAAAATACTATGTTCCTGCACGAAAATAATAAATGATCTTACACTAATAGTGTGGCACACAGCAATATATTAACATTATTATAAGCGAATTCCTTGAATGGACAAGAATAAAACAAATTATACGAATTAAAATACGATATCAAATGAATTAACGAAAATGGCAGCAAAGATTCAAAAACCAAACGAATTGTATGCATTTGTTTATCATATTCTGATCTTCCTTCCATAAGTAATGAAGTTTGATGTGTTGAAATAAGTACTTCCTAATTAGTTCCAAATTGTGATTTTATTCACTGTATTTTAAATTATCTATGCCACTACCGGTTTCGGCATAAGATTTGTCTTCTTCAGGTGCATAAATACAAATAATTAAATGTATTAGTCAATTAAAAACTATATTGAAAGATCAGATCCAGACATAAGTGAAAGATTTTTTTTAGGACCTAGATCCTTTGTTTGTGTATTTCGATATAAACTAATCTTTTGTTGAATCATTGAGCACTTGAACATTGATTTTTTTCTATTTAAGTTTTGAATCTATGTTATCAGACATTGTTCCATTTTTTCAAGAGCGTTTTCATGTCATTTTGTCGAAATAGTTATAGATTTATCAGAACCTACATTTCATGCTAATTGGATATCCTTTATTTTTCCTTTGATATTATCGCTATTGTGAACCGATTCATATTAAAATAACGCCCAAATGAAGCAATACATCGTCTATTAATATTCATTTTCGTTTCAATATCATTTTTTCCACGTTTTATAACTTCTGCCTTAGTAACTCCAAGTTTACATTTCCTCATTTTTTTTTAATTGATAAAACATAACATTGATATGGTTTGTTACCGTTTACCGCACGTAGAGAAACTAATGATGGGATTCGATGCATATCTGCATATATCATCATCAGTCTTACACATAATCTGTCAGACTATGTGTAAGAGTAAGTAAGAGTGTAAGCATGTATTGATGCTTATAGACTTACAGATGCTACAGATATGTAGAGAATCTCACCGTAACATCTAATACATTTAGTATACGCGCACGGAAGTATGTATGTACGTGGATGTTTCAGTTAAAACGGGGAACTACCAAATACGTGTTCGTAAGAACAAGAGAATATATTCGTTAGTTAAATAAGCGGTATCAATTTTGGCTGTTCGTTATTTCAAATGTTCGTTAGTTACGACGTTCGCAAGTTGAGGTTCGCCTGTATTTGGTTGTACTTACTGACATGATCTTATACCCCATTCCAATAAAAACAGAGAAAGACGCACAAGTATATATAATGCTAACGCAAAGTTGCACTCACTTTAGTACAATGAGTACAAACTCTTGATGTCACATTCTTTAAAATGTGCAATACACTGTCTGGAATATCTTCTTTTGGTAACTATGCCGAACTTCGATAAATATTCACCTTTCTGAAGGAGGATTATCTCCATTAAAAGCTTTTCTGACGGCCTCGTCCGTCTTGACTAGTAAGGTTCTCCTTCCTCCTACCTCCGTTGGAATTTAAGGATAAATCCCTTATAAATCTACCTATTTAGTTTTTGAAGACCCTTCGATTTTTCGCTCTATAAGTGGATAACACATTCTTCTTACTAACTAAGCATGTAAGTTAATATGAAAGGCGCACTGAAGTAGTGGTATAATTAGTGGTGGGCACTATCGATAACTATCGATAGTTTTGACTATCGATAACTATTGATAACTATCCATAGTTAGCTATCGATAACTATCGATAGTTGAACGTCGCGTCGTCGGGCCCACCACGAATATATTTATATTTAGTTTACAACGCAGAAAGATGCCGAAATTCAATAGAAACACTACAAGAACCGTCTTAATATGTTATTTTTTTATATATAAATAAGCTAAAGGTTTGTGCTAATTAAGAACGCTTGGATTATCAGTCATCAACTATTCACTGAGTGGAACTAATTCTTTCTTTTGTTATATCTATAGTAGCTGTATGGATGAAACCATGAAACCAAATACTAATGTTAAGACAATTATCATTAGCATGCAACAAAAAACACACAAATAATAAATAGCAAGAAACAAAATACAATATAATTCTGAGGACATTTCAGGACAATTTCAATAGAATGGTGGGCACTATTGCTAGTTATCGATAGTAGTATCAATAGTTGAAAATATCGATAGTGCCCACCACTAAGTATAATTCTTCCTATATATTAGTATAAAAGCTGTTTCAATCTTTTGTATATTTTTGATAGAAAATTGAATAAATAGCGTAGCCTCCCTTTTTATTTCCGATCAATTACCTAGCATTTTTAAACAATTTTTTTTTTTCATTTTGTGGAATGTAGCATTATTAATTTTTATTAGGATCAATACAAGTTTATTTACGATACCCTGGAGGAATATGTAACTTGTGGCATCTCTTGGTTTCCTGTCAGCGAATTGTCACAAAGATTGAAACAGAAGTCACAAAAGAATGCTGTTTCTAAAATGAACGAGTATCAGAGAGAGTATACACTGATTTGTAAACAAACCCCGAGGTTCACTATTGGTGACTGCGCTGGTGGTCATCGAGGAGATAATCGAAAAAAAAACAGAGACGTTTTGATCGTCCCACGTAAGTGATTATGATAGCTAAGTATGAGTAAAGGTGTTAACTACTAAATAAATTTATTTCCGTAAAAGGACATAGCTATAGAATAATGACTTTAACATTTGATTTAACCTTTTTCTTGTTAAGCCATTTTTGAGTCGAATGCTCAAGCAGGTACAAGCACCCGAATATTTTAAGACACGCAGGTATCTAACGATACTTATTTTAGAAAGAAAAACATTTCTTGATGGTTAGAGGTCAGGCACACCAGTGTTGGGCAAGATAGGAGAAGTGAATAAATTTCTACACCGACTATATACACTTGTGTTATTCGCGCCTTGAGTGGGGAGCAGTGTTAACTAGTGATTTATTGAGAGCCGACAAAATACGAGTATGTATAATCGCTGTAGAAATTTATTCGCTTCCCCTAGCTTGCCCAACACTGAGGCACACTAAGCTTAACTAGTCACTAATCCTAACTCCATCTCATCTACTACTTCTACTTAATAAGCTACAAAGACAAGAATTTAAAGGTCCTAAAGATGAATCCATTAAAATATGTTTGTTTTTATATATTTCCATACCCTCATACCAATTTAATTGCACACAGTTGTTTACGTTCTTAATTAACTTGACATTGTCAACTTTATGGTTTTCTTCAAGCATATGGAGGGCTACACTAGATTTGTCAAACCTTCTAAATTTAAAATGAGCGAAGTGCTCCTTGTAACGCGTTTTAATTGATCTTTTAGTTTGCCCAATATATACATGATTACAAGCTTTACAAGATATTTTATATTTGTCCAAATTATCTACTTGATCTTTAGGGTTACCTAAAATATTTTTAAGATTATTATTTAGTAGTTGCTGTGTCAAGGTTGAATTTAGAGAATTTTTTTTGTAGACCTTTCGTGTAATAATATCAATTTATTGGCATCAATTCAATACATTCATACTGTGAACATATATTCCAAAAAGGCTAAATCACCGTAAAGGTGGTCTTCCTTTAGCAATTCAAATTTTCATGGTTTTGGCCAGAAGTATAACACATGAAATGATACACGTCAAATTTATCTTTCCTTTTCTATCACTCAAGTCCTCTTCGTTGATGTTAACACTGTACAACTTGAGGTTTACTTTGAGATTGAAATTCCATTCTATTTTCCAAAAAAACCACGAAATGTAAAACTAAAGTGCAGGTTCCTGTCACTTTTGTAACTTGGATAAAATGGTAATTTAACGTATTTCTTATTCTTCCTGTCACTAATTTCTAAAGTACTCACATTTGTAACATTTCTGCTACTTTAGCAGGTTCCTTTATTAATTCACCATTGTTGTTACAAAGTGTCTTAAGGATTCAACAGGATTGGTAATATCTTTTATAATACTCCATTCGGTTTTTGCTTTATTCTTTGAATTTAAGATTAGATTACTGTAAAATTTCTTTTTGGTTGTTTCTAATTGGAGTTTGTACTGTTGTTTTTTTTTAATTTATATAAATTTTCCAAATTGGAATCAGCATTAGATTTACATAATGTCTCCAATTCACGTAGCTGCATTGCTTTAATCCTAAGATCGTCGTTGTACCAGCGCGGTGATTTATTTTCTTTTACTGGATGTTTTTTTAACTGGAAGCACATATTAAAGTGATACAAGCAAGCATTATAAAACCTTTCGAATTCAACACACACGGCTTTCAACAGTAATATCAGCATTGTCACTGTTATGCATGTCCGTCCATTCTTCACGGATTATTCGCTCCAAGGGTTAAAAATGGAACATTGGGCATAGTCTTTGATTACAGATTAAAAGCAATATGAGTTTCATAATATCACTTTAAAGCTTTAAAATTACTTTAAATTAAAGTTCTCATGAGTAATACACGGACTTGTGTTAAAGTGCCAAAGTGACATTTATTATGAAACCGGCCCTTAGTTACATTAGTATAAGTTAGTTTTTTGTATTCATTGTAATATTTTTTACTTTGAATTATTAAAAACGTTGAAATTTTTAACTTTACGCATTTCTAGCTGATAACTTTCGACCCTACCTGACATCCTTTCAAGGCAATAATTATACGGATTATATAAATGCTGTATTTGTTGATGTAAGTATACAACTAATAATTAACCAAGGTAATCATAGTGGACACAATTTTAGGGTTACACAAAACCGAAAGAGTATATCGTCACTGAATGGCCCATGAAAGGTACTTGTGGTGAGTTTTGGTCCTTAGTTTATGACTACGAGTGTGCTGCTATCGTCATACTATGTGTACCACCTCATAATTCTGTAACATTAGTAAATATGTATGTTATATAAAGTTGACGCTTTGAAATTTATAGCAAACATTTCCTTCATTTTGGCCTGAAGGTAGAACACCGAAAAAGTATGGACCGGTTTTCACTATAGATCACATTTCCCACAATCATTATAGCAATATAAAAACATGGGTTTTTAGGATAAACAAAAAGGTATGGATAAATTGATACTAATGTAGTAATTCCTTCTAATAATTCTTATCAAATACTCAGCACACTGAGAATATACAGCTATTTAAAATTAAGTATTTGCTGTTGATCAGTTGAGAAAGTTAATTTTGTTTAAAGTTCACTTTTTGTTTTTCGTACAAATGTTACTTTAAGTAGTTTCTGCTAGTACCGATATAATTAGTCCGATAAAATAATTTTTTTTTAATAAATATGATTGTTTCAGATAGTATCTTTGACCGAACTTATGGCTGGAGTAAAGGCGCCGCCAAAAACCGTGCAGTTGTTTCAGTTAACATGCTGGCCAATGGGTCATAAAGTACCAACTTCAACAAATTCTTTAGTAGAACTTATGAATATGGTAGAGAGGTGGAGACAACGAACGGAGTACGGACCTGTTTGCGTAGTTTCACAGTAAGTAGTGAAATGCAATATTAGTCTCGTTCGAGCTATCAATTGCCTAGCTTTTTATTTTTAAGGATTTTAAAATCTTTAGAAGTAGAAACGTATTGTGCTGTTATTGATTTTGTTATTTGTTACATAGATACATTAAGAGAAATCACGGTAATTTTGATAGAAGTATATGTATCGTATTTCGCTAGTAAATATCTTATTTTGTTTTTCTGTTTGGTTTTATTCATTATACATATGTATAACCGAAAGTATTTATTATTTCTTTATTATTTAGTATTAAAACTATATTTCTAACAACCTCGTTAATCTGGTTCAGATTAGGTCAATGGGTAACTCGATTTTTTTGGGATCGCAATGATGCTTAGGTAATAGCACTTATTGATATGGCCTGATGAAGCATACTAAATGCTTCGGTTGCTATTTATGCAGTTAAAAAGGAAAGACGTATTTTTTGCGTTACGTCTCATTAGCTAACTTATCATCTATTCTTTATTGAAGAGGCCAATAAGCTAAATATAAATATAATACATGCATAAATAAAAGCAAATGTAAGTAATGTCTCTGGTAAAGCATACCTGGTATGCTAAAACTTGTTTTAAGTGCTGGAAACTATATAATTCACGTAATTTTTGAATCACAATTTGTAATTCGGTCACACATACTTTAAAACCTGGAAAGACTTAAGAAGGTGTATAATAAACAGTACTATGAAAAAAAAACGAATATCTAATTAATTATTTCAAGAGAATACTCCTGTTGTTCAACACATCAAAAGTATAGTTTTACACATCTTGTTTAAATGCGCAAACAGCACATTGTGATATAGGTCATTCGTTGCATAAATACATACCTAAGTTTACACAATAATAAGTAGTAGACATCTGCAATCTTTTAGGTGCATGCAAGAAATAATTTCTTTTTATGTTATTTTTTCGGTGCCTTACTTTGCTTTGCTGTTGGTTGCTCATAGTCTGTTGACAGTTCTGGTTTTTATATCGTAAAATTATGTTGTAGAGATGGACGGAGTCGATGTGGTATATATTGTGCGGCCAACGCTTGTATTGAACAAGTAATTCAACATGGAGAAGTAGATATTTTCCAGGCAGTTAGAACAGTAAGGAGACATCGACCACAACTTATCGAAAATATAGTAAGTATGTTATACACTAATTGTCAAAAATTAAGAATAAGAAAGCAGAGGGTAGGAAGGAGCGCGACGCTTTAAATGGAAACAGACATATAGCCGTGTCTCCGTGTACTTATAGCAGCCTTGCATTAGCTCTATTCCACTTATATGCTTAACTGTTTGCGCGACCAAACGCTGCATGCGCAATTTGCTCACTAGTCTCTGTGCGATTTTTGGTATGATAGGCACTATCCAATAAACATTCGATAGTCATGTTATATGTATTATGACTTATTTCATTATTTCTTACCTTAACAATTCGAAGCCCTTCTTGAAACACTCTTTTGTTAGACATATAGCTTGGTTGAAGGTGGTTCACAATTGCGGAATAAACACAATGATACAATGATACTTACAATTCTAAACTTGATTCTATAACTGTGGGCGATATAGTACCAAAGAAATTTCAAGTTGGAAGGTATCCACAACAAAGTATTTTTAACGCTAATTAATGTACAGTATACGAAAAAAAAACAGCTGCATGACGCATTTTCGAGAAATTTTGAAGTTTTTATTTCTTAAATGAAATACCCTGTATATTGTAAAAAATTAAAATACTGAATAAAACAATTTAACTTTCATTAACAAAATTTTCTTTTGCCTAATTCTAAGTATACGTGGCCTGCCAACTATGTTTTGACTCGCTAGTTAACTTCTTATAACTTGACAAAACTTGTATGAAAATCGAATCGTCCTGGGAATAGGACTACATACTCATTATAGCACATTATGGGATAACATTGTACCGAGCCTACATCACACATCACAAGTTAGAAATTCGTGCATTCGAATGTTGTAAAATCGCATATTCGACGGGTCCAATATTAATATTTCATCAAGTATGGTACTAAGTAGTCGTCATCGTATCCGATCAGTTATGAAATATTAATTGTTTATGGTTTATTTGTAGGTGTATATTTGTTATTTATTATAACATATTTATGACGATAGGTATAGAGATAGTTTACAGGTTTTAATATAGTTTTTGGTAAATAATTAATACATATGCACATATCCATAATTGATTTTTATTTTTTTTAACTGTGTTCCACCAATTCGACCCTCTTGTAACTATAACATGTAGTAGCTAAACAATGAATAAATAAGATATATTTTTTTGGTAGGTGTCACTTTGGGGGTAGTATAAAAAATCACTCCCAAAAAATATACTTCTCGTTTTTTTTTACAGTTTCCAGTGTCACAAAAATTTTGAAAAAATATATTATAATGAGTTTATGGATAGTCAATAGGTACTGAAAAAAAAATTACGTTGAGGGTTGTCACTCCCATTTTTCCCTTACAATAGGGCTTAGGGACGTGAGATTAATTGTATGGCTATTTTAGATGAAGAACAATAACAACAAGGTAATAACCCTTCATCAGATGGGAGTGCAGTTTTCATATGCTTAACCGGCTAGACCCCTTTATTAATAAATTATGCATGCTATTAATAATTATGCTGTTTTATTACCAAAAACTCATGTAATACATTTGATTTAAAATTAAACTATAAATTCAATATTGAAGAAAGTAAGTACTAATAATATACAAGGGGGGAAACCCAAAATGTACAGCCACCTCGCAACGTACCCACAACTGGTAAAGTAAAACTATTCATTGGTCAGTAAGTAGGGAGATCACTGGTGCGCATGATCTGCACCGGTTTTGGACCGTATATCGTATTTTTGTCTATTTTACCGTACAAATACGGTAATTACCGTACATTTGACAACACTGGCGTAGAATGAAGTTGCATAAAAAAACAAACGCGTTTGGTAAGTAATCATATTATTTATTTACATGTATTCGTCAAATGACGCCTCAGTGGACAGTAGGCCTTAAGTTTACAGATTAGAGCAGAGGTGGCCAACCCTCGACCCTTCCCGTGTAGTTTTACGGCCTACGGTATATAATTTTGCGACAACACAAAGTATTTTTTTAGTGTAATTTATTTTAAGGTTTTTGTTTTGTATATTTTTTTGGATGAATATTTCAACGACATTGTCTTACAAGAATAAAAGTTTGAAGTTTATAAAGAAAACCAAATATAGGAGAGGCTTTTGCTAATTTGGCCAAATATACATACCGTAGTAGACAAAATTTAACTTTAGTTTAAGGATCTTCTACTATGCATAAAATGGCCTTGCAACACGCACCGATGCCAATTTTGAAACGATATTGGGCGTTAAGCTTGTGATGAGTGGCACGGCTATATGTCTGTTTCTATTTTAAAGCGGCGCGCTCTTTCCTACCTGCTGCTTTTCTATATCTATTAAATTTTGACGATTACAGTATATGTATCTGGGGAAAGAAATACATTCATTTTCCGTAAGCGTTCTGTACATTAGGGTCAATTAACGTCTCATTTGTTTAATCCCTATATTTTGCAAAAACATTGTCTACTTCATCAGGAGAAGTAAACTAGAGTGCAGATACGCCACTCATTATGATGAAAAGAAAAAAATGAGAAAAAGAAGCGTCGCAACCTTCAAGTCACATGCTAAAAAGTGTGTAATTTTTTATTTATATATATTTTTAATAAAATTGGAAATGTCGGTATTATTGGCATTAATTTTTCAATCATTTAACCTATCTTATATTTTTTATCATTTTTGGTTTTATTAAAGTATGGTCAAATTCAAAATTTGAAATGGAACAGCCTGTATATTTTGACATATTCAATTTTTTCTGGGTCTGAAAAAATATACAGTGGAAATCACTTATAACAACGTCGAATGCAACAACAAATTGCTTATAGCGTCCAAATTTTAGGGTGCTGGCTAATTTCTATGTAATATAACGTAAATTTCAACGCTTGTAAAGACTCCTTTTTAACGACGAAATCGGGTATAACGTCGAAATAATTAATAAGCCTGTTTTTATATCTAGAGTCGGATATTACGACGTGCAAAACTATTTGAATACGCAAAAAAATATTTCTTTACCTTTATATTTTCTCACGCTACACTTGGAAACAAAGTTAACTAATAAAAACCACATAAAGTTCTCAGAGAGACATTTCTTGGAATTAATGTACCAGTAGGAAACACGTGTTTCATTATTTAGGGCTAGCAATGCATATATTATTTTATTTCGATAACTCATCCCGCATGCAGATATAAGTACTGACGGTAAATGAGGGTAAATAAAGAGAAAAGAAGGGCATTTCGATTGAGAAGAAAGCTGTTATTATTGCGAAAAGAGAGTCTGGTGACTCTAATGTCACAGTAGCCGCAGAATTGAAAATATCGCATTCTACTGTGTCTACGATTTGGAAAAATCCGTAACGAAATAAAGAAAGCCTATGAACAAAATTTATTGACGAAAAAAAAAAAATGCGTAGACCTACAAATGAAGATATTGATGGGGTATTGTTGGAATGGTTTAAAATTCAACGCAATCGTGGAATTCCTGTCAGCGGATCATTATTGCAAGCAAAAGCTCAAGATTTTGCCAAACAGTATGGGAAAAATGATTTCAAATGCTGTGACAGTTAGATTCGACGATTTCGTCGACGTCATAATATAGTGCTTGGGAACATTTCAAGAGAAGCAGCTAGCGTATCGCACGACATTACAGAAAATTGGCTAGAGACAATTTGACCATTGCGTAATGGATACAGTTATGATCAAATATTTAATGCCGATGTAACGGGTCTAAAATTCAAAGGAGAAAAGTGTACGGTAGGAAAGATGTCAAAGAACAGAACTACGGTAATGGTGGCAGCAAACATGACAGGCACCATAAAAAGAAAACTGCTAGTAATAGGAAAGTCAAGGGAAGCCACGCTGTGTTAGAGACATGCATTCCTTACCAGTAAGTTACGAATCTAATAAAAAAAAGCATGCATGACGTCAGAGATATTTATAAAATGGATTCGTGAATGGCACCTGGAAATAAGCAAAACCAAGAACAAAATTCTATTACTTATTGACAATTGCCCAGCACACCGCGATATTAACAATTTAAAATCTATAAAACTGTGCTTTCTGCCATCTAATACAACATCTGTTTTACAACCACTGGACCAAGGATCAATCTGGCGTAATAAAATCAATTAAGGTACATTTTAGGAAGCGACAAATTATGAAAATGATGGATTGTGCCGATTCTAATACTAATTGGAACATTATTCTATTCGAGGCAGTTATGTTAGTATCCAAGCTCTGGAGCAACGTTTCCCAAAATACGATTGCGAACTGCTTCAAACACGCAGGATTTTCGTCAATTTTAAGTGAGCAAGCTTCCACAGATTTTGATGAAGACGACGAAATTCCTCTTGTAGAGTGGTTAAAAAATTATACAAATTTAGGTGTCGGTTCAACCGATAGACGACATGGAATGCATTTGTACACGTAGATGACGAATTAGCGGCCTGGCAAGACCCATCTGATGAACAAATTGCATTACACGCTCATATGCATAAGAATAATGATGAGGAGAGTCGGGCAGTAAAGGAAGGAAATGATGAAGAAGTGGAATTTCAACCGCCCACTATGCGCGAAGCTCTTGATGCTGCAGCTGTAAATAGTGAATCTTTAATTAATAACGTGTGTATTTTAGAGAACACATTAGAAAAAATGTATTTTAAAGAACAAAACAATTAGAATTACCGATTTCTTTAAAACATAGTAGGTATGTGTGTCGATGTGTACATACATAAATATGCATTTAAAAATATTTCATTTTTTTTTATGAACGAAATAAAATGAAAACAAAGTTATTTTTCTATTTGTCTTTACATATGTAGAAGCTGTGTAGTTTGTATCCTTTATAATTTTCCTACGAAAAAATCCTGGGAAGAATCCAAGACTACTAATGCCTTGACCCGCTTTTAGTGCCCGAAGTATGTTTTGTACCAGTTAGGTATACCACCTGCTTTGACGACCTGCAAAGTCAAAGTTCTTTTCGTTTACCCTCCTAAGAATATAGAATACGACGCGACGGCCTTATGAGAAGGGATGGAGTTGAATTGTTAAGTGGACTCAAAAATAGTGCATGTTTATATGGAAGTTTACTTAAGAAACAATCGATACCTTCCTGATATTTTGTATGTGCTTTAATGTTCCTTGTGCTTGTTCCAGATTCAATTAATACTTTTCCCATTCTTAAAGCAAAAACTTGGCCACTTCAGCGAATGTGTCACAATATTTTCTCACAAATGTTTGTTATTCTTGTAGAGCAGTGGTTCTTCAAATTGTGGTACCCTCGGGGGTCGCGAAATTTTAGGGGTACGCGGCCGGCAACAATAAAATAAAACAACCCGGGACACGTATGGACACGTTGACGTGCGCGCGCCACTAAGGGCTTAGTCATCAGAGTGGGGCTGTGTGGCCGGCAATCACTCGTGTCACTGCACTTCAGTAGCATTGCTGTTATTACAAGCTCGCTCTCAGTATTGTGTTATTTTGTGGTGTGTTGTGTTATTCTGCGGACACTCAAACCTGTTGAAACACGTTTACGACATCTGTTTGAAAACTGAGTCAGTACCACGTAAGTGAATTTTACAATAAAAATTAACAATGGATAAATGGCTCCTAAAGAAAAGGCTCATGAAGATCTGCATCAAATTCTGGGCCATCAACTTCACAAAATGAAAGTAGACCTGAACGTCTTGTTACTAATGAGCAGCTCAAGGAAAAATAAAAAAACCCGAAAAACTGGCAAATGAATATAAAAGTAAAAAGAGAAAATATGACGAGTTGTACTTAAAATTAGGTTTTACTTGGACTGGAAGCTCAGACGAGTCTAATCCACAATGCGTTGTTTGTTCAGAAATTTTATCAAACAATTCTATGAAACCTTCTCTTTTAAAACGCCATTTTGAAAGCAAACATAAGAACTTAGTCAAAAAGGAGTTACGGTACTTTGAACGTTTTTGGAAGATTTAAAAGTAGGAAAAACACGATAAAACACTTTTCTGGTGCAGAACAAAATGAAAGTGCTCTAAAAGCTTCTTACAAAGTTAGTCATTTAATTGCGAAGTCTGGTAAAAACATACTATTGGCGAAAACCTAATCCTCCCTGCCGCAGAGAATTGTTTCTTGTATGTTTGAGAGAACGAGGCAAAAAGAATTACAGCAATTCCATTATCAAATGATACAGTTTCAAGGAGAATTAGTGATATGGCGTATGACACAAAAGAACAACTTGTTGGAGCAATTCGAGCTAGTCCTTGCTTTGGTATACAACTCGATGAAACCACGGATGTCGCTGGCCTAGCCCAACTGATCGTTTTTGTACGTGGCATTTTTCAAGATGAAATATTTGAAGATATTTTATTTTGTAAGACACTTAAAACATCGACAAAAGGTGAAGATATTTTCAATTTGTTAGATTCTTTTTTTCCGAAAACCAGCTCGAGACTGTGGACAGTGTGTATATGTGTAAGGCTATGAGCGGTCACATCACAGGGCTGGTAGGCCATATTAAACAACTGAGTGTAAGTTCACTCATTGTGTCCTTCACCGAGAGGCTTTGGTGGCTAAGCACCTCCCTGATGAACTTAAAGATGTCCTTGATCAGAGTGTGAAAATTGTGAACTTCATAAAAACTAGGCCCCTAAAATCTCGTTACTTTAAAATTCTATGCCAGGATATGGGAGCCTCCATGAGAACTTATTGCTACATACTGAGGTACGATGGCTTTCTCGGGGAATGTTTTGTCCCGTGTATTTGAACCCACAAAGAATTACATAATTTTTTTACCGAACACAAATCCATCTGTTTCTGTACTTACTGATTTGATTGGCTTTTGAAGTTGGCTTATTTAAGTGATATTTTTGGAAAACTCAACATCTGGAATTTACCCATGCAAGGCAGTGTTTCTGATATTTTTAATATAGAAAAGAAACTGATGCAATGGTAAAAAAGATCATTCTCTGGGAAAAACAAATAGAAAGTAACAACCTGGGAGCCGTTTGAAAGATTACTTACATTTTTGCAAGATAATGAGAAAACATATCTGATTTCACTGAACTCAAGACTCAAATGGGCCAGCATTTGAATGCATTGAAGATCCGCATAAGAGAGTACTTTCCAGAGAAACAGTATAACTGGATACGTGACCCCTTTAATGCTGATGCTATGGACACTAACCTGACTATCTTTCAAAAGGAACACCTCATTGAAGTATCATGTGATCCCACGTTGAAAACAAATATTGACGTGCTGGTACTACATTGTTAGATTTCTGGATCGGTATTGGGAAGGAATACAAAGAACTATCCAGCACTGCTGTTAAATTTCTTGTTGGGTTTTCCACCACTTATTTATGTGAAAAGGGTTTCTCAAGTTTAACCTATCTTAAAAATAAATCTAGAAACAAATTAAATGTTGAAGATGATTTAAGACTGTATTTAACCAAGTTAAAACCCAATTTTGATAAACTGTGCAAAGGAAAACAAGCTCACCCTCCTCACTAATCTCTTTGAAAGTAAGCGCTTTTTGTTCTTTAAATTTTGTGTGTGTTTGTTTTTAATGTAATAAAAATGTTTGTAAACAATATCTCTTTGTTTTTATTTAAACATGATGCGTAATTCAGTTTCAAAGGTTAACATTATACTTCTATGCTACATAGAAGGCTTTAAGATTTGTTTAATATTTTAATTATAGTTTCCTTAGTACCGGTATCTGAGAAGGGGTACCTAGAATGTTTTGTGGGTAAAAAGGGGTACAGTGTCTAAATAAGTTTGAGAACCACTGTCGTAGAGAACTAATAATTAGAGATGGGCAGTTGTCCGGCGGAGCAGATACGTATTGCGACGCGGGCCTCAAACAATGTAATATAAATAAAGCATATCAATCATATTATTGTAATTTAGTATGTGTTTATAAAATATGTCATATTAATAGAGTTGTACAAAATTTCCTTGGGGGCAAAATCGGACAAACGGGCCACCTTGCGATGCATATTTTTTTTTATATTGTATAAGAAAAACAGGTACTGTGGTACTGCTTTGCAACTCTACGGTTCATCTGCTTTATTGGAGTTGGAGCGCATGTTTTGAATACGTACCTGCCGCGTCGAAAAATTTGCCCAACTCTACTAATAATCCCTACAATTCTTATATTAAATTGTGTTCCTTTTTTATTTTTTAGACAGAGTACAAGTACTGCTATGATTTGGTTTTGCATTATGTTCTCCACTACCTAAATAAAGAATTCAAGGATAAACGAAATCATAGCTGCATATTACAAAGGCCAGTATATATTTTTGTCTCGGAGGTTTGTAGAAAAAGTGCAGAAATGAAGTAATCCAAACGTCCTAATTTTGAGAAATATGTTAAAGCGCTCTATTTTGGTAAGCTATTGGTTAATAATTAGTATAATGTATTATAAAGTGTATTGGAATTGTGGAAGCTATGTCCATTCTATACGTACTCATTGATTAAAAATGATTTATTAATTGAGTATATTCTTTTAATATAAAACATATCCCAGTATCAATTGTGTTTATTACTAAATCGGATTTATTTTATTTTGGTTTATGTTGTTGTATTATTGTATTATTCATTAGCTGTATTTAGATTGAGAGAATAAAGTTTTCGAAATTTTCGAGCGAGTAAGAGAGAAAACGGTTCGCTTCTATTATTAGTAGTTAAAGATGACGTGCACTAAACAAGTCACTATAAACTACTTGTGCAAAAAGTGTTCAAAAAACGTAAAATATTTTATATCTTGCAGTGTTTGTAGTAACATATTTCATCCCTGTTGTGCATTAAGAATTCCTGGAGTTTATGTGAATGAAAAGAGAAAGTTGTATATTATGCAGATATAACCTCAAACATAAGAAAGAGAATAATTTTGAGGCAAAAATTAATCGAAATTTCAAAGAGTTGCAAATGTGATAAAAAAGAGGAACAAATTAAAAATTTAGCACAAGAATTGCAAAATTTAAGTAGGTACTGCAAGTGTGAAGAGAAAGATCGGAAGATAAAGGATCTAAAATATAGAGCTTACAAGAACTTACAAGAATTACGACATTACGTGAAAAAAGTTGAGAATAGCTGCACAGAAGAAATTCTAGTTTCAGGTAAAAAATTTAGAAATTATTAAGCATGTAGTTGAAGGGAAAAATATTAGTATAAATACGCAAGAAATAGGAGTATACACGCCAAACAATACACAAGCAGATAAAACATACCCAATCAGTGACATTTGAGAGCCAATGGAGGAACAATAAGTACAATAATAAGATGGTAAATGTAGATGACTTAGGTATTAACAATGCAAATATGTAGCCAAGATATAGAGAAAAAAGCAAAGATGAAATTAAAATAAAATAATAAATGATTTAATATAATTACAGAAAAGACAGAATATGATGACGAAGCTAAACAGAAACAAGGACGTACCATAAACGAAAAAATTAAAACACAAAAGCCCCAAAAATAATTGTAGGGAGTAGTAGAGAAAAGGTACCGTAGGTAAACACTCCAAAAAATAAAGAAAATAGGTAAGTATATGCCGATCGCAAGCGGAACACAGTTGTAAATTAAAATCTTACATCTAAAGAAGACGATCATCCCTCTTTTTTTCATTTTTTTTTTTGTAGTTATCCATCCCATGGTGATATAATTTTAATTTAAGATTAAGTATGCCTAAAAAAACAGCCAACCTTTTTTTTTTAGTTGAAATAAAAATACCATCTCTACGACCCTCTCTATAAACTCAAGCTGTTATACGTGCCTGATTTGTTATATAATAATGAAACGTAATTTATTTCACTAATGAATCTTGTTATCACTTAATTAAAAATTGTAAATATTTTTTTTATCATAAGAATGACATATTACGTTCCCTCGATAAAAATTCACTTCCTAAATGTTGTTTGTTTGTATTATAGTATTTTTCTCACAACACCATTGCTATTGCTACCACCGATAAAAGTTTCGTATAGTATATAGTAGTAAGTTAGTAGGCATAGAAAGGTTTGACCATAGCTTCTCGAGTAGATACAATTCTAAAATAAGAAATATTCAAGTAAGGAGAGCAGCGGAGTAACGATAACAAATAATTGTTGTTAATGTACTATATTATTATTATTACATTATTGTTATTATTAATCCTCCACAATTTATTAGCCATTGTTTTCTATGTAAACAGCGATCTTTTTTTGATGAATAATGAATAAACTTATTATTAAAAAAATGCGGGGGTATGGGGTACCCCCTCCCCCGTTATTACCTTTTTATGAAGATATCTACCTTGAGACAATGTATTATGCTGGAAATTATGTTAAGGATAAAAACTTATTTCTGTTATAGTTCATTTGATTTATATCAACAGACAACTTTATTAATTTTGAAGCTTTATTATTATTTTTCTATTTTTACAATTATTAATTTTCTAAACTTGTTATACATCATTGTATTCTATGTAAAATCGGCCTTCTTTCGATGAATAAGAAAAAGAAAAAATGCAAAAAAAAATGGGGGTACGGGACACCCCGTCCCCCGTTATTAACTTTTTGCGAATACGGACGACACCACCCTTAGGGCCATGCAATATGCTGCAAATTATGTTAAGAAGAAAATTTAATATCTGTTATAATTTAGGAAATATTTGCAAAAATTGAAAAATCGTCCACACTTTGGAGGGGGCTGTACCCCAAAATCGTGCGGATACGCCGATAAAAAAAATACGTGTCTCTTATTTTAAGGTACTCTTTCGATCTGTTAAGTTTCATCGAAATCGAAGGGGGACACCCGCCGATGTTCCCTTGTCAGTGCAGAAGCACGTGGTTGGTCTGTGATAAAATAATTATTCTTAACAAATATCGATAACATAGATGATAGTTTTTGCTATTTACGGCTAGATGGCTCTGAACGCCTATTCGTTAGTAAGCGTCCGGATTAGGAATTTGACAGGCGATCTGGTGCTCCTTGAAACGTCCCGTGTCACCTAGAAGGTAGGAAGTCACTTTTCACAGTATTCTTTCACTTATCAGAGAGGTCGCTGGGTGAATTGACGACCACTATATTATTTTAATTGTCTTTAAAGCTCTTTACCAAGGCCAAGCGTAACGGGGATTGGCAGAGTTACACCGAAAAGCTTACTTCCTACAATAAAGCTATTAGGAAAGCGAAAAGAGATAGCTTCAGAAAGTTCTGCGAGGAAATCGATTCAACATCTACCGCTTCGCGACTTCACAAGGTAATGGCGGAGGGTAGAATCGATTCAGCAATGGCACTAAGAAAGCCAGATGGAAGCTTCACTGAAAGTGAAGAAGAAAGAGCTCTCCTCCTTCTAGAGCTCACTTTCCCCGAAAGCAAAGTGGGAGCCTCGGAAAATCCTTCCCAGATATATAGAAGACCAAATAAAGAAGCTACTACAATGGCCAGACACATACATATGTAGCAGCGAACGGTTAAAATGGGCCATAAATACCTTTCAGCCCTTCAAAACACCGGGAGTAGACGGGATTTTTCCAGTCTTACTTCAGAAAGGGCAGGAAGAATCCTTCCTCACATGATTCGGATAAGCCGAAGATCTCTGGAGTTGGGGTAATTCCAGAAGCTTGACCGAAGGGCCTAAGTCACCTTCATACCGGAAAGCAGGGAAAAAGGACATTACACCCTAAATCCCACAGAACCTACTACTGTCTACCAGTCGGTTGAGGCGGAGGTGGACATAAGACCATCTCGGTATAGTACGGCCAAAGGTTTGCCACAGGCGGGATTACATCCCAACTATGTTGGAGCCTAATAGTAGACGAACTGTTATGCGGACTGACGGATCTAGGCATACCTTGTCAAGGGTATGCAACCCAAAAATACTGCTTTGGATGTATACAGCGATAGTGAGACCGATCATCACTTATGCATCAGTAGCATGGAGCAAAAGAACTAATCTGGCCACCGCGAGAATTAACCTCTCGAAGTGGAAAGATTAGCATGTGTATGCATAACGGGGGCTATGAGAAGCTGCCCAACAGCAGCTATCGAAGTAGTATTGGATCTTACCCTCCTCCATATTGTAGTAGAGGGCGTGGCAAAAAGAACCACACTCAGAATGGTCAAGGAAGGAATGATTAGGCATAGGCCTCAATCTCCTGACGGTGATGATATGCCCCGGGATGATATGTTAAAAAAATTCAGCTTTGTGAAGGAATTCATCATAAAGCTCAGTAACCGGAGCGAGTGGGATATAACACAACATTTGAACTGAATAGAAATGCATCAAATGGTATACTGATGGCTCCAAAACGACAGAGGGAACTGGCATAGTAATATGTGGGCCTAGAACCACATATTTCGAAAACTTGGAAAAATATCCAAGTATATTTCAGGCGGAAATACACGCTATTGAAGGATGTGTTCAGTTCAATATGGATAAAAATTATCGGAAGCAGGAGATTATCATCATGTCCGATAGTCAAGCAGCCATCAAGGCGCTGATGTAATATGAAATCAGTTCCAAGATGGTCTGGGAATGCCTAGGGAAATTAAATGAGCTAGGCAAAAGAAATAAACTAACCCTCCTGTGGGTTCCGGGTCACACAGGAGTGGAAGGAAACGAAATAACGGATAACCTCGCAAAAAAGGGCCGGAATGCCTTTTGTAGGGCTGAACCCTTTGCGGTTAAGTAGCAGTACAATACTGAAGAAACTAAAAATAGAAATGGAGCAGAGAAAATCCAGTTACTGGGAAAATCTCCAGGGAATGAGGCAAAGTAAAATTCTTCTGGGAACTAGACTAACCAGAAGAGGTTTACAGAATGCATCAACCTGAGTAAGAACAATGTTCGCATATTAACAGGAATACTTTCAGGCATTGTAGACTGAAAGGACCTGTGTAAGTTTGAAAAGGAATCTGAATGTAGATTTTGTGGGAACAGATGAAACACCCATCCACCTCCTTCAAACTGCGTAGCACTGTGCAACTCGAGGGCGTTGCACCTGGGAGCATGTGAATCGAAGAGGGAGACTTACCTAGACTGGGCCCTCTGACATCCTACACTTTCTGAAAGGAATAGGATTGGAAGGCCAGCTGTAAAGCAGTAAGAATAGGGGACACAACAGATCTTTTAGGTCGCAGTGTAACATCACCCTTTTATCTACATACATACATACATACATTGTCTTTATTGAAAAAAAAAGAAAAAGAAAAAATGATAAATGGACAAGCTATAAATAATGATATAATTTGAAAACATAAATTTAATAATAACAATAATTAATTGTACTGAACTAAAGAAAATAAAATTTTGAAATCTCGGGCATTTTAATATATATGGTAAGCCTTCAAAAAGATATTTTATATTCTAATGTAGTATAAATGAAAAATTTCACCACTCCATGGTGTATTGGATATTACTCATATTTCCTTCAATAAGTTTTTATAACAACAAATTTTATTTAAAATTCCACCGAATGTTGTTACCCAATTTGTCCATGTACTAAGAAAAGGCCTTTTTAACATCTTAGAATTGGAACGTTTAATTATTTTATTTTTATCATCCTAATAAATTTGTACTGGTGAAATAGTGTTAGTTTATTAAGTTTACATTGGTAAAAAAAATACTGGTAGGCAATTTGCTATTCGCTTTGTTTCGCCTCCTAGCATTTAAATGTATATTCCTATTCAATGTATTCACTATAGCAATAAATATACTATAATAAATATATACTAATCGATAGTTGTATATCCGTTGACTATAATCCAAATTAGTGACACTAGGATGATTTATAATTCTATCTATTTAATAAATAAGTTGTTGCAATATTCAGAATAATAATAAGGTTTTACATAAACACATATTAATTTATTATTTGATAATAAATTGTGCATAGTTACCAATAACAATAGGTGTATAGATTATTTTATAAGTCAAGGCAACTGACACAATACAACGGATGGGTGAATGTGGGAGTGTACAGATAGTCGGCTATTGTTTTCTGTCCGTTTACCCATGGTTGGTGCTATGTATTTATGTAGTCGTGATAGTCTCTTTTATCATAATTTTGGGTATAAGTTATTTTTTTCAAACGTAAAGGTGTATAGTGATTTTTGTGAGTGCAAATAAAATACAGTAATAATTAACATTTTTAAAAATGGACGAAAAGCTCAACAGGAAATGGATGGCAATTCTTTTGATTATCAAACGAAACCTTTTTTGAGAGTAAGTATTTAAAATTGAGATAAGTAAGTAATCTGCTGGGTAAAAGGTTGATTTCTTAGTTTTTTTAAATAATTTTGCAGTTTTTCGGCCAATATTTAAAATGTCCATTAATCATATTTTTGTTACCCAAATATTATTAGTTGCAATTACACACCGATGATCAAGGAAGTGAAAAAACAATAACCGGACAATATAATAAAAATATTTGTGGAATTGTAAGAAGCAGAATATTAAGTACTCTGCGTGCTATGACAAGTATTGAAACTGTATAGAATTAGTAATCAAAATTTCGCGGTCAGTGAAAACAGGAAATTTATTCACGTAATCGCATTATTATAATGAAAGTGAAAACAATCAATCAATTTATTTATAATAACTAAAATGTGTTACTATGTGAAAGCGTAAATAAATTCGTATGTAGATGCCCCACTGAAAACTGATTTTTGATTATAGTTCAATTTATTATACTAGAAAAGATCTTTCCTATAAAAGTTTGATAAAATCCAGTATTGAATAACTTTAAAAGTAGATACATAGAGTGTCTTAAAAGTAAGTAATGGCACTTACCTCACTATTTTGAAATGCATTTTGTTTTTGGCTATCCTCCAATAAAGAGTTCGTACATATGTGGAAGTATCCACCTATGTACAAACTCTTTTCGAGTAATGAACGTTACCAACACTAGTAGGAATTCATGTGGCAACCAATAAGTATATAAGTAAAATATTTAGTAAGAAAACATAATATACTAACTACTTGGCATAAATTTTAATTTGAATAAGTTAAACCTGGCTCTCTCTTTTAAGACACCTCCAAAATTTTGCTCTATTATAATTACTAATTGAAAATTTTTGTAAATTCTATCACATAGCTAATAATTAATGCTGCGCATACACTTTGTTTACTTATAATTTGCACACTCCTGGGTTATTTTCAAACTTCTGCTCAAACAAATTCGACTATAAAGTAGCAATTTATTTCAATTAATATTCCATATGTGATCATTATTCATAGTCAATTCTTTTTTTATTAATATAAGAGCTTTGTAAGGAAGCCATAGCCTTCAATTTTCCTGCTAGAAATTATAAAATTTAGAAAGAAGTACCGACCGGACTGCGTTAGGGTATAAAATTATATGGGTAATGCGGTCTATTCAATAAAACTACTTTTCTATGACTTCAATATTTCATCATTTATTAATTACAACATTTTTGCTAATAAAGTAAAGTTACTAGATAAAAAAAATATTTTTTTGACTATTCAACATTTCTAAATTAAAATAATTTAAATTATATATAAAGATATATTTTCATTATTATTGTTTCATATCTTGCTAAAATATTGTAGATTTAACCTCCTCCTGAAGAAGTTATTAATAAATAAGGAATTATTGAGGTAAAAAGTAGTTTTATTGAAATTACTTTTACTATTACTCATGTAATTTTATACCATAAACTATAAAATTTATTAATATTAATATTTTCGAATGTAAGAAGTAATTTCATATTTTAACAGAGGGTGGAGCTTCGGATAGGAATAAGTTAATATTAAATTCCATTATTTATTATACACCTCGGATAGTTTTTGAACATGAAATAACTTTAATTTTATCAATAACTCTAGAAAACATAGACTCAATGTGTTTTAGTGTTTTTTTTTCCAGTTTTGTTTTATAAATTTGCAAACAGTAAAAAAGCGGAAACTGAAATTTCGGTTTTCTAGCAAAAGAGTGAGAAAAGCTCAAAGATCAGGTGAAGTAAAGGACCTTTAATAACATGAAACCTGCAGCAGTGGTTATCTAACCCTGGTACAATAAATGATCTGCGAAATTTCTGCTAAGGTTTTGACGATAACCGAAATGTGCCTCGTCATCAAAAGCAACATTAATATGCTTGTGTTTTGTGCAGTTGCACCCTTGAAAATCAAGACGGAGAATGAAACCAAATGATACCTACGTTAGAGGAGCTATCATTTTGCTGTTGTGTATTTATCTGATTGTGGGTTGAGGAAGTGAGTCACAGGAAAGGCCAGCTCTAACGAATGACCTTGACGAGCCTCGCTTGGCCAGATTGTCCGCCGCCTCAATTCCCTTCGCGCCTGAGAACTCAGGCCAATGTTAATTTTCTTTGGGTGCCTGCTTCATGTAGGGCGCTTACATAGTCCCAAAGCAGTTTAGTGTCAACACTTGTGGAGCCGATAGCTGTAAGTGTTAACTGGCTGTCATAGAAAATAGCGACGCTTTTCTTGGTCCATCTTTTCTTTTATCAGACACAACGAAGAATTGCAGCAACTTTCTGAAAACGACCTTCTTTAACAAGATTCTGAGCTATTTGTACGTCTCAACTTGTTGGATGAGCTTTAAGATAATATCCACTCTATAATAGTTCCTAAAGGTCGTAGTAAACGGGAGGACCACGAGGATGCTATCTCTCCGGAATCCTATTGAGGTCATTTCACATTGCTCCTGTTATACTCAATCTCTACCTTTTACCAGTCAGATTGCTGCTGCACTTGTGTCTAACATACTCCAGATGCATAAGTATATGAACAGCTCCTACAGTTAACATGAGTATTTATCTTTTGCGAATTTGAACCTCTAATGCTGGTGGTTTCAAATAAGACCTAAATCAAGAATGTCGCCAAGTAGTTTTAAAATATCGAACAGCTTTTACAATAAACCAATGAAATCACATCTGTTCATCTTCTACGTTTTATTGTTGTATAGTGTTGGGGTTGATAAACGTTTTCGGTTTTGTTTTGATATACTAGAAATCCTATTTTGTCAAATAACCTAATTTTTAGAACTCCATTACTTTCGAAATGTAAGTACTGTGCTTTATTATTATACGCCAATCTAAAATCAAAACAATTTTATAGGTAATTTATGTTTTTACATAAAGCAAAATGCATTACAGTGTTGACTGAGGACGTACAAAAGAAAGGAAAATTGAACCTTGAAGCTGATATTTCTTTCTATAAGCCACACTCACAGAAAATAGAATGAATCATATATTAATTCAGTATTGGGTGGTATTGATTTATAGCTTAAACAATGCAGAAAAGAATGCAGCTGCCATTTAAGAAGATCCGATTTTGCAAGTTAGCATCTATACTAATGTACTGGGTAAATTAGTGTTTAGTAATGTAGTAATTTGAAAACCGGTTTAAAATAACCATGCTGGCATTATAATTTTTTTGCAGAGGAAGTTGGCATACCAGAGCAATTGCCAAATAATTAAATAAAAACACCCCATTATGGGCTTGCGCCGCTCCGTAGAGCTTTCTTGATCCATTTTCGGGTGGATCACACCTCACGTCTAATTTTCTCCACTGTTCCTCTCCATAACCCTCTGAGCCCGGCCTTCCTTTTCCAATTCACTACTCCAACCTCCGCTAGATCTTGCTCCACCTTTTTCAATCACTTGGTTCTAGATCGACCACGTTTTCTCGCTCCCGACGACTCCCACATCATCACCGACCGCAATCGCGACGCTACTCCCTCTCTCCATACATGACCTAGCCATCTTACTCTTTTCTGCTTAATCTATCTCATAATTCATTCTCACTCTATATGTATCTTCCTCCACTTTTACTCAGTCCCAGTTTGCTCTGATAATTCTTCTTTCCAAAATTCGGATGGCTTCTTCTTCTTTTTTGAAAATGTCAATGTTTCCGCTGCGTATAATAAATATATAATAACCACTCTTAAATATTTATTAAAAGTCATTTTGTAACCAATGTACTAGCTCCCCTACTTGGGTACCGAAGCCACAGAACTGACAGAAGTTTTCAGCGTCTATGATATCATAGCAAATGTATCAATTTATATTTACCTAAAGTTAAAATTTGACTCTGAGCGTATGATATATGAAACCTTATTGCATACCTATAATGTATTTACATAATTCTGTTGCAAAAATATAAATATCATCGTTAATGATATATAAGCACCAGTTGAAATGTGCACCGTGACAATTATAAGAAATAAATGTATAAATAAATCGCTTTTTTTGTATGTTGGTTGCATATGTAATTGAATATTTTATTTTTATTTTCAAATATTTCTTCCATATGTCAAATCTTAGAATTGGAAAGACATCCAAGTATTAAAAAATATGTACAAAGATTTTTAGTTTCTATATTTGAGGTCTCATATTAAACTAATAAATAATTTTAGTTGTAGCTGCAATAAATTTAAAAATATAAACACGGAAAAAAAAAATGTCAAAAAACCAACAATTGTAGAGCAGTTAACTACAATTAGCAGTTAACTACAATTATAGTTAACTGTGCTACAATGGTAGCATATGGTTTTTTGAAAACAATTTTTTTCCGTGAAAAATTTTGCCGTGAAGTAAAGAGATTTCACTCTTCAACTTTCGTCAGTAAATGTAAGCATAAATAAAATAATTCGTTACTTTTTGTTATCATAGTTGTATTTGTATTAAAGTAATAACTGGGTATTTTATTGGGTAGTAAATAACCTAAAACTATTATTACATTAAAACAGTAGTTGCAAAACTCTGTTGTTGTACTTAGATACTATTAAAATTCTTTTTTTTTTTATAAATGAAAACGTTATAAACTTATCGGAGAGTAAACGCATACACCGGTAGGTATTCGACTCGCTGAGTTAAGCGAGGTTAGCCGGAAACTTGTTAGATGTCCCTTTTCCTGTGTTACATAATGAAGTGAATATTAACATTCACATCGAATGAATTTTACGGTACTGTAATACTAATTTAGTTGGGAGGTAAGATAGTGCTTCGTAATTATGCATTACATTGTTACATATCACCATCAGATGACTTTCTTTAAAAAAAAATCGTTATACCAATAAGGTCTTAGAGCTAACCAAAATTTGAAATGTGAACAAAAACACATTAAAGAATCAGCATTAACAAATAACAAGGCGAACAATGGAAGAAGCGAAATGAATAAGAATAAAGTGACAATAGCTAAAAGAACCATAGGCAATTTTAACGAAAACGCTGTGTTTAGTAAATCGCAGAGAAAATGGATATATGCTTAAATTATTAGGTTGGACTATTCAGATGAAAATCTACTACACTTCCCTGAGGAAAAATCGAAACAACAGACTTAAACATTAGCAACATTACAAAACTAGATCGTGACACGCAAGAAAAGTATATAGCATTTAAAATAGGATTCCTATATTCCCTTGAAAACGACGAACTGTTTCATCCTCCTAATTGGCCAGGTAATATATGCGTGCGGTTTTTTTCGAAGATAAAGAAATCGACACTGTAAATAAAAAAGATACCGACAATTGTCAGGAAATTATCATTCAAAACAGCTTAAAGCCGTTAACTTTGAACTGGAAAGCAATCACAACCGCATATGGGCAGCCATAGCATACAGGAACTAGCGAACGAAATTAAAGAAACGCAAAGACGATTAGACAACTATTATAAATAAACAGAACAACTTTATAATTGCAAACTTAAACATACGGTCGGCACTTAAAAAGTGTAATCAACTGGAACTACTGCTAACTGACAACTTTATAGACGTGCTATGCCTTACGGAAACGTGGCTGACGAAAAATACCCTACATAGGTATGTTTAAAATCAATGGCTATAACATATCTGGATGCTATTATAGAGAAGTGCAAAGAGCGGAGGTGTATTGATATTAGTGCAGGTAATACTCAATTCCACACTGCAATTATACCGTGTACAGATCACCTTCTGGAGATAAAGAAATACTTATCGAAACTCTTTATAGGGTTTTAAGTGTAATTACTGATAAATTTTCATACAGTGTGATCTATGTAGTGGGAGATTTTAAAATTAATTTCCTAGAGGATACCCGACATAAGTTAATGCTCACTGAAATATACTTAAATTCCAATTTAAAATTTATTTTTAACGAATATTCCGGAGTTGATAGAAAGAGTAATACTTGCATGGAAAATATACTATTTATAACCACTGATAACATACATAATATAATGGATAGCAAGACGGTACAAACAGATATGACAGATTACTTGCTACAGATAGTGAAGGTATAATATGAAAATCAAAATCAATATAAAAGAAAGTACAACACTGAATGTAAGAGAAATTAATAATAAAATATATCTACGTTTAAAAAATTATATCAGAGCATAGTTGAGCAAACTCTCTCATGCGGGAATGCAAAGATATAATAATTAATAATAATATATAATAATAACATGTCTTTATTAAATTTCGGAAATATAATACCAAAAAGAAAAATAAACCAAATACAATACTAAGAAAATGAAAATGGAAAAATAAAAACTAGCTAATGGGGCGAAGTTCAGTCACAAAACCTGGTGACTGCTCTCCCACTACCCTACATACGTACTACTACCAAAGAAAAAAAACAAGGAATATCACACAAAGATATGTGTATGCATACATAAAAAAAAATACAATTGTGGTTAATCCCGGCAGCTAAAGTACAAATAGCGCATAAGTGTTAAATAAGTCGACAAGTAAGTCAACAAGTAAGTAATTATTGATTTTCAAACAAGAAACGATATAACGTTCTTCCTAAACTGGACCGATCAAGCATCTTGAACTGTTCAGGTAGCTTGTTGTAATAATGTGCAACATTATAGGAAAACGATCGTTTAAAAAGCTCCATGCGATGAAAAGGTGGTGTAAGTAGGCCTTTATGTCGTAGGTTTAGAGTGTGCACGTCCGTTCTGAATGTTAATCTTTCAAATAAATAATGCTGCGTTTGAGTTATAATGATATTGTGGTAAAAACGTAAGCAATGCAATTTCTGTCTATTAATCATATTAAGCCACTGCAACTCTTTCAGCTTATGACTTATATGGTCATACTTTCTAATACCAAATATCAGCCGTAGACAGGAATTTTGAAGTTTTTGCAAACGATACTTGTCAGCTGAGTCTAACGCTAAACCATATACTACGTTACAGTAATTAACATGGCTGAGAATCAATGAATTCGCTAGAAGCACCTTTATACCCCGATGGAGCACATGTCTTAACTGGTAAATATTCTTTAGTGTGGCATAGGCTTTCTGGAGGCAGTGTGTAACTTGTTTTTTAAAACGTAAGTCATTGTCTATCCAAAGCCCAAGGTTTTTTACTTCGTCTACAATGGCCAGCCTGATACCATTTATTTCTATAGCTATATCTTTTAGTAGAACGGGTCGGTGTTGATTTTTGCAAAATAACATTACATATGACTTTAACGGATTAATCTGCAAGCAGTGTTTGCAGGAGAACTCAGCTATATTCATTAGGTCTTGGTTAATTAGTTCACATGCCTCAGTAACCCCCAACGTACTAAATGACTTATACACCTGTGTATCATCTGCATAAAAATGAAACTTGCAATTTAAAATTTGTGAGCCTAGTTCTGAAGTGTACATGGTATACAACAACGGCCTCAAAATGGAACCCTGAGGACACCAGCATCCACTGAAATAAAACTAAAAATTTTATCCCGCAAACGCACTGCCTGGGATCAGTTGCTAAGATAGTTACGCATCAATTCAATCGCATCATCACTAAAGCCCATGAAATGAAATATCGATAACAACATCCTGTGATTAATGGTGTCAAACGCTTTAGAGAAATAATCAACACTAAAGCAGTAGCCTGCCCAGCATCAAGACCACGATAAATGTCATCCGTTACATTAGCACATGCCGTCTCACAACTATACCCGACCGAAAGCCCGATTGCATGGAAGGGTAAATGTCGTTTAGTTGCAAGTGTTGTCTTATTTGCACATCCAGAATTTTTTCTAATATTTTCGACAGCACTGGAAGAATACTAATTGGTCTAAGATCTCCAAGCGTTTGAGGATTTGGCACTTTGGGATGAGGCAAGACATGAGCTTTTTTCCACGAGGCAGGATATACAGAATTTATAATACAGAAGTTCATAATATGTGTCAATATGGGTAAAGAAATGAAATGCACAATCCACAATTTCAATATTCAGTTGATCATGACCAACAGAGCGCGTTTTAATGGTATTAAATAATTTAAATATTAGTGCCTCATCAACAGGTTGTAATGATAATTTTGCGATGATATTGTTTTTTTGTATGTGTACTATAATAATTGATTAAGTCAACATCTGGTAATAAAGAATTTTGCGAAGCGTTGAAAATATGTTGATTAATAATATTAATATCGGACAAGTGTTCAGGTATGGATGATGGACGTGGTTTATTCTTCCCCAGATTAAGGCTTCGCAAATCTTTCCACAATTGCCCGCGATTACCGCCATCAGTAAACCGCCTATCGAAATACTGTTTCTTTGCTTTTTTACACATCTTAGTCACAATATTTCTTAATGATTTATAGTAATTAACTGGTAGGAGATTGAGTTTGTTTATATTCAGAGAAAGCCCGATCACGCAAAGTCATAAGATGTTTAATATCATTTGTAAGCCATGGAGCTGGAGCCTTAGTAAAACGTCGTGTTATAAATGGACAATGTAAATCAAGTAATATTGTAATCGCTTCATTTAAAAAAGATATTTTGTCGTCTATATTATATATATCATAAATTACACGCCAAGGGATACTCCTGAGATGTGATGAACAGGAATTGTAGTCAATATTGCGAAAATCACGGTATGTACGATATTTAACATCTGTTACAATTTGGAGCGCTATTTTGCAGTAAATCAATTTGTGAACAGATAGATCGTCAACATCAAAAACTCCAGAATCAAGAAACATGTCTGGATTGCTACCTACAATGATGTCCAGTAAGCTAGAAGATGTACCCGTACATGGTAGGAACATCTATGACTTGCGTTAAATTAAAAACATCCAACAATGCTCTAAAATCCCGAACAGAACTATTGTGAGACTTTAATAAATTAATATTGAAGTCACCAAAACAGAAGGTTTCAGTATATTGTGGTGTAATAAAAGATAATGCATCTTCAAAGGAAGAGAGATTATTATCACCGGAACTATTCCGATTGACCTTATAGCCGCGCAAAATTTAATTTTTTTTATAGTAACATTATTCATACCACTTGTTTACCTCATGGATTCAATCGTGTAGCCGAAGACATTAGGAATCAATTCCCTTTGATTCATGATTTAATTAGCAATGTCAAAAAAGGATTTTTAAAAGCACCTTTACGAATCCAATTTTATAAGGAGCGACTTCCCGGTGTTAAGTTGCCTCCTGAACCGATTATTACGAGATGGGGGTACATGGTTAGAGGCTGCAATTTTTTTCGCCGATAATTTTGAAGGAATAAAAAATGTACTTCTTGAAATCACTGCTGACTGCATTGCTCTAGAAAACTGTAAAAAGATAGTAACATCAACAGAATTGCTACAAAACCTTTTGTATATTAAATCAAATTATAGCTTTGTTTCAAGTTCCATTCATAAACTAGAAACGCAAGGGATGTCGCTCTCGGAATCAGTCGAAATAGTAAACGAATTTGATATGCTATGTAAGAAGGTTAAGGGTACAATAGGTATATTCTATATACGATAAATTTAAAAAAGCGATAATTAAAAGTGCGGGGTATTTGAAATTGAAGAAAGTTAAGAAAATTTTGGAAGGTGAAACAGTAAACGATTTCGACTTGAATTTTAGTTTACAATGTATGGCAAAGTTAAAAAATGCACCAATTACATCTGAGGATGTTGAAAGAAGCTTTTCTATTTCGAAACATATGTATTCTCATAAAAGACAAAGTTTCTTTTACACAATTTTGAAAAACATTTAATTATAAATTGTTTTAGAAATATGTTGTGCAATAAAATTAATGCTTAAATTTCTGCTCTTATTTATTTTATGTAAAAATTTTGCATATTGTCACAATTTTTTTGCATATATGCCCCAGGTTTATACATATTTTCTCAAAAATCGATGCATATATATGCGCATATATTCCAGTTTTTATTTGCATATAATCCGGTCTCTAATCATAAGTAATTTCTTAACTTACCGGTATGAAGCAGAATGTAAGTAACTTAGATTGCTTCTTGTTAGTATCAGTGTTTAGAACCTCTTTTGTACTAGTGCTAAGTAATCTGTGTTTTTGTCCCCTATTCAGCAAACTTTTTACTTACGATAATTATTGTTCTATTTATGTTTAATAAAATTTTTTATCAGTGTACTTCTCATTTTGGGTTCGCTTGTAAATTTTGAAATATCACTGTCTTGGCTAGTGATTGTAAATTTACCGACTTTTTCATTTACCGGTAATTCGGTAAATGAAAATCAAAATACCGGTTTGCCGGTAAATTACCGGTAATTTTTTTTTCATGTGTGACATTAATGGGGATTCGCCAAGAAAATAGGGTTAGAAGTTAGGCTAGAATAATACATAATTTGCACAATCTTAAGACATAATATTAGAATTTTGTAATAAATATTTGTATTTAATTACATATTTTAAACAGTTGTTAGAAGTAAAAAAAAATATTTAAGGTTCAAATTTTAACACAATGTTGCATTAATATCCTCTCATAATGTGGTGTATTCAAAATTGCTTAATTTAAATACGTGAAATGTTGTTCTTATATATTATTATTTTTAAATATTAAAAAATGAGACATTTACTTACTCTTTAAGAAAAACAATTTTAAACTTTTAAAAATCTCAAAGCACAAATCACATATGCTAACTCAACTTTTTTCGAGAGATAAATAAAATCCGTTCAAAAACCATAAAATGAGAGAATTAAAATTGTACTTGTTGACAAAGAGAGGTTGGAAAAGTGGGATGTTTTGCTTTCTACCGTTCTAGCAATTCAAAGCGAAGATTAATCTTGCTTTTTGTTATCCATCTCGTTTGAGATTTTTTTTTTGAGAAATTTTTGATTCCTTCTCTTTCTGAATAACTCGGTGGAATGGAGGTTATACGTTTCTAATCAAAAATGTTTGTCAATTTCTTTTCTATATTCTCGATTCTAGGGCATTACAGCGGCTCTCAAATTCAAGACAGTTGAAATTAAAATTAAACAAAAACATCTCTCATAAAATTAATAATTGCGTTACTTACACTTGCCCGTTTGTTCTTATTTTCAATGTCCTTATAGACATTTAAATATCTATAATCACAATATTTCGTACATAAGAATTTCTAGTATGGATTTTTCATTTACCGAATTACCGGTAAATTTTTGTAATTTACCGGTAAATTTACCGAACGTTTTTTGGTCAATTTTTTTTTTTTTTTTGGTTAATTTACCGGATTTAACAATTCTCAGTCTTGGCCACCAAAGCAAAGTTTGTGGGGAACAATCGACTCTTTTTATACTTTTCTGACATAAGAAAATAGGAAATGAGAGTTATAACCGAACAAGAAAAATAATAGGAATTATTACATAATGTTATTACCCATCCCATTCATTCCCCCAAGTTCACATATGAACTAATATAATAAATTCATTATTCTTATTTGTCGTGTATACACTAAATCAAACTATTAATTGCCACAATAACAGTTCGTTAAAACATATTTTTTTATACTTACAATGAAATATTGCTCAGTAACTACTGTTTTTCATTATTACACTATCACTATATTCTTTTAGTGCAAAGTTGTATTTTTCGACGGAAAAAATAGCAAGAATACATGCGTATGGAAACTTTCGCGAAATTTTTGTAATAACATGGTCTCGAAAGCACATTATTATAGCAAACAATGCCATCAAGATACACATCTGCAAGTTGGGCGCGTTTCAAAGGCTCGGCAGCTCGGAGAATTTCTGTTTTAAATGTTTGCCGTTGGGGAAGTCGCTAAACCGAACAAACATGTACATATTAAACGTGCACCGTAACTACAAACTAGGTCATAACATAACAATCGGAATTCATATTGTTGCATGTCGTTAGGGTATAATTTTTACGTTTCATTACCACGAAACTAGTAGCAGTTATAATGAGTTACAGTTTCCTCATTCATATCAGAATAATTTAATGAAAATAATTCCTGCTTTAAGAAAAATAATGTGTGTGTATTGTTTTCTAAAGTAAAACTTGTGAATAAAGGAAATTACGGTATGCTGTCTTGGAAGCACCTAATGCCTCTTTCAGACGAGGTGATTAGGTGATTTCACTAGTTGAACGAACGGTTGTCAAAGAACACACTGATATTGGTTTCCAATCATTTGCTATATCAGTATGCTCCTTCACAACCGTCCGTTAAACTAATGGAATAAACTAATCACCTCGTCTGAAACAGGCCTTATAAATGTAAAATAACTTCTACTTAAAAAACAGTTTCAACTATTTCAGTGCCACAATAAGCAAATCGTACACATAACTTTATTTCAGAATCCTATAAATCAATAAAATCATGATTAATGTACTCGTATAAGCCGTTGGTCTATTCCAAAAGCAATAATAGAAGTTGGGCAAGTTATGTATATACATCAACCTTGTGTCAATACGAGATACAAAGATTATGGTCCAAGAGCTATCGTCAAAAATGTGTTTTCGGAAAAAAGTTTTCGGAAAAAAGTTTTCGGAAAAAAGTTTTCGGAAGGTTGATATTCTCAAATCGAGTTGTACTTTAGTGATAGAGTGCACCGTAGAGTCAGCACTACAGACGCTCAGAAAGATGTCAAATTAATTAATATCTCTAAACTGTTTTTACAAAGCTCAAAATTTGTAAATGATTAGGGAATGTAATATAGGACACGAATCCAGCAGTCGTCAGAGTTATTGTTTCTCTAAAACACTTCTCTCACTGGCCTCGCCGTCGACCATATTCAATTCGGTAAATTGAAACATTCAACATCTCCATTATGGGTATAGTTCTAAGATAACGAAACCTTATATGCACAGTTTATTGTTTTGGGTCATATATCTTGCTTCCGTCCATGATTTTCCTTTCCTGTCTAAGATTTTTCCTATTGTGCTGTCCCATGTTTCTTTCGGCCTTCCTCTCTTTCTTCTTATTGGTATTCTTGCTTCCCATATCTCTTTAACTGACGACATTCTGTTGTCCATTCTTGGCCCCCAACCGTCCCCACCAACTCAACTGCCTACGGTATATAAATTCTAACATTGACTCGACACCCAAATCTTTTCTTAGTTGTTCGTTTCTAACCTTGTCTCGTCTCGTCAATCTCTTCACGCCTCTTAAGTACCACATTTCTGCCGCTTGCAACTTCCGCAGCCGCCGTTAATGTCCATGTCAATTTAGGTAAGTATTTAGGTATATACCTATTTTTTTGTTGCTTTGATGGTTTTGTGGGCTACGATTAGATGTGCTTAATTATCATCATTATATCCTCATTGATGTATGTTGGAAATGTTGGGATTGTCGATGGGACGACCACATAACACATAAGCTGACGTCAATGATTATAATAAGACAGTTATGGGTCCCTAGTCTCTATTATTCTCCAACATGCGCAGATGAGGCTATTACACATTTACACATGCTATGCCCTAAATACTAACCTAGATCATTTTAAATAATAAATAAGTTTTAAATATTATATTATATAAAATACAATTAAATATCTCATAATGCCAGTTCGGATTCATTCCGGGGAAATCCACACGGGAAGCTATTGTTAATTGTCTTGATAGAGTTTATAACGATCTTGATAAAAAAATCTGTCGTCGGGATATTTTTTGATTTGTCTAAGGCATTTGATGTCGTTGATCATGGCGTTTTGTTGGATAAATTGCGGGCATTCGGTATAGATGGTGTGGCTGGTGATCTTTTCATTTCGTATCTTAGTGGTAGAGCATCTAGAGTGGCCATAACAGCAGATGCGAATAATTTAAGACGAACGTTTTACTCCCAAGCCATTGAAGTGAAGTTTGGCGTTCCTCAGAGATCTGTCTTGGGCCCAACACTCTTTTTAATTTATGTCAACGATTTGCAACAGTGTTTGACATCGTGCACTTTGTCTCAATATGCCGATGACACTAGTTGCATTGTTTCGGGCGATAGGGGGACGATCTTTGCGTTACGGCAACGGTCCTAATGCACCCGATGGCCAATTGGTGTGATGAAAACGGCCTTAAATTGAATGCGAATAAAACAAGTATAATCAAGTTCAGTACATCAAATTGTGGTCATGCCGATTTTATTGTGGATTGCGATGGTTCAGAGATTCCATCAGGATCCAGCATTAGGTTTTTAGGCTTGACCGTAGATCAAAATTTAAAATTCAGCGAGCACTGTGACATGTTGGCCGCACACAAATTGGCCGCAGCCCTATACGGTTTGAGAAATTTACGCAGTGCGGTGAGTGTACACTCATTACGATTATTTTACTTCGCATATGTTGAATCTCGTCTCAGTACGGCTTAATTTTTTGGGGATTATCAGTAGGCGCAACACAATTATTTTTATTACAAAAGAAAGTCATTAGATGCATGCTATGTGTTCCCCCTTCGCCGTGATGTCGACCTCTTTTTAAGGAATTGCAGATACTGCCCCTCCCCTGCCTCTACATTTTTGAAATAATATTTTTTTATAAATACAATGAACAAACCTTTGTCAAAAATTGTGATATTTATAGAAACATGCAGACGCGGCAACGTCTTAATTTATCTATACCGACACACAGAACACAATTATATGAAATGAGTCCCAGATATTCGGCAGTTATATTATACAATAAGTTACCTAATTCGATTAAATCATAGCAACCCCAGTCAATATTTAAAACAAAATTAATAAAATATCTCCTTGCTTTTATAGTATTAATGAATTTCTGTGTAGTTAAGTATTTATGTGCAGATGTGTGATAATTATATATATGTATGTTTTTTTTTACTATTTTACTATCTTTTGTAACATTATTGACAGTGTCCGTGTTCAGATTGAACTATGACAATAAATTATTATTATTATTATTATTATTATTATTATTATATCATATCCGACCATTTTATGGCATTTTCAAATTTTGTTTTGAAAAAATTTTCATCTACAGAGAGAGCATACAAGAATTTATTGCTTTATTCTACCATTTTAATAAGGTAATTACTATTCTGATTATGATGCGTATTATCGTGGCTTATAATTTCTATTTTTTTTTGACAATATGACAATCAGACATATGACAATTAAGCAATCATGTACGAAATCTACAAATGTTACGCATGTCACGTGACACGCTCCCAACATGTATCGCAATCTAAATGCGTTACATAAAATGGCGACCGCTCCGTAAATATGCTTACAATGTAGCATGTTTGAGACGAATTGTCAACAGTTTACAAACCGCTTGGGAGCAGCTACGTGTTCTGAACGCGACCATTGTATTTCTCACCCGCTGTAGATGTCAGTTCCATGCCGGTTTCGATATTTGATCCGTAAACCAGATCAATTCTCCGAATCTGTCACTGTAGTTGGATTGATTTGAGCTTATCCGGTCCGTGATTTCCACTTCGAAATTTCTGCTAAAAGATATGCTGAAATAATGTGATCCGATCTCATTGCCAAAAGGTTATTTTCCACATTCTCATATCTGCTGTCGTTCCTAAATACGCAAGCCTCTGTATCTTGGTATGTTCAGTTATAGCAGTTTGCTGCTGCACTTTTGTCCACCATACCAGAGCTGCATAAGTGATTATGGGTCTGACCACCGTGATGTATTCATCATAGTACATCGTATTAGGTCTTAACTCCATGTTTCTCCATGAGCTCTTCTAGCCAACAGAAGTGTTGTCTTCACTCTTATTTTAATCCTTAAAACTATCGATTCCAAGTAAGCTTGGAGTCTAGGATGACACTAAGATATTTCACTTCCTCTGACAGCGTTATTTCTTTACTTTGGGGTTTTAGGGGTCCAAGACCATCTACGTTCCTCCTTCTCGTAAATGCTATTGTGGTCGTTTTGGAGGCACTGACATTTAGATCCTCCTCCTCGGTCTATGCTTGTGCAATTTGTAGAACGTTCTGCATTTTGTACCGTACTACACTGTTAAACTTAACCTGGGTCAGAATGACAAGATCATCTGCATGCCTCAAACTTTTATCTCCTTCATTGTCCAGGATATGAAACTTTGAGTATGCAGATTAATTTGGTTAAATTAACCTATCGTTTTCTGCGTATAGTATAACATGTTACACCTAATCAAATATCACCTGTTTCATTTGTTGGGGAGGTGAATTTTAGGTTTACTCACAAATATTTCAAGTTCTTGATCTTAACTAATGCATTTTTATTCTCTCTAGTTTTCCGTAATTTGCATTACAAACTAATTCTCCATATTTCCCCATTCATAATATATCATAACTTTCAAAGTGCTTCCTATTCACTTATTGTTAGTTTAATAAATAAGGTACTAACATTAGTTGTTACGCAAATCTTTGCCGCGGAACTTTAAAGTATATTATAAAATCATAATAATGTTTAAACGCAAAGTTATATCAAGAAAGTTTCGCGGAAGTTCTAGCGATCTGCAGATGAAGAATGAAGAATTTACCATTAGCAGTTTATAGATGAAAAATGCAAAGCGTAGTGAGTTTCAAAGTTAGGTGTTTTATATTTGATTTTATCACTATAATAGTACCCTTCTTGTTCTGTACACATATAATATTCCAATGCTTCCGCGTGTTTATCAAATGTTACACGGACACGTATAATGGATAAAACGTTATCAACAAAAAAAAAACGAAATATTGTCACGGTTTTATGCTAAACCTGAAAAAATAGCACCCAGCCAACCTATGAATTTATTTTACGTTTCGGTGACATGTTTCATACGTTATCTTTTAATCGAGTCGGCATGGAAAAATAACGCTACCGCCTCCAAATGGGCTACTACATGCATGCATAGATTAGAGGGAGCCGCTTTTAGGTCGCAAATCACTGAAATATTAGGCCAATAAATCGATTTCCAAACAAACTGAAAGAGACAGAGAAAATGAAATTGAATAATTTACATTTGTCTCCGTTTTTAGAATGGCAATTACGTTTAATGATTACATGTAGGTTATAGGAATCGAAATTCTATGGAAACTTAATAATTTCTAACCCAAGTTTGAAAATACAGGACATGTAATTAAATTTTTATTAATCCGACGCCCACAGCATATCAAAATGTTATCTGGAGTAATAGAATGACTTGTATTATCAAAAATTCTTAAGTCAAGTATGGGGTCTCTTATAACACACTTAACAATATTTAATATATTATACAGGATGGCCGTTCAAATATCTGAGATACGTCGCATATGAATTCAATGACTGATTTTAAATGAAAATCACTTTTCTATTCTTCTTTCTAATTCCTAACTGTAGTTTCTGGCCTAGTGATACAAATACTATTATGTTTACAGACAGAAAAGGCCTTTGAGCAATGAATCAGGAAATTTTACTGGCGTAATTGTCAAAATATGGATTTAGTGATTACTTGGTGTGCTTAATATGCTCGTATCTCACGGATAAATAGTTTTTTTTTTTTTGTATCTTGCAATAGATTAGATTCTGTCAAAAGAGTGGTTCCCTCATGTATTCTGCAGGGTTCTAATTTAGGCCCTACATTTTTTTCTAATTTATATAAACGATCTACTACCTCTTGTTCATGGGTCGGCAAACTTTTAAGCCGGTAGAGTCAGCAGCAATAAAAATGACAATTTCATGAATTTCAAAGAGCCATTAATTGTTATTTCTACTTTTACATTTTATTTCAAATTTGAATCGTATAAGAAAGGAGTTATTAGATAAAATACGACGTTACTTATTATAATTTTGTATTATTTATATTAGTACTATTTTCCAAAATATGCTAGAGAAAACAAACAATGAACTATAAATTAAAAAAAATCAATGCGAACGATGACCTTGCATTTCTCTAGAAATTTTTGGTAAGTCTGATACATAAGTGGTAGCTTTTAGTTTAAGACTCAACTCTAAATTTTGATTAGTTATTTGGCTTCTTAGCGTTTTTTTTTTATTAAGTTCATGGATGACAAAACTTGCTCGCACGAGAATGTTGACCCAAAAATCATCAGCACACCAAAAGCCATTTTTTCTATTTGATCATAGCACTCCGGAAGACAATTCCAGGCTTCGAAAATTAGTGCCTCAGACTTGATCATCTCTCTTAAATCTGTCCACTTATGTTGCGATACCAAAGTACATTTCTGCCTTTTCTAGCTTTTTCCAAGTTACTGGCTAGGTTCGTAAATTTCGAACTCCACAAATCTTTGCTTTTTAAATCTAGTCATTGAAATGAACCAGCATTGATATCAAATGAAGCAAAATTTAGTTCTTTGCTGTTTGCTTTGAGAGGATTAGCAATGAAGGTTAAGGTAGGGTTATTCATTTTGAACTGGTCAAATCCTGCAGCAAAGCCATCCTTCATTGTTTTGATCGTTCTTGTGAAGTAACTGGTATCAATAGAAGCACTGTTTCCATCCCGATAATTTTTTTAGGTTTGGAAATATAATAATGTGGCCATCTCCATATCTTCAGCCAAAAGAAGCAATTTATTTTCAAAACAAACTACTTCTTCCAGTAATGAAAATGCAGTGTTTCCCTTTTCTTGAAGCTTTAGATTTAGTTCGTTGAAATGCATTGTAACGTCAGTCATAAAATATAACTTTCAATGGCCTTATTATTTAGGAACGTAATAATTTTATGCATACATAAGGAGAAATGCTTTAAAACACTGCCTCGTGAAAGCCATCGTACGTTATTGTGCATAATTAAGCCCGAGCAGTGGTGGTTACCCATGTCATCTAATAATTCTTTAAATTGGTGGTGATAGAGGGCTTTAGCTAAAATGCTATTGGTAATTTTTAATAACCAAGTTCGTAACGTCAGCTGTTTAATTTGGAAAAGATTGTGCACAAAGCGCTTCCTGGTGAATTACGCAATGAAAAGAAAGATTTCCTAGTCAATGTTACTTTTTAAAATTGAAAAGAATCCTTTGTTTACCCCAGACCTTTTTTGCTCCATCAATTGCAATGGAAACAATCGTATTCACATGAATGTCTAGTAGCAGAAATCCTAATAATTCCTTCTTAGGGCCTTGAGGTAAGACAAATTTTACAAATAGTGCCATTTGCGCTGTGTTTTTATGTCACAAGACTCATCTACAGCAATTGATATTGCCGAACTCAGTTCGATGTTCTTCGATTGTTGTTGTGTCACATCTAAGGTCATTTTAACAGTTCGATCTTGCACTGTTTTAGCAGATAGTGGAATATCTTTGATTTTTTTTACAATTTCAGTTTTGTTTTTAAAATCATTAAACAGATCCTCAGACGTTTTTATAAAACACTGCTTAATATAATCACCGCCTGTGGATGGTTTTACTCGTTTAGCTATTTCAAGCAAAATTTTGAAACTAGCCATATTTACTCTGTTCTTGGATTGTGTCCAATTATGTAACAAAGAACTTGACATTTGAATTATTTAAATTTAATTTTAAAATTGAATAGGTTCATTTGTGTCTGTCCGTCTTGCTTTCATTTTTTTTTTTTTGAACTTGAAGAGCCGCAGTTGTCTTTTGAAAGAGCCGCGGTTTGCCGACCGCTGCTCTAGGTGAATGCAATTGCCTCTTATTTACTGACCATGTAAAAATACTTTCCTTTTTTGCTTTCTTTAGTTGATTGCCTTGCCTTACAGAAAGGTTTAGAGTTTAGACATAATTTATACTTAACGCCTAAATAATAGTCTTCGCTTAATGTTGCTAAATGCAAAACGATGTCTTTAAAATGGCGCCGAAGCATTACCACACATAATACCGAGTCAAATGAAATCATTTTGAAACGGGTGGAAGTTAGGGCAGATTTAAGAGTGCTCTTCGATAATAAGTTAAGCTTTCTACCGCACATATCTCAAGTATTTACTAGTGCAAACACTGAGATTTGTTATGCGCACTGCTAGGGATTTTAGTGATTTTGCTACTACGAAGTTTTTATTTTACGCCTTACTCCGGTCAAAATTTGAATACGACGCTAGTATAGCCTGAAACCTTTATTATGGGGGCTACATAGAATGACCCTTACGAACGTTTAGCGAAAATTTTGTAAATATTTACGGTACAGAAAGTGTAAACAAAAAAATTAGAACTAAATTAAACGTTTTGTTTAATTTCTTTGGAGACGCGACGATCCAGTTTCTGTATAACGTCATGCATGGCAGTATTAGCTGTTCACTTATTCATGATTTCTTGAAATTTTCAGTACCAGAACAAGGATCTCGATATATACCAACTTGTTACACTGTTTTAGCATGCACAAATTTGATGAGTAATTCTCTTCTATCATTTATATGTAGCGTATAAAATAATATTAGTATTTATTGCGGTATATTTAGGTATGGTATGAAGGATATAATTGCAGCGTTCGTAAACAAAACATCGGTTGAAATTTCGTATGCGAGCAATCCCACAGACAATTGCAACAAATATTTACGTCATACATTTTAGTGTAATTTTTAAGATTAAATTGATACATGTCATGTTTTATGTGGAATATCAATCAGTCAACCTAAAACGAAACCAAATCGGCAATCAAAACCTTGTCAGTTTGTATTGTAGTAATATTGTGTTTCTCAACAAAAAAATTGATAAAATGTAAAACATTAAATATTATTGAATATGAGAGCAGAAGGGATTAAAAGTCTTTGAAGCGCAATTTTATTACTAAAATCTGATTAAGTATAGGAAGAAAAACAAAAACAAAAAGTTATTATCGCAATTAGCGTTTCTAATAGATTTATAAAGGCTTTGGACGGGTCCTTATATTATAGAACTTCACGGAACGAGTTTGATTCATTGTTAATAGTTATGCCTTAAATTATAAAATTTATTTTCTTTCAAAAGACTGATGTATTAACAAAAACTTGTTTTCGAACTTGAATTGGTGCTTCAAAACATGTCTAATGGTACTAGTTTTTTAATATACTGTTAGAACAGAATATAGAACATGATATTTCTATGGAGAAAAAGTCATTTCATAAAAAGTTAGCGTCACAGAAAATTATATTCATGCTTCTAAAAAGTCCCTGGATAGCATGTTATAAAGTAGTATGTTACAAAGCACATACGATAGAGGGATAGTAAAAAAGAAACTAATTTTGCAGAAGTAAAGAATTTACTTCTAAACATTTACCCGCCAGGTAGCACAAACTTGGAAATAATGAAATAAAGGACTTTTAAACATAAAAACAACATTTTTTTAACAGAAAAATGGTAAATAGCCAAAAAAGTATTGAAACGTTTTCAATTTACTGTAAAGAATAAACTTATAAAAAAATATATATTTAAAACATTTTCAACATAAGCAATTACGTGAAAAATAATTGGAATACTACAAATTAAGATAACTTACAAAGTATGATATCGTTAGTTCTTTAACTATCTGTTTTATGTTGCCCTGTATAAATTCGTAATATGTGAATGTTCTCCAAATGGTGGACAAGATTGGATTAAATAAATAAAATAAATCAATAGGTAAAAGCTTCTTGAATAAATCAAGACAAAACCAGGTTGTCACTCAAACACAAACAAAAATTAAAACACTATATGGTCTGTAAGTTGTAAATTCTGAATGAAGAACTATGTACATATTTTCTTGCAATGAATTTACTGCAAGAAGTTGTTTTTTTACAAATAGTAAAACGTACTAAAAGTAGTATTCCATTCATGTAAGACACCAAATCCTTTAAATTAGTCTTCACCTTCGAAGAGAATCCAAATCAATGTGTCCATTCAAAGTGAATTCCTTAACTCTAAATAATGTAATGAAATGACAGTATAAACTGGAAATTTACTTCTATACATATTTAAAAAGATATCCATATAAATATCCAACTCAGCTAAATCATCCAACTGTCACAACAAAAGGCACGTATTAAATATCAGTAAAAAGAATAGTAAATAAAAGCAACCGTATTTTAACTTGCATTCCACATTGCATGTGTGCAATTTTATTTTAAAACAAAAGGCAGTCACAATCAATAATTTGCAGCACTCAATAAAATAGTAATTCGTAATAAAAGCACATCAGCGAAAAAATAATGTACTATTCCCATCGTAAAACAATTCGCACCTACATTAAAATTAATTTCAATTGCCGATTTCATCTCTTGAAATACATATTGACATATAAAAACGCTAAATTAATTAAATGACCTGAGATAATGCGAATTTATAATACACAGGAGCGTAGCTATTTCAAACTGTATACTGTTATTTTATACTTTCCAATTACATTTCATCTTGTATAATTCTGCCAATAAATGACATAAATACTAATTTTAATTATACCTGAAAATAATTTAATCAAAACGTGTTGGTGTCAAACAAATTTTATGCTTAGTTGCTTACTCCAATAACACAGGTGTTTTGGTATTTCAAAATATTTGCTTTGTAGAATCCGTTATAATAATTGGACGCAAATTGAATACGTTTTTGTAATTATCTTTATGTAAAACATAGTTTTTTTTTGTGGCAATTATATTAGTATTTTTCATGTAATTAGAATATCTTACATCTATTTTAAGTTTTCGTTTAACCCTTTTTCAGTCACCGAAATTTGGTTTTATTATACCGCACAGAATCATATCTAAGTACAAAATATTTTGCAAATATTAAGCATTTTTTTCTATATTTGTAGTAGATTAAAAATTCAATATTACAGCTAGGTTCTTTTCCACCAGCATTTTAGCGCCACAAACACCAAACCATAGAATAAATTTGCGCTAAATCACTTTAGAACTAGCTGTGCTTTACAATTATATACAAAGCTACCATTATTAAGGTTATAAATTATATTTTAATCAATTTATGATGTCTGTGTTTCAAAGTCTAACAATAACCGGGTATAAAAATTGTCCACAAATCGGTTTTATAATAGTTAATAGCAATATTTTAGAACGTAAGCAGCAAACAGCTGATTTCATGCAATGAAAGATGTAGATTATAAAGAATTCCCCTAACCAAATACGATTTCATTAGCAAAAAAACTTTAATCACTTTATTGCTCCCTTGAAAATTACATCCCATTTGAAAGTGCTTATTACAATTGTTTATTTTTATTGATGTTTGCATATTGGAGTGTTTTCTGCTTGAAAAAGATTTGAAATAAATCGAAAGTTTCTTTTTTAGATTAATTGCAATTTTCAAAAATCACTTCTTCATCCTCGTGGTGTACAATCCGTACTTCTGTTTAGTTTAATCGCTGTCCTCGGTTGAAAAGTAAAAGATCGCAACTCGAAGATACAGACTTTGAAGAATGTCAAGACAAGTTACAAAAACTCCTAAATAATCTCTGAGTAAGATTTGGAGATTGCAATTGCTGTATCAATTTTCTAGTGAATTTATTGAAATTGATTGTGAATTAGGGACGATTTTACATATCCTAAGTATTTGTTGTTTGATAAATGGAATGATTAAGAACTGGAATGAATACAATTCAAGGGGATTCAACATTAAAAATGCATTAAAAATTGTAATAACCACTGGAGAATAAATTTTGAAAATTTTTTCTGAATCAAAATATCTTCTTTTAGAGAATGCAGTGTGTAAGTAAATGACTGATTTGCTATACGAGTCTTTATATTCAACAATGAACTTTAGCGAAATCTTTACCCGAATTTTTCTCAGGTAACAAATAAAATTATGAACCAGATCTTCAACGATTAGATGATAAAATACAATCAAATACAAAACAAGTATATCTGCCAGCAAAGAGTAAAAAAGTATTCTTGTTCTAAATAACTGTATTTTTTTTTAAACTGTAAATGAAAATAAAGGCGGTGAAATCTAAATATTATACTTAATTAAAATATTTTGTTTAATTGTGACTTTCAAAATTTTATTTTAAGATATTTGACTTGAATTTCTGCTTTTAACTGTAATAATTTAGAGGAATTTTTCCAAGAAAAAATTTTCTCCTCACGCAGGATTCGAACCTACATCCTCTCGTTTGCCGGACGAGCGCTTTACTAATTAAGCTAGTAGAGGATGCGAATTCGAGCGTTTAACCGCGTTCTTCGGTTTTGACTTACAAATTTCATCAATAATCGATATCCTTTATAAATTTACCAGCTTAACATGCCTTAATTTATTAATTACGATCCGAGGCAATACGTTTCACTTAGCATATATAGAAAAATCACAAACGCAAACAAAAATATATTGATATATGTAAACCATAAACAAAATTATAGCACTTTCTTTTTCTTAACCAACAGATTATTAAACATATCGATAGAATATAAATTCAAAAAAAGTGTTATAATATATGCATCAGGTGGGAAAACTGAATGGATATAATAAAAGTATATTAGTAGATAAAATTAAAAATTTGTCGAAAATAACACGTCATTAAGAATTATAACTTCATGTGGATATGGTAAAGAAAACAATTTGTCCATTTAACTTTAATAAAATATAAGTCAATCAAATATCAAACCTATCTAATAAATATAACTTGAGTCAGTTTTTGTAAATCTTTTAGTAATTCAGGAAAGCAATTAAAATCAAATATTGATTTAAAAATTTTAAAAAATATGCTGAGATTTACCAAATTAAATGCCATGTTTATCAATAAAGTACCTACGCGTAGGTAATACAAAGAGAAATTCTGAGATTAGATTTAATTAATTAATATTATACTTGTAGTCACAATGTTGACAAATCTGCTTTAACGTATTATTTTAAAACGTATTTAGAATTAAAGTTTAAACCCTTTCAATTGATCTAAACATATGGCAAGACATTTATATGAGAAAAATATAATAAGTATCTATGTAAGTAGGTAACAAAGACAAGATTATTGCAAGGCGAAATTAAAGAATCAGTTTTGAAATTAAATATTGATTATGTATATAATGATGTTTTAGTATTTCCTAGATTAAAGAGGTTAATTAAATAGCCAATCTTGAGTAATTGTACCAAATCTTTAAGGTTATATTTTTTCCGATAATAATAATAATATATTTGTCCTGTCAACTACACCTGAGCACCGGATACGTCATAAACATACATAATACACAAGTTAAAACTCTCATTAAAATAATCACAGCACTATGAAAAATCACAAATATACGAATACCGAAACAAGATAAAAGTAAATTACTTAGATTTCAGGATCATCCATGTATTCATTAAATGCGTAATAACTTTTTGCGACTAATATCTATTTTATACGAGTCATATATAATTGCAGTAGTAGTCATTTATATTTATTAGATAACTTATTAAAAGTTTTTATGGCAAGTATATTGGTAATTTTTCTCTCTAAAGGTTATCTATGTGACGGAAACCCCATTTCTGCATTTTGCTTTCCTACATTTTTTGTGTTATACTTATGACAGCGATTTATTTTAAGGAAAATACAATTTTCGAAAGCATACAATAACATAATATGATTATTTAGAGAAAAAAAAACAATAAAATTTTATGGGAGATAATGTTATTGGGGATGCAGCTGAAGGAGTTTTTGACTGTATACTCTATTCAGCTGCATCCCCAATAATCTGATCTCCCAAGTTCAGCTGGTACTTCTTCCAACAATAATATTTTATCTATTTATATGTTGTATTGTTTGTGTATTTGTTCATTTTACAAATTTTTCAATATGTTTCCAAATTTCATTGTTGACAAAACTTTTTCAATTCGAAAATATGATGATTTAATTCTAACTATTTGTAATTAAGACGATGTAGATATCTTGTTATCTTGTTAAATTGACCTTGATATAATTTAATGGAAGATTTTTTTGTAAATTGAATTTTTGGAAACTAGTTTTAAAAGATCTTAAAATATAGTTCAAATAAATAATTCTACTTAACTATACACAATTAAAAAAGACATAAATAAATGTCTAGCCATTTTGTTTTGTATCACCTGTATTCCAAAAGACAAAATTGAATACACGATAAAAACTTTTAACGACCATCATCAAAATTTCAATTTTACTGTTGAAAAAGAAAATAATTGTCAAATAAACCTTTTGAATCTAACTTTAATACATAATGATAATAAAATTCTAACCAAAGATATCATAAACCCACAGCTAACCCCATAGATATTTAATTAATAATTCTGGTCAACATATTTCCATTAAAAAAAACTGTTATCACCTCTCTTTTCAACAGAGCTATTCAATTAACAGGTCCAATATATAGACTCAAAGTACTTCAAAATATAAAACGAATTCTTAAATTAAATAATTATCCTGAACCACTCATGTAGGCAAAGATTAAATGAAATTTTATTTTCATATAACATTAAAGTTGCTCATAGAAATCATAATAACCTTAATTTTTTATACACACAACTTAAAAATATCACCCCCAAATAAAACCGACTCATGTTGTTTATAAACTTTTCTGTAAAAATTGCGATGGCATATATATTGGACAAAACAAACAGCATTTTCTAATAACATTATTGCATTAAAGAAACATATGAATAACTTGGACCATTCCTTTAATTCTGCAAAGACGGGACAGATTAATGGAAGAAAGAAACTATAAGGCAAGAACAGTATTAGAAATGATTCAAATTAAAAACAACAAAATTGCATTAACGATCGCCAAGATATCTCACAATTATCCAGTATATATTTTTCAATTTTTCAATTATCTACACACAATTCTTTATTAGTTAGCGCTGTGTACTTTAGAATTTTATTTTCAAATATCTCAAACACAGCTAAAAACATATCTTTTTATTAACATTAACAAAAATAGAGTTGCATACGCACTATATTTAACAAATTAAGTGTGAATTGAAGCTCCACAAATCTTCGATTATTGAAACTACAAGTACTGCGTAGCCAACAATGCGTAATTCGGAATTGTTTGCAAATAACTTTTAATTACTATTTCAGGACACTGTACTTTCGATTGCATTAATAATCGAAAATTTGTGGAGCTTAGATTCGCATTTAATCTGCTAAAGATGGTACAACACATTAAAGACTTCAACTGCATTTTGTGAAACCTCAGAAGACGTAGCATAAATTTAAAAAAAAATAGTTATAATACAAAATTTAGCTTTCATTGAATTATGTTAATTTTTACAATTTAAAGTGGTTTAAAAAAAAATTAAAAACGAATTTTTATGAAAGATTTTGAATTTAAATACAAATAAATCCATTTTCAAAATAATATTTTTTCAATTTGTCCTGGTTCTTAAATTGATAAAGCTGTAGTATACTATAGTAAAACGTTAAATATATTTCATTTTATTTGATTAAGGTTTATTAACTAAAAAAAATACGTACTACCAAGAAGGAATATAAATTATTAGAATAAGTTACGGATAAGAAACATATATACAGTTTTATTTAGCATTAGATTCCTGTCTTTCTTTATAAGCCATATTACCCAAAAAAAGATGTTGCACCAATGTTTTAGTAATTTTGTTAATATTATTTGATGCGATTTATAAAACTAATCTTTATGTTATTTATTTGCTTTGTAAATAGCTTGAAAAAGTTTGAAAAAAGAAAACGTAGCTAAATAAAATGTTTAAATTCTCTGGATTAGTGGATTTAAATTTGAAGTATAGGAAGCAAATAGATTGAACTTCTATATCCAATCCTCAATTTTTTTTTTATTATATTTACGACCGGTTTCGGACTAGGCCATCATCAGGTGTACTGCATGAATATAAATGACAAAATTAGAGTCTAAACTTAAATTTAAATTAATATACTTACAAATATCTATATAGACTTTCGAGCTATGTCACACATAATTTAATTTGTCACCATTTAATATACACTAATAAGAATTAAGATAAAACATTACAAAACAATAACGATTTGTTATAAAGTTAAAATTTTTAATTTTAATTTAAAACTGCGTTGTGTATTTTAAACGAGAAATTGGAGTGGATATGTGCTTTCCGTTTTGTACAATCTCTTTGAAGTAAACAATTTTTTTGTTATGTATCTGTATAACAAATACATATAAATGTTTTAAATGTGTGTGTGTATGTGTTGATTTATATACTTAAATTCATCTAAAATCTGGAAAATGAATTAAAATTTTGTTAAAATGTAAATTGTATAATTGAAATGTAATGTAAGATGTATAAAATTAATTAATATGATAGAATTGATTAAATTAATTGAGTTATTTTTGTTTATGTATGTATATGTGTATTAGTTTAGAAATGTAAAGGTAGGTGGTATGTTATAATCTCATTGTTCATTCAATAATATTACAATGTTGTTTTTCTTATATTTTTCTATTGCGTATGCTTCAAGCAACTTTAATTTTGACTTTTATCGCACGGATCAATTAATTCTACATTTTTATTGTTTTTACTTGTCCAGTCCAGTCCTCTATGTCCAGTGTTCACCAAATGCTGATAGAAATTAGACTCTGTTTGTTTTCTATGTTCGTTAATTCTAATTCCTAATTTTCTTCTCGTTTCTCGGACATATATTGGATTACAGTTATCACATTTAATAGTGTATATCCCATATTATTGTAGTATGTTTGTATTTTCATTTTGTATTGTATTCATTAAAGTGTTATTAGATTTAAAGGTGGGTATTATGTTGTATAGGGTTTTAAAAAATTTGGTTAGTTTATTTAAAATATTATTATACGTGAATGATTTGTATTGTGGTTTCGTGATAGGGCGTCATTTTTTATTTGTATTTATTATTTAAGTTTTCTATTGTGTGTATTGGATAACCCTTACTATTAGCTATTTGTTGTATTATATTATATTCTGTTGAATTTAAAGTACTGTTATTTAGTCAATGTAGGTAATAGTAAAACGCTGCTTATTTTTGGGAATTTTGGTGGTGTGATTGAAAAGAAATAATTATTAATTACTATGGGTGTTACATATTTCAAGTCTAAGAAGTTGAGGGTGTTATTATTTTCAGTTTCAACTGTAAATTTTAGTTTGTGATACATTTCATTAATATAAATTAATAAATTATTAATGTCTGCTGGAGTATCATCCAAAAGCAAAATATATCGTCGACATATGTGGTCCATAATTTTATGTGTTTGAAGAATGGATTGTTGTTATTCATGATGTGATGTTCTTCAATAAAATCTAAATATATATGGCTATTAATCCTGATATAGAACTGCCCATAATTTTAAATAAAATGCGATCCGAAGAAAATTATAGTTTTCAAAAGATCTTAAAAACCCAATTCACAAGAAAACCTTTATTAAATTATATCAAGGTCAATTTAAGTAATATTATATCTACATAATTAGTATCTATTAAATACAGACTTAAGGTCGCTTATTACAAATATTTAGTTCCATACTTGCATAATTCCATAATTTGATTTTTATTTTTTGTTACCTGCTTGTATATTTGTATATAATATTATGACAGATAGATTTAATTTGTACAGCTGAAGATGAAAGCAGGGCTATTGGAATGCACGTAGTGTAAAATAAACCCAGTATAAGTAAGAAGTTTTTTTTTCAATTGCTATATTAATTCGCTTTATTTCACAGTGTTTAACATCCCTTTAATTTGTTCCAAATATATTTATATTTAATCGAATTAATATCAAAGGTCGTCATGCCATATCGAAAATACAGAAAACACGAATTACTTTCCCTCCTCCGCATCCATCAACATCTCGCATCTTTAATATTTATCAAAATTTCGACCACACCCTCCATCGGTTTTCCGAAATTCGCCAGTCGACATCAAACCTAACCGGCAGAAACGAAATCGCCGTACAGTTTTCTGGCGAAATTTCGCCGAATTATCCCCGAAGTAAACGCCTAATGCCTTATAACAAAATGGCGTTCGCATACCCCCATCGCTCCGAGGTCGAAAACAAACGCCGACCACCCGGCGAAACGTCACTAGCAGACGACTAGACGCACGGAAATTATTAACTAGACGCGATCCACCGTTAAATCTCGATATATTTACCTTCTGCTTCGCGTCCGGTCGCCCAGGAAGCGTGCCTAGGGCGAAAAAAAAACACCCCAAAGTGTACCTGTCAGATGGAACCACCACTGATCACCACCACTCGTACAAGGGGTTTATTCGCGAACGATTTTATGGCGCGGGCGACGCCATTACGCGATCTACGATTCGTACGTAACCTGCGTGCGGATCGCGGCAATCATCCCGAACGGTTTTTGATTATTTTGAGGCGGTTGTTTTTTTTTTGACAGTTCTGATTTAGTTAACAGGAATCGCCGTACATCTGCCGAGCGACGCACATAAGCTCAACTGGAAGGGATAGAATCGACGTGCGTCGCAATGTACGAGGACGCCGCGCGGTGGTGGGGATAGACGTCGTCGTCCACGTCGACGTCGGTGCCCGTCGACTTCCTCGTATATACATGCGAACAACAGTCGGCGCCGCTACAGCTACTGGTCGCGTTATGTCAATGAATAAAAATATGAGAATGGGTGCTAGCTACACTGAAAAGCCAATTTACTCAGGACAACAAAATAATTTCAGCAAAATTCTATCACGAAATAGTACATTAAAACAGTAAAGTTTCATAAAGCGCACTTTTGTCACATGGGACCAAGTTTAGAAAAAGAGACGCGTAGTGTCGAGTTTTCCAATGGTCGAGTGCGACAACACGCTTTTATGAAACGAGTTTTTTATACTATTTTTTCTATTTCGATGTAAATATAAATTTTAACTTAATAATTTTAAATTGAAATTCAGGATTTTATTTGTTGGGTTACTAGCACTAACAGTTGAATTTCAGTGTGACATTTGATTTGAAGTTTTATATTTGAATTTGAAATTATAATTACTCTTCATAACTTTGACAAGTATTTGCTAAATATTTTATAAATATGGAAAATGGTGACTGTACTCCCCCAGAAATACGCGAAGTAACGCAAGGGGCAATTGACAATTATTGCATTTTTCAGAAATCGAAACACGTGTATAAAAAGTTTCACAAATTTAATAATCGGTGTGAGCAAAATAATGTCCATCATTTAACAGAAAGTGTAGTTATAGCGTACTTCAAAGAGATGCGACAGGCCAATAAATCTTCTACACTATGGTGTAGTTACCTGCCACCAATACATATTTTTGTACAAGGAGCCGCAAGGTCCACAGTACACAGACTCTTATATAGTCAAGTACCGATAAGTAAATCGCACGGGGCTGACTATAAAAAACTGCTAGACGAACTCAAGGAGGCACCTCTTTTAGAAATGCCATGTGATGCCCTCAAACCCCTAACCTAGATAGGAAATATCAGGTTATAATACCAGATAAGAAAGACTGGGAGGCAGATGCCCCGATAAGAGCGGACTCAAACTGGTTTACTGACGGCTCTAAAACGGATTACGGCGTTCGAGCGGGAATATACACTAAGAAGCCTAAAAAGGCTCTTTCGGTAAGCTTCAGCAAAGACACGACTGTGTTCCAATCTGAGGTTGCTGCAATTCATCACTGTGTCCGAGAGATAGAAAGATGTACCGAACCGGGTAAAAGCGCCGCTACCTTCTCTGACAGTCAGTCCACACTTAAAGCGATTACCTCCTCAAGCGTCGACTCTAAGCTGATTTGGGATTGTGTAAGCGCCCTAAATGAGGTGGGCACCCAAAGGAAAGTAACCCTAGCCTGGGTCCCTAGCCAGTCGGGCGTGAGAGGAAATGAGGCGGCGGACGAGCTGGCCAGGCGAGGTTCGTCAAGGCCATTCGTTGGAGCCCGACCCCTCTTTCGGCACTACCAAATCGCAAATTAAAAAATCCATCAATGAAAGGATATACAATCAGTCCAGAGAGTGGTAGCAAAAATCGCCGGGACAATGGCAGGCAAAAGAGTTCCTAAAGAAGCAGAGGCCTGAATTCCCGAGAGATCTACTGAATAAAGACAGGAAGACTGTCAAAATGATTGTAGGTCTGCTGACTGGTCACTGTAGACTGAATAGGCATATGTATAACATAGGCCTGGCAGATGATGCAACCTGCAGATACTGCCAAGAGGAGGAAGAAACACCAGTTCATGTGCTGTGTCAATGTGAAGGCCTGGCGAGGACAAGGTTTCTAGTAATGGGGGAGGAAAACCCCACAGCTAGTAGCTACATAAAAAAGCCGCTCTCAAAGATGATAGGCCTAATTAAGAGGGCAAAATTAGAGAGCCTCCTCTAGGAAAAAAGGGGATCACAATAGATCTGAAAAGGTTGCGGTGAAGCAGGTCGATAGACCACCCCAATCCTAATCTAATCTAATCTAACCTAATGATGTAGTTATTCAATGATGCGCACCATGTTAAATATCCGAAGAAATGTGGACATATCCAAAATTTGCAAAATTAATAGCACTGCTTAAGCGATCTTGACAATGTTATCAATCTAAAAAGTCAAAAATTTTAGAAATAAATCACATATATTATACATTTATAAATGATAATATGTTTTTCTAGCAGGTAATCATATAGTTTACAATAATTTCGAATTTTAGATTGCGTTAATTATAGGTTACTGTGGCGCATGTAGAAGGGAAGAATTAACTTTGATGTAAGTAAGTAAGTAAGTAACTTTTTCGTCCGTTAAACAAAAAGTTTATGGACCCGTCTATTCAATAAATAACATAAATACACAAATACAATAATTCACAATACACATTAAAATTGTTAGCTCTACGATTGCCTGCACGTTGCCAGATCACAAATATTCTCCTCAAACTCATCAATGAAATTTCTTTTAATTTGGTTTTAAATTTGGGACTCGGCAAATCCACTAAACTTTGGGGCATGGCATTATATAGTGCAATACCTATAACCCGTGATTTACTTGTGCGATATCTATGTTCCATTATCTTGTCTTTATCTCTTGTGTTGTGATCATGGATGTCTCGATGTAACGACAGCTCATGGATATTATCTCTAATATATATTAAGTTTTCATAAACTATTAAAGAAAACAGCGTCATAATTTTAAGATTACGAAATATAGGCTTACGGTGAACGTCAAATCTCGCCTGAACTATGCTACGTACTGCTGCTTTTTTTGTATTGTAAATATCCTTTGCAGTTGCGAGTGAGAAGCATTTCCCCATGCTAGTATCCCATATGAAAGGACAGAATGAAATAACCCAAAATATACTTTGTACGCCACGTTATTGTCAACAAAAGCTGCTGTTTTTCTAATTGCATAAACTATACTATTTAGCCGAGAACAAACGTTATCAATCTGTGGAATCCAAGAAAGTTTAGTATCAAGATAGACATCTAAAAAATTTTGTATTACTAAAATTAGTTTTCTTTCTAAGCGAAAATGTACATATTTTGGTTTTGTCTGTGTTGATAAAAAGATCGTTAGCATTAAACCAAGATTGAGAGTGGAAAATAATTTGATTGCTGATAGTTTTATCAGTATTATGATTAATGCTAGTACGAAGGGTAAAGTTTGTGTCATCAGCATACATTATTGTTACTATCATGTTATTTAAAGTACTCATATGTATCGGTAGGTCGTTGACATAAAGTATGAACAAAAAAGGGCCCAATATGGATTCCTGTGGAATCCCACGTATAATTACTAAGGGATTACTTACTCTATTACACAGAGATACAATTTGTGTTCTATTAGATAGGTATGATTTTATTAAATTACTAGCTACTCCTCTGACTCCTTAAGATTCAAGTTTAGATATTAGTTTTTTTGGATAGACGCAGTCAAATGCTTTAGATAAGTCTGTGAATATACCCAATGCAAACTTCACGGCTTTCAAACGCGTCTTGGATATTGTTCACTAGCGTCATGATGGCGTCAGATGTTCGTCTACCTTTCCTAAATCCATATTGGTTCATACTGAGAATACTATGAGTTTCAATGTAGTGATTAAATTGACTTAAAATCGCGAACTCTATTATTTTTGAAAAACTGGGAAATATGTGTATTTGTCTATAATTTTCGGGCAAATTTTCGTCGCCTGCTTTATGAATAGGGCAAACTCTAGCCGCCTTAAAAACGTCCGGAAAACTTCATGTTAACAGATCGTCTCGAATACAAAGCGGACACAATTCTTATAACAATACCTAAAACAAAAAAATTATTTACCACGGTTATTTGCGATTACAGATAAGCAATCGATTAACTTGGTAAAAAAGTATGCAGAAATGAGACCAAACCACATAACTCACAAGCGATTTTTCATAAATTATCAGTCTGGAAAGTGGACCACTCAACCCGTTGACCTAAATAAAATTGGGCAAATGCCAAAATTGATCACAACATTTTTTACAGCTTCCTAACAGCAAATTGTTCACGACACACGTTCATCCACCTCACGTTTGGCAGTAGCAGAAAGGTACATTAACAGCTATTTAAGAAAAAAAGTTGAAGTAGCAGAACTACTGTCACTACGTCCAGAACCTTCCACTTCCAGTACTCCAACAATCTTCGCAAGTGTAGAACAAATACCTTTCTCTCAACGACAGTCCGAACCTTCCACTTCAACAACCTTTGTCAAAAAAAAAAAACAATTCATATAGACAATAATATTTATATATTAGCTTCACTAGGCCGTTTATTAAACTAGAATTACAGAGATAGTTACAGGAACAGGAAAATATGTTGTTTTAACGTACATTGCATCCAACACAAAATAGCATTTCCTTCAACAGTTTTTCTATTTCTTTTATAGTTCTCGTGTTGCAGAAACAAATCTTTGAAAAACACGGTCATGCATTTACCAATTCTAATTTGTTTATTGTACTATTATACCTGCTGTAAATTTGTTCTTAACCTTATCAAACACTTTTAACATTTTAACATTCATTTTCAGTATCCGGAGAAGGATACAAATACATGATACGAGAGTTTATCTACATACAGTTAATGGACATAATAATAATAATAATAATATTTATTAATCCATTTAGATCAAAAAACATTGATATGGGACATGTCAAAGAAATGCGAAAAATAAGAGTATTTCGGCAAGTGACTGTAACTATTTTTTGAAAATATTCCTTAAAGTACGTATTTGCAATAATAGAAAGAAAATCGATAGTTTTATTATCAATTCTGATTAATAAATTAGGAAGTAAGTTGGTACTTATTCTGTAAATTATGTATAATATTTCATGTTGTCTTATTTTCATTTTCAGAAAGTGTAATTTTTACGTTGATTAAATTTAACGTAAGTACAGCTACGAGAAAAGCAGTGGGATAAGCCGCTTACCCCACTGCTTTGCTTGCTGTAAACAAACAACTTTATCAGACATCTCTTTTAATAATCACATAAGCAATGGTTGCCCATATATATAATGTACTTGTAGACAATATTCTTAGTTCGAATAGTTTAAATCAATCATTCATAAAGTGACATTTGCATATTTTGCCAAGTAAATCTACACTTATGTAAACGTGGATGTAGTATCATTAAATAATGTAAATATTTGTCGTCTTTTATGCTTTTGTGAATGATAATCCGTAGATAGAATGATGTTTTTCACATACACAATGCTGTAGCTAACTTCAAATCTGATCTGACGTTACAATATGGAAATTAACTTATCTGTACTCATTAAGGAAGTTCCACACTAATCGACCTTTACGCATATGTTAAAGGAAATCCTCTGCAATTGTAAATTTCAACTTACTGAACTTACATGCATATTATGCCAAAGCTTTAATTATCATTTTATAGATATCGTTAAATATGAAATGGCAATTGATTGTAATTACCAAATAATATTAAACTTTTTATTCAATTTGTTCCAACTGAGCTAATTTGAATTCTATATTTTTTATCAAGCTGACACGTAGAGTTCCACACTAACTTGTCCATGCTATACAGGTGTCTAAGATCGTATATTCAAACATATAGTAAAGATACACCTAAATGCTCGTACACACAATATGAGAAACGAGTGTGTCGTGTTACACGGCAATGTAATTCTAATATAATGCGAATGTAATGGAGCTGGGTTTAAGTTACACAGTGCTCGCCAAGCTTGAAGGTTAAGCAAAAGGTTGTTTTTAAATATGTTTGTGGATGTTCGAAAATAAAATTTTAAGGTATACATAGGTAGCTATTAAAAAAAATTGTTAGAATGATTATAAAATTGAAAAGTAGATGTTTTTAATCATCCTAACAAATTTCTTTATTAACTACCTCTGTATACCTTAAAATTTTATTTTCAAACGTCGTCAAACATATTGTAACGGACGCGTGTTATTTATCTGGAAATTTTGAGATGGTCAGCCTAAATACTCTCCCGAATTCTCTTTACACTCAACTAATAGAACCGCTCCGGTTTTACATATAACTCAACCTGCTCTTTTGACCGACGAACCACCGCTGGAAAACAATGGTTTTATTTGATAGCGATTGGTTTAAAAAGATGTAGCCAAAGATATTTTACAACGGTGTTTTTTCTCAATCGATCCAAGTGCGGCCGTTAATTTGCCTGAAGATTGTCAACTTTTCCACATCGTCGTCTTTCTCTACTTAAGATTTTCTCTCCGAAGCTTTATTGAGTACAAAATGGACTTAAAATTTAGCGAAATAATATAGTTGGTAATTTTAACAAATATATATATTGAATAAACGAAACGAATACTAACAAAATAACAAGATAATTAAATAGTATGGAACAAATGATATCAAAATGTTAAGATATCAAATTAGATCAAGTAACAACAAAAAAATTATTGAAAGAATATTTAAAAATTTTATAATGACGTTGAACGTAAACACAAGATAATTTTTACTATACAAAATTATTTAATAAGGGAGAGAGAGAGAGAGAAAGGACGAATTACGGTTTCTAGGTGTTTTCAATGGTTAGTTTTTAACCAAAATTTTAGTACATCTTACCAACCGATGTGGGTAATTTAATCTTCCCGTAATCCAAAATATTAAAGGCACAATAGTTTTATTTAACATACAAAAAACCAAAAATGGGTTTGTTCGAACGGTTTTAGCACATATTCAGAAACACTCCCCGTTCACGAATTTACGAACTTGAGTAAATTTTAGAACTCTATTTAGAAGAAGAAGATTAAACTTCACTTTCAATTTAGGTGTGCCCGGTAACGGAAAAAGGGTCACGAGCTTATTTTCTGAAGCTGATACGGTCTCCGCGAACTAATTAATTTCAAACAGCAATGTGAAGAGTTTTTATAAACTAACTGGTGACGTCATTCCGCGGGGACGCTACTTGTTCCACTTCTCTCTACAGGAGGGCGCAAGAATCGCGGTTAGCGTTGCTTTTTGTTAACTTCAACCTCCCTTCTAGAAAATAATGTGGGATTCGCTGATCAGCAATTATATCACACAATGGGCAGAGTGACAGATAACGTTATAATAAATACCGTATTATCTTAAATATGCGAGACTTTAAACAAAATAGGCAGTCATTTCCTGTGGGGAAGACGCAAAAAGAAACTTTATTTGAAAAATTTAAATCCATTTTCCAAATTATTTGTATATTTTTAATTGTATAATTGGTAATTTTGAAAAAGTTGTCGTGCACCACAACGAAATGTTAATTAAATCATTTCCTAGCAATTTGAGTATTGTTTTTAATAATTTATTCCCTGATACCACCAACACACATTTCTAATTCTTGGAGCAACCGGCGGATAAGGAACAGACAGACAAATTCTAATATTTATGTTATGGTGATCGCTGCAATATATCAGTTTGCTACGCAAATAAATAGGTAATTGATTTTATAATAATTTAAACAAGAAAGCTAATAAAAATAAATTTCACAAGGTCTAGAAGACGCAACCAGCTTATTTAGCTATATTTGGCACTAACATGGTCATATTTACGGAGAGAAGAACATATTCACACCTGGTGTTTTGTATAACCTATACATTTATCATATTTCTCAGTACAATAATCTAAACATGGGTAATACACTAATATAGCATATAATAACCCAGACATATAATTTCTTTATTTATATACAACACGTTGACATAACTTTACGACATGTTCATGAAATTTCAAATCATTATCCAAGGTTACTCTTAGTACTTTTAGGTTCTTTGGAAAAAGTATTTTTTAGAAGAAAACAAAATGCAAATGATTTGGCAGTATCTAATTGTAAGTTGTAGCATACCGCAAAATTATTCACAAGATCTAAATCTGTATTTATATGCATCGCCCCGACATCAGCATCAGCAGGATGAAAAAGATATAATAGCTGTATGTCGTCTGCATACCCCTGCAATAATGCATACTGCGTAGTCTTGAACAAGTCACTAGTCTACACCACAAACAACAGCGGTCCCAGCACTGATCCCTAGGTACACCAGAACAAAAATTCCCCACGTCCGACTCACAATCAATGGTATCAACAAAAACGCTTTGTGCTCTGCCCACAAGGTAGGTTTGAAAAAAAAATAATAAAGATGTATCATCTAATCTAGCAGTTTTGCACCCATAAGTCTAAGGACACCACCTAGAAGCTCCATTTGTATCCAGAGCCCTGAAGATATCGTCTTGTCAAATTTAGTAGAGCCGTTAATGTACTACATCCCTCCCGAAAGCGTGACTGAACATCTGGTATAATCTTACTTTTGAGGTACGTATTTAATTGTCGATATACAATACGTTCCAGTACTTTCGAAAAATAGGTATAATGTTTATAGGACGCGGATCTTCGATACCTCTTGAATTGTTTTTCTTCGCAATCGGTTGAACTATCGCCCGCTTCCAACTGGTTGGAAGATATCCGCCCTCCAGGCAGTAGCGAATAGTTACACAAATTGTCTTAGAATTAATGATTACTCGGTCATATATTATCGCAGGCAAAAAACTCTTCATAAAAAGCTCACCACAAGCAAAATTCCCCGTAGTTTTAAAGTTAAGTCTCTCGACTTCCCCGTGAAGGAAGCTATTTTATAGCATTGACTCGTCCTTTTTAAAACGGAACATAGGAAAATGTAAACATATGTTCGGAGTAAAAAAAAAGCTCGCAGTATACCTGGACTAAAGATAAATGGAAAATCGTATCCAGTCTATATAAAACATAAATCTTCTAAACATTCCGTATTCGTTGTGAGCAAACTATTTTAATTAAATTTCGCTGGAATTTAAAATAAAGGTCCTATCACTGGTGTAGCTTGTTTTCGCATTTATCTCCACATAACTGGAATATCTATCATTGTAACACTAGCAACATAATATTTTTAAGAGAAAAAATTATAGGTTTGCAAATAATTATATTAACATTAAAAATAACATTCCAACTTTTTATTTGCATTGAAAAAGGTAATATAATTTGCTTATTATTTTTCAGTACTTATAGGTTGTTCTAGTTCTTTGAAATATTGGCAGGTACATAACGTTTAGATTATTCGGCCTCACAACTGACTATGTATACCGGATGACAAATATTGCATTTGATTTAGTTATGTTATTAAGAAAAAAAAAGTGTCGTAAGGAATATATTACGACACTTCTTTTTCTTTATAACATAACTAAATTAAATGCAATATTTGTCATCCAGTATACGTACTGCTGTGTACTGACTGAATTAATGAAAAATTAAATTAGCTAACTCAACGGATAAAATTTAAAAAGGCGCAAAAGAACAATAAACCTCAGAGTTACCCTCGCGAATTAAAACTTGAATCTAACCACGAAAAGCAAAATGTGAGTGAATGAAATCTGACTTTCTTAATTACCCCAAAAATTGAAAAGGTTTAATTAAAAAATAAAAAAAACAGAATTTTTAACCCAACGAAGATAAATAACAATCAAAATTTATTATACAAAAAGGGTTAATTACAATATTTGCAGAAAAAAAAACCGTGAACTAAAGGTTCTGAAATACAATGCTATTTCCAATACAAAGCAAAAATTTAGTTTGTTCAGGAAGATAATCCTAATTCTACCAATACAATCCACCTGGTTTCAACAAAATAAAATAATTTCGTGGACAATTTCTAGTAATTAACAAGAATGAAAAACTAAATGCAAGCACAATGCTTCTACTTACCCAACCCGAGGTGATTGATAATTAAAAACAAATCAGCAAAATAGAAAACCAAAAATTAACTCTTTAAACTTATGAGAAAAATTAAACTGAAAACATCTTCCTGCACAGAAATAATAAATGATCTTATATCTATAATGTGCACACATCAATATAATAACAATTATTATAAAGCGAATTCCTTCATGGACGAAATAAAAGACAATTTATGCGAATTAAATTACGATATCAAAATGAAATACAAAATGGCAAACAATGATACCCAAAAATACGTGTACTCACGGTAACAGTCGACCAAGGAACTGCCTGACAAAAGTCTACACTCGTTTTTCTAACAAAAACAACGCAGCCATACGAACAATACGCCAACATTCAAAAGACAAATAATTGAATGGGATTAATTCAAAAACTGAACATTTAATTAAATGAATCAAACAATAAACTCAATTACTTAATTATTAAATAAAATAAATCTAAATTTGCGAAAACCCTCTCGGAACATTGATAAATCGCTGACCGAAGTAAACAAGACAAAATCTATGCAACTAAAAATACACTCGCGAAGAACGGAGTGTCTACCACAGCAATACATATGCAAATTAATTCAATATAAATGAGCTACAAATACCACCGACAATAGGGACTCATGTAGAACGTCATGTCAGTTACTTCTATTCCACGAGAAAACTACAATCAGTGTTGCCATTTAGGTACAATTGTAGTGAATTCAATATACTTTTAATAAATTCAGTACAACTATTTACAAGAAAAAAGTGCAATCAAATCATAACCACAAAGCCTCCTATACCGTCTGACTGACCTAAATGTACTCTTTCAAAGATGCTGCTTACAAATGCAAAATAGAATAAACTCTAACATAGTCGAGGAAACTAAAAAGAAATTATCAATCAATGGGAAAAAATGTCTACCCTCTTCAATACCACCTTATTGAGAGTCACTTTTTCAAAGCAAAAGCAACTCAATCTCAAGATTATAAAACCAGATGTCCAATCATAGATTGAATAATAATATCTAAGCCTTATCTTAAGGCCGTTTTACACCTAGCTATTTATTGCGCAATTTATTGGCCAATTTAAAATTTTAGGTATATAACACACAGATAATAATTTTCACTAGAACAAGCAGGAGCTTAAAGCAACAGGGCTAAAGATAGCTGAGAGAAAATGAGATAATTCAGTGTCATTTATGGAGCAATATTATGTAGCTTAGAATTAAAATCCCTCACGCTAATATTAATTGCTTATATATAACTGGATTAATTAGAACTTAACTAATAGCAGCTATTGAAGTGATAATAAGCCTCACTCCATCTATATTTCAACAGTGAGGCTTGCAAAAAGACGTACAATGGGGAACGTAGGAACTACTAGGTATAATCTCTTGAAGGTTACCAAACCTGGAACATGCCGATACTAAAAAAATTAATTCTGTGAAAAAATAAATTATCTATCTATTCATTTTAATACGGACAAATCAGAGGCAATATTTTTTGGGAAACCGAAGCAACAATTATAGGTTTTGTTAAATTAATTAAAATTAAAATAATTAGGGGAGGGTAGCAATTATTGCAAAAAAAAAATGTTAAATATCTGCGGATTATTTTAACTGATAAATTTTAAATTTTAAAGCGCACATTGAATATATGTGTAAAATTAAAGAAGCAAAAGAAATTAATTCGGGCGATTGTTAAAGGTTAGGGTCGTGAACGCGTATTCATCTATTTTAGCTAGACACGACGTGTGTTATTTCGGGTATATTACCAGTAGATTTACGTTTGAGAGAACTTAAGTTTCGTAGGACGTGAATAAAAAATGGTTTGAGGGTTTAATTACGGCTATGAGAATTGGCCGGCGATTTAGAAAGTCCAGTAAATATATGGGAGCCAAAATTTACCTATACGCACGTTTGGAGCGGGTTTAGAAATTTTTACGAATGGGTCGAAGGATTTAAAAAAATCCGACTGATTTGTTAGTAGACACTTGGAATATGTTGCGTGAGGGTGGTAAATAATAAAACTTTTTGGCTAGGGCTCACGTAGGTACAATCGGTAACGACACGAAAGATCAATTAGCAAAAGAGGCGGTGTGTAGGGGGGATCGTGCGATAATTTAGACATGGATTAATTTCGCCTAACGTACTTAAAAAAGCGTTTATGGATAAACTTGATAATAATTGGCAGGGTAAGCGGTTTATTACTTTAAATGGGAGTTGGACTAAAAAACTTGTCGGTAATGTTACACGTTTTAGGGAAATGAGGGTTATTTTATCGTATCAGATGGTAAAATTAATAACCGGTCACAGTATTTAAAATCATATTTATGTAGAATTGGGACGGCTTAATGAATCGCATTGTGAATGTGGTGGGGTAAATACAACGGGGCACGATTTATTTGAATATTCACTCACTGATGAGTGATAGTCGCGTACGGAAGGTAGGACTTTAACTAAGGCGTTAAATTGCCCGCGACGCAAAACAGATATTAGGGATAAATTAATAAACTAGTAACAAAATAATATGATTTTTATACCCATTATTTTCTTAATTTTCGCAATATCTCTAAAATAAACGAGAGTTTATTAGTTTGTGGGTTTGTTTGTTAATTTCATTAACGAAAATAGGTAAATCTCGAAAGATGCGGGCAGTTGGTGGATATAATTATTACTGTTATGTCGACACGTCGATGCCTATTAGCTTTTTGCTTTCGAAGCACCAATACCTAAATGTTGAGGTATGTCCGAGGTCTTGGCAAACCGACATCCTTCTTAAATATCGTCGATTTATCGCTCGAATTTATATGCTCTTCTCTAGCTTAATTGATAGAGCGTTCGTCCGGTAAACGAGAGTATGTAGGTTCGAATCCTGCATGAAGAAAAAAATTTTCTTGGGGAAAAATTATCCTTAATTATCACCGTTATTAGCAGAAATACATTGGTTTGTTAATTTCTTACTGTAAAAAACTTGCAAGTACCGATGTTATCTCAATAATATGAAAGTAATTGAACCAATCCAACATTTTTTACAAAGTTGAACTATATTATTGTATTAAGACCATACTAAACTACATAATTTATTTGAATATATTAAACTTTCTAATAATGTACATTTTTTGCATGTATATAGCGGTTTTTCAGTATACAGGTAGAGAGAAAGTCTCTACAAGACCGTATAATGAACCTTAGAGATACAGAAGCAGACGAACACTATAATAATATATTTATTTCCTACAGGCGGAAGCCCAAATACAGGAAAGTTACACATAATTAAATCTTAATCTTAGCGAATACAAAACTATAAATTAAACAAATAGACTATAAATTAATAATAACTTCTCTTATTTTACCAAAAGTGTCGTAATGTGTCACATAAATGCGAAATATCGTTGTAATTATTACACATAGTGACTACCGGAGACTTAACTAAGACATTAGTTCTGTTTCTATTACAATAAAACATACATTGGTAACGGATTTCAAACCTTGAAACAAGAAAATTAATTTTATTCAAAAGCCAGGAGCTATCTATATTATTATTTAACAAGCCAAATAAAAATTTTATATTTTGTATTATCCGTCTCTTTTGTAATGACACAAAGTTAAATCTTGATAGCATAATGTTATAATCTACTCCTCTGTCTGGATAAGCACCATCAATTTTGTAAAATAAGTATTTTAAAAATCTTCTCTGAATTGCCTCAATGTTGATTGATTGATTTATTGATATGTATCTGATAGATCGGGTACCAAACCAAGGATGCGTATTCAAGTTTTGATCTAACAAATGCAAAGAAGGGATAAACACCTTACATTTTCAAAATCGCGACAGTTTCTGCATATAAAACCATACATTCGATAAGCAGCTGCAACTATGAAATTTATGTGATTGACAAAAGAGAGTTTACTACCAAAGATAACGCCCAAATCTTTAACAGTTTTACATCGATTGAGATCTTCATCATTCAAGCAGTAGCAGTAGTTAATACAATTCATTTTTCTTGTGTAAGTGACAATTTTACATTTATCGATGTTGCGGTTTAAATGGTTGCGAGCACACCACTCACTTACAGCCTGCAAATCGTTTGCAAGCTGACACAGTCTGCGATAGATGTAATTTCTTTGTATATTTTAAATCGTCAGCAATATCAATGTTCGCAATTAATGACATCGCAATATCATTTATAAATAATAAAAATAACACTGGCCCAATGTTCGATCCTTGCGGTAAACCAGAAGATGGTTGAAATGTCTCAGATCGTACATGCAAATATTCCACAAACTGCTCTCTTCCATGTAGATAGGCTTCAAATAGGGCTAAGCAATTGCCACAAGAGCACATAATGGTCAACTTGATCAAATGCTTTCTGAAAGTCGGTATATATTACATCAACTTGACGTTGTTTATCAAGGCTTTCAGAAACAAATTCAGTAAAACACCCTAAGTTGGTGACTGTAGAGCGCTTAGGCATGAATCCGTGCTGAGTTGGTGAAATAATAGTCCTAATCGAATTATATATATCATCACATATTATAGACTCAAAGATTTTTGCAAAGTTGCATAAAATAGAAGTAGGTCTATAATTGCATACGTTTTCTGAGCTTCCACTTTTTAATATAGGGCATACTCGAGCAGTCTTCCACATTTTTGGTAATTCTGAACATTTCAAAATAAGGTTGAATAAGTAAAAAAGTGGTTTTACAAATATCCCTGCACAGTCCGGTACAATAAAGCTTGGTACAGAATCAACTCCACATGAAAAATCGTCTTTTGATTTTTTTAGGCGATTGAGTATATCATCTTCAAATAAAAGATATATATATACTGGAGGATGCATTAATCTCAGGATATTGTACATTAATGTAGCTCACATCAGACTGACGGTAGACACTATTAAGGAACACAAGGAAGTGATGTGAGGGAAACAGTTAGGTGTTGATCGAAAATTATACCAAAATCTCTAAATTGTGTAACCCTAGCTATCTCTAGTTGGTGTGCGCTGCATATGAAAATGTAGGGATTTACACTTTTGGTGAAGGAAAGTATCGCACACTTGCTAATATTTAAGCATACACTGTTAGTACTACACCAGTCCTCAAGAATGTCCAAATTCCTCTGCAAAGCAAGGCAAGCAGTTATAGACGTTATACGACAATTAGTCATCCTCATAAGCCGATACTTTACAATTTAATCTGTTTAAAAGGATATCTATTATAATATTTAATAATATATTTTACCTCTTGCATAATTTGTATTTTTTCTCTCAGTATCTTCGAAGTATTACTATACTTTAGTATGTCATTTAATTTGGTTTATCATGTTCGATTGAAAATTCACCACGATTTCTCATAGTTTATCTATATAGGGAGTGTACTTCTATACCGAGAAAAATACGCGCCCAATCAAGCTCAAGAACCTGTCACGGGAACAAAGACGCGAAAATAAAAACAAAAAGAATTCAACGCAGCGATTGCGAGGTTAAACTTTTTAATTATCGTCTCGCCTGCGAAGTAAGTCGATTCTTAGACCGAACGATCATGTGCAGTCCGTTAACGTTCAGGTAGACGAACACGCCGTCACCACAGCGCCTGTCCGTCAGCGCCCTCTACGGCCGTACGACGAAACTACTGACAATAGCAGCGTGCGCCATGCTATAGTCAATATACGTCGCGTTTGCGCCATGGGATCGGTACAGGCAACGAAAAAAGTCGGTTTGTTATTATTTAGTATACATGCAGGTTCGTACTACCGTAGGGGGAACGGATGCGGCAGTGTAAACAAGCGGGGGTGAGAGCTGGTAGGACAAAGGGAGAATTAAAGGTGTATCTGCGCCCGCATATTTAAATACCCAGGTGGAGTGGGGGGTGGATGCGACATTCACACACACACACACACATACATACGAGCGCGGGTAGTTTGGCGCGGAAATGATGTAGAAAACGTGCTTGAAGATGCAGCACGAGCGAATCGGCCCTTTATCAGAATGAAATGCTGTGACCACCCCATTTTTGTAGGATATGAACGTAAACGTATAAACAAAAAGAAATAAAGTAAGGCGATAGAGTCCTTTATTTTAACATGCTTATGAACAATCTTACGACAGTTGCTTTAATCTTAACAATAGCACTTTTAACCTCTTGAAAAGGGGGAGAAAATTTCGATTGATTTGAAGTAAAAATGATGATGAAATTTTTGGTTATTTGAAAAGTAAAAATAAGTTTATTGCGTTGGTTAACACGAAATTTAGAGACGTAAAATAAGTGGCGGCTCATGACAATATTGAGTGGTGGGGCCAATTTCCGGCCAACTACTTACCTCGTTTATTGCTAACTAAAACCTACACAAAAAATTTAATGTAGAGAAGTTTAGAAGCAATTTTAAACTGAAAAATACATTAAGTTCTTATCGGAAATACTTATCTACCTAAATATGGATACTAACGTATTTCCTTCGGAATTGCATATGTTTAGTCTTTAAACTGCACGTACATGGGCCACTTGTGTACATTCCCCCACTAACTATCGCAAAACTATTCAGGTTTTTAGTGATTTTATAGCGACGAAAACATAACACCATACAAAGCACATGAGTTATTTAAGCGTAGATCGTCGAGTAGAACATAATAGGTATTGTAAGCATAAGCGGACGTATTTCTTACAAAGAAAGGAATTCAGGAATAATTATTATATTTATTATTTCTTTTTCTTAATTTTTACCCTAAGAAAGATATGAATGGTAATTCGTTTTGATTTAAATATTATAGTTATTAATTTGCGATGTCATCCTAAAATACTACACCTTATTACTATAATTAATAAATATTAAATATTACACCCAAATATTAAACCCAATTTTTATTGCGGGGAAGCGTCTAAACCGAAGTCCGTGTGCTACGGCCCTCTACATATGTTTCTACTCTCAATAGTCGATCTTCAACGGCCGTCTGACTCGCACGCTTCTCTACCGTGACAGTGGGAGACCCTTCCTCCACAATGCCAAGTATACTGATGACGCGTGATTCGATCAACCAGCGGGTCAAGATACGGTTGGCCCCACTTCAATGTAATTTTTGCGTATAGACCCGCTCTTCTGTTAGCACTATCATTTAATACAATGCCCATTTCCAAAAACAAATTACCCGCCAAAATGGATTCAAATTATCCGGAGATCCGGGTTCACGGGGTCCGACTTAGCGAGGTTCCACTGTATGTACATATGGATACATATATCTGTTTCTTTGTGATATTCACGTCCTTTTACCAAGTTTAGAGGCTCTTCTTATATTGTCATATATCAGGTTGTTTAGTATATTTACTCCAAGAGGCGGCCTGCTTGGTCAAGATGGGTAAGACCGCAGGTCGCAACCGCCTTTCCCCCGAACCAGTGAGATTACTGATGGAGGAGATCCCCTGTGTGTTACTAGAAGTCTTTAATCAACTACTGGTAGAACAGCAATTTCCAGCGGAGTGGAAAGAAGCTATAGTGGTTTTGCTGCCGAAAGGAAAAGCGTTGGAGACGCCGCCGTCGTATAATCCTATATGTCTGCTTAGCTCCCTAAGGAAGCTTTTTCAAAGGATACTGAAAAACCGGCTTGAAAAAGAACTGGAGGACAATGGTGGTCTCTCTGATCGGCAGTATGGTTTTACAAAGAGAAGGTGAACGGTGCATGCCATCATGGATGATTCAAACAATCAGGACTTCAGATAAAAATATGGGTGGCAGTTGTGACACTAGACATAAAAAATGCCCTCAATTCTGCATCGTGGGACAAAATTCTGAGGGAAATAAATAGACGAGGTATAACCCCTTATTTAACAAACATTGTAGACGATTACTTCAACAACAGAATCATTAAGATAGACTCGGACAACAATTTGCCTACTGGTGCGAGAATCCCGCAGGGTTCCGTATTGGGTCCAACCCTTTAGAATATTTTGTACGACGGGTTCTCTCCTTGAAGCAGCTGGGGGAGAGGTGGGAAAGGCGTTACACTATCGCTTATGCGGGCGATCTTGTCCTAATTATCGAGGCCGTAGATGAAAGGGAGCTGGTCTTTAAAACTAACGAGGCATCGAGTGAACGCATGTCGACTATGATGTAATAGCCCAAGAAAACAGAGGCGGTGACACGCAAAGGTCCGCGGGAGGGAAACACATTATTCTGAGAGACTGGGAGACCATATTGTCCTTAAAAAAAGAAATAAAGCACCTAGGAGTGATTTTAGACGACAAACTTACTTTTGGACCACATGTGAGGCACTTAGTTGCAAAAGCGGATAGTAGCGTAGCAGCTATGACAAAAATCTTACCTAATATAGGGGGACCTCCTAATAGAAAGAGGGAAATCCTGTACGGAGTGATTCAATCCCAGCTCTTGTATGGCATTCCAGCGTGATTGTCTGTCCTGCGGATCAAAAAGTATGCAAAAATGTTGGAAGGGCTACAAAGAAGAGTCCTGTTACGGGTGATCATGGATATAGAACTACATCCACTGACGCAGTCTTGGTAGTGGCGGATATTCCGCCTTTTTCCCCCAGCAAAATATGAATCATAATTGTTTAGATTTAGGTTACAACTTAGAAGTGCAAATGGAAGTAACCTTATTCCTGTGTAAAACGACCTGAAAGTGTAAAACTGCTCTTAGTTTAAAAATGTGTGCTAATATTATACAAATAGGCGCTGTACTCTAACTTGTGCTAACTGAATTTTCATATTTCATTTGCATTATATGTTTAATAAAAACGGCTTTTATTCTAGTTTTCTACGAATCCCGGGAGGCGCCACGAACTGCAATCATGATAAGCTATAAAAACTTCAAAATAAAAAGAGAGAGAAGAGAAAACATTATGTCAGATATTTGGGTCACGAGTCCACCTGTTTTTATCCTACATCTGGCGTTCTCCAAGGAACAAACTCAAGCTCCTTGCTGTTCTCCATATTCATTAATGTGTGTTGAAAATAGGCTTTTCACGGACATTTCTAAATGCAAGGTTTTTTACATTTTCTCGAAAAATAATAATATGTAATTAGCATCACTACAATAGACCAAACCATTATCATTCATACTATAGAAGTCATATTCATTTCGTTGCCCATTATGATCCAATTGGCAATTTTGCTCTGTGGCTTAATCCACGAACGCATATGTGAACATTATATTATTTCGAAAGTTTAATAAAAACCCCTGCTCCGCCACCAATTACTAAACTGTGTCGATCCGTTTGTGACAATGTGGTTTAAATCAGACCGTATTGATTAGAATTATTTGAAAAATAACATGAACAGCGGCATTTACAAGCGCAGGAAAATTAATCAATCAGTGGCCAGTGTGCATCTGACATTCCCAACATTAAATACATAATATGCGTGCACGTAACGGCCTGCTGCAGTGCTGCTGATAGACCGACCTGCCCGGGCGAGCCGAACGACGCTCTTTTTCATCCCATAATAAAGGTGGGGCACGGCACGTGCGACAATAATCATAAAAAAAGGAATAATAAATACGGCTGACATCAACTTGCTAAAATGGGACCATTAATATTTAATAACGGTGCGCCCGTATACACACGTACATCCCAACAAAATCTACATATGTATGCGTGATGATGAAAAATTGCCGTCCAAAAGCTCGTACTCACTGGAAAACTGACAAATTGCACGTGCCTATATATATGTATACATACAAGGTTTGCGTATCTGCGTGCATCAGATCTCTCTTGATTGCTCAACAGGATAAACGTATTTCTGTAGGTTGATTTTAAGTATTGAAATACATCTTGCAAACATTTTTGGTAAGTATAAAGACAAAAATTTGATATAAATGTTTCAGAAAATCTATAGTTTAAAATAGGAGATTGCTTTAGCTAAAGAATACTTTTTTGTTTCTGGGAAAATCTGCCATTTATAGTTGGTATTTAAACGGGAAATAGTATTAATCTGAACAAATTCATCGATCACCAGGAGGAGGGTGAAAGTAAAACATCAATGTGTGAAATTAGAATTGATAGAAAACATAGATATTTTACATATTGTTATTGACGTTCGTATTTATTTATTTAAGGAACAGAGAAACATACAGGATAGAAATCCTAGATTGCTATGTTACTATTTAATATAAAAAAATATAAATTGAAACAAAACATAAATGCTGCATATAATTATTAAAACTATATCAAGTAAAAAATCAAGTAGTAAGCTGTTGTAGTAAGTTATATGCAATCTAAAAAGTGCCAATAAACTCACGTTATCAAAAAAAAATATGATATAAATATTGTCAAGTTTGGGACGTGACAAGATAGCTCAGAGATATATTCATATATAATAATTACACCTACTTTGGGTTGCAACAATTACATTTCTTAGCACTATCCCCACTTTTGAAGGCCGATTTGTTGCGTCTCCCCCCCCCCCCGCCCCTCCAGAAAACCGAGGAGATTTAAAAAAGTAACAAATTTAAAAAAAAATCAAACAAAAAGTAATTTGAGTAGGAGCTACGAATCCGACTTTAAGATCCTTAATTATGCTTAACTATCCTTAGACTAACTTAATGCTATTCACATATAAAACACATTAGCAATACAATTATTTACTTAACTAATAAACCCTAAACTAACACCACCCACATGAGTCTTCTTGCCAAATTCTTCAATGTTCCCACGGGGGCAGAATTAAGGATTGTATACCGGTAAACCGGTAAATTGACCAAAAAACGTTCGGTAAATTTACCGGTAAATTACAAAAATTCACCGCTAATTCCGTAAATGAAAAATCCATACCAGAAATTTTTATCTACGAAATATTGTGTTTATAGATATGTATTTAAAGGTCTAAAAGGACATTGTAAATAAAAAAAAACAGGTACACTTATTCATTTTATGTTTTTTGTTTCATTTTAATTTGACCTTTCTTGAGATTGAGAGCCGCTATAATGCCCTAGAATAGAGAATATAGAAAAGAAACTGACAAAAACTTTTGATAGAAACGTATAACTTCCACTCTAGCGAATTAGTCAGAAAGAGAAGGAATCCAAAAAGTCTCAACAAAAAAAAGCAAAAAAAAGGAAAAAGAGGTCGTGTAGAAATTAAAAGAAAATAAGAATGGAAACAAGACGGATAACGAAATGCAACGCAAAGAAAAGCGAGATTAATGTTCATTTGTTGCTAGGACGATTGCTAGGATGGTAGGAAGCAAAACACCCCACTTTTCCTACCTGCCTTTGTCAACAAGTGCAATTTCAAATCTCTTAATTTTTTTGTTTTTTGTGTTTTACTTATCTTTCGTAAAAAGTTGAGTGAGCATATGTGACTTGTGCTCTGGAGTTTTTTTTAAGATTTTTAAAAGTTTAAAATCGTTTTTCTTAAAGAGTAAGTAAATGTCTCATTTTTTAATATTTAAAAATAATAATATATAAGAACAACATTTCACGTATTTAAATTAATAGCAATTCTGAATACACCACATTATGAGAGAACATTAATGGCAACATTGTGGTATAAATACCATTAAAATTTGAACCTTAAATATTTTGTTTTACTTCTTACAACTATTTAAAATAATTAGGGAAGGGTGGGGCAAGATGGAGCCTCGAGGCATGATGGGAAATCGTCTTATCTGCAAAACGGCAGTAAGCATCTGTCAAATAATAACAGTCCTAATATTGACAAGTGCTGTTTTATGTTTGTTGTAATGTAGGGAACTTTACTAGTTGTAATAACAAAGTTATTGCTGTTTGTGCGTGAACTTTGCAATTCCCAGAATTTCGTTATTATTTTGATGGTGAGTTCAACGGCCAATATGGGAAGCATAAGTAAATTATTTACAACTACACTTTTTTGTGATTATTAATTGACATGTATTGCATGTATTTTCTATAGTGTGTTATTTGTTTATTTCAAATATTTAATATGTTATTATAACATAACCAGAAAATGTCTCAAAGAGGCAAGATGGGGCTATTGGTATAGGGTAACATGGGGACATCACTATCTCACTCTTCAGTCTGGTCCGTTATGCCTGGATATGCCATTATGCTTTCTCGAAGACATAATGCCTATTTCTCATGTTAGGAATAAAGTACAGGTTCAATCAAAGCGTAATAAGGGAAACACAACAATCTTTACAAGTATTACGTATAAAAATCTGCTATAAGAAAATAGAAGTCTGGAGAATCCCTAAGGCAACTAGAAGTGCTGAGGGAGAGTTAGAGGAAAAAAAAAGACAAAGAAGAAAACAGAAGAGATCAAGAAGCCGAATTTTGCAAAGGAAAGCAAAGAGATAGATTTTTAGAAAACGTCAAGGAAATAATCAAGTTCTTCTGTTGAGGAAGATGACGCTCAATATTAGCATTGTAAGGGGAAGTATTGATATAAAGCCATGGATGGCGCGGTTGGGTACATGGAGGCTGTGCGAACGTGGATGAGTTCGTCTCCTATTGTCTCAATTGTGAAGATTAAGTTTAATATTCTTATCGTTATTATATTTTTTTTATTTTAAGTAGTTCCGCTTTAAAGAGTTTAAGCTATGTTCCTGCATGTTTTTAAGAATATTTTAAGAATCTATTTTTTTTTACCTATTACCTAGATATATGGTACGACCCATTCTTAACTCACCTAGAACCCCATCTTGCCCTCATGGTGGGGCAAGATGGTGTATTTACACATTTATTTTCAAAATTTTTTCACAACATCAAGAGTACCCATCGAAAAATTCTAAATACATCCATCAGCAGGTAAATGTTTAAAGATTACAACCAGCGTACTTAGGACCTTGTATATGAATTTGTAATCCTGATGCAGTGTTCTAAATTTTAATGTTCCCACCTTGCCCCACCTTCCCCTAAATACAAATATTTATTACAAAATTCTAATATTATGCCTTAAGATTGTGTAAAATATGTAATATTCTAGCCTAACTTCTAACCCTATTTTCTTGGGGAATCCCCATTAATGTCACACATGAAAAAAAAATTACCGGTAGTTTACCGGTAAACCGGTATTTTCATTTTTATTTACCGAATTACCGGTAAATGAAAAAATCTGTAAATTTACAATCACTAGGCAGAATCATTTATTTATTTCCTATTTGCCGGTTTCCTCAAGTTTTACGGTTCCTACAATTGCTAGTTGTTCCGGAGCTTCATGGGCGTTGCATTGTATGTACGTATTTACAGCCAGTCCCTTTGTATTTATGGATGAATGATTAACGAGCTAAGCTTGTGTATATACCGCTGCGAACAACCATGGATCTAGTGCTTCAAGCTTGTGGATTCCCTACGCTGTTCCACCACGTGCTTCTTCAGCTCCCATCTTCTTTAGTGTTGAGATGGTTTCTTGCTGTCCCTCGAGGTTATCAAACCCTGGTACCCTCACCGAATACCGTCTCGCCGTTGCGCCAGAAATTAATATAAGGGTAGTCCACATGGAACAAGGAGTAGTTCAGCAGTAAGTACATTATATACAGACATATTACTGGTATAAATAAAAAGTGCGAAGGAGGTTAAGCCTAAGTAAATCGAATTGTTACTCTATTATTTATAATATCAAAATGAAGTTTCATTTGCATTTATTCCTCTTTTACATTACTCTGTTCTGGGCCATCTATTAATAAAAGGGATTATTTAATGACCGCCAGGAATGCGTCTTCATAACCCTCTTTTTATCATATACATATATACATATATGAGCTACCCGGCGCCTCCACCAAATGTCACATTTAGGACGTGACGGGGTAGCTCGAAGGTATATTCACATATAATAATTACACCCACCTAGACCGATACACTTAAGCTCTTTATTAACAGAGACTCCAAGAGGAGTACCTCATGGAGCCTCCTATCGGAGCGCCTCCTCTCGGAGTGTCTCCTTTTCAGGGAGTCCGCTTTAACTATTATTACAACAATATATATCTTAGCGCTATCCTCACTCTTGAAGGCCGATTCGTGGCAATATTTTAAATGAGATATTTTAACGCTACAAGGGTAGCATACAGCCGGGTTTAAAAAAAAAATTAAATATAATACTTTAATTAAATTATTTAATATCAAATTTTACTAGTGTCATTTATATTCATTACTTTTTAAGCATAAGTATGCCCTCTCAAATGCTAGATGGCATGCAGGGTGAGAATTTCCGATTAAAAGAGGCTAGGAGGAGCGCTGGCATTAAAAAAAGTATGGATCGCTAGTTAATCCTTCTTATACTTCACTAAGACCCCAGGTGCCGTAGGAGCATGTTATCAGTATGTCCTCCACTCCGATATGCGTGTTTACAGTGCTTAGTTTACGTGAGATAATATGCAAGGGACACATCAATTATGATCGACTTTTTACGATGAAGACAACATTTAAGTTCAAACACATAATATTTTTATTTATGAAAAGTTCGAAATGTGAAACCGTGTAAAAAACACATAAATAAGGATATAAGTATCTAAGGTAAGTTAAATGAGTTCGCTTAGTAAATAACAATTACGTTCTTGCTAGTAATTCCACTTTTTGATCTGGTTGATAGGCAGGTCAAAAACCGAAAACGGGGGGCGGGGTGAATAATACAATGATCACCCTTCTACTAGGAAAATATGCCATAGTTTTTCAAACAGTACGCAATATTGCATTGTGCAACTTAAATCAATCAGAGAGCTTATGAAAATAAGCGAATCTATATTGCTACAGACAGCTAAGCGATACTAAAGGCACTAGTGAACCCCAAGATACAATCAAGAATGGCTTGGGAATGTATTCGAGAATTGAATAGCCTTACGACCGCGATAAAGTCACTTTGCTGTGGGTTTCCGGACATTCAGTAATCGAAGGAAACGAAAAACCGATGAGTTGGAAAAAAAAGAAATCATCTGGTTCATATCTAGGCCCAGAACCTGATCTAGGAGTGTCTAGAAACACAGTACAGAGCAGGTAAGAAGTTGGGTCAAAGATAAACAAAAATAACGGTGGATTAATACAAGCAGGCGAACCCATGGTAGCAAAACCTTTATCGAGAGACCATCGAAGAAAGAAGAATGTAGAACTACATATTGCAATTCAGTAGGAATCATCTTCGTATCGTGACAGGTCTCCTAACAGGACGCTGCACACTGAAAGGATACCTAAAGAAAATTGGGATCGACATTGAAGATATCAACTGCAGACTGTGTAATGAAAGGACAGAGGACGGTTACCACCTTCTGTGTAAATGCGAGGCTCTGGACACAAGAAGACAGGCAGCTAGACCTTTACAGATTAGTGCAGGGTACCAGGATTCTGGAATGGCTGGTATAATTGGATGGGTAAAAGAAATGGGAGATTGAATATAAAAAGCCAAGAGGGCGCAGTGTTTCGGAGACTCCATGTCAGACGGCCCCCACAAAAAGAAAAAAACTTCTCTTTCTATACCATTCAATTTCTTAAATGAAGCATGTATGAGGTTTATGCCCCATACACATAAAAGTCGATGATATAAAATACTCCTCTTAATCGAATATTTTCCCTATACATATTTTATGTGAAAACTTCCATAATCCATCTGCAACCAAAATATATTAATATACATGCATGCATTACATTTCACAAACTCGGCGCGCCCAACTTCCTAACTCATACGCTTCTCTTTCTATCATTCTCTCTTTCTAGACCACAGTTACACGAATTTAATATTTATTCGATGTTGTTGTGTTTGTTGTTGTTGCAAAGTCCCGAGTTTACATCAATTACCCAACGAGTTCTCTACAACGTAAATCATCTACGTTATGTCAGGTTGCATTTAGATACCAGAATATAATAATTTAACGTTTAAACAGCAACGCTACAGGGCATAAATCCTCCGTATTCACGTAAAGCTTAGCGTGGCAGGTATATGCGACGGCATCTCTCGAAGAAAAAACGAAAGAACAGACTTCGCAATTACCAAGTAATGCCGGAGTATTACCTACTATTAGCATCTAACGATTCTCATATGAGAACAACGCGCACACACGGATTCTAGTTGAATAATTTTCGTATCAATCACGATAAGTATGCGACCTTCCATTTCCATTTTAATTGGTACCATACATTTCGATGTGGAGTTTTCCGTTTTAATAGCTTCCGCTGGCTATTCCGAAGATGAGTTTTTCTATTTTTCAGGGCAGACATTCGATAGTAAATTTATTAGTGGTATTAAGTTGGAAAGTTAACCCCTGCATGGCAATGAAGAGCACCATGTTTGTTGCGAGCATATTGCAATAATTAGCTTCCGGATTTATAGACGCAAAAACTAACCATTAGTCTTAGTTTGGGATCCATTCATTTCAGTGCACAGTTTTATTAAAAAATAATTTATGACCTTATTTAAACGGCCAGAACTCGTTACATTCAGTTAAATTAAATGTGGGCAGGATATTTCAGCTTTTAATTGAATGAACAAAGCAAATAACATTATGGATGCAGTTTTCACGTGCACAATGCCCAAATCTAATTGCATTATTCTTTCTTAATTTTATTTCATTTAGGAAATTAACAGAACAACCTCAAAGTATTTACCTCAACAATTCAAAATTGAAATTTAACATAAACCTAGCAACAATAATAGCTACACACTATGGTTTGACGCAAGCTAGCTCATTGAGGCTTCGATATATTTCGCATACGTCATCAATGCCTCGTTTGAGATCTCGCTGACGTATCTATAATAGCCGCAATTTTCCCAAATCTGTGTTAAAGCCTCGTCCACCGCGCTGGACACAACTGCTAGCCATACTTTCTAATAATGATGTTAACACAATATGCGGTTTTTATCTTTTTGTTTTTATTATGCATGTATATTTTACTTCTAGTTTATAAAAAATACAAAACAAATATGAAAGCTTAGAAAACAATATTTATTACCTATTTGTAAATTAAAAAAATACATTCTTCCATTGTTCCATATACTTGACGACGCGACGTGATCGTATTTTCTATTATTGCACCTTGTAAGCGGAAAGTGTTGTAGGCTTATACGTGCTTGTATAAAGTAAATAAATAATGTTTAATTAGTTAGAAAAAGTATCTTGGAATGATTTATCACGTGTTGTTCATTCTAACCCATTCCTGTGTAAATAATTTCTCTACTTGCAATTCAAAAAGCAGAATATGACAGGGCTTCATCACGTTCGCTTGTGTGATCTAAGCGTGGTCTTGATGACTAAAGCAAAACGTGAACGCGCCAAATGCTTAGTATAACATATATATTTATCTCGGGGATCCCGAGCTAACTCGTCCAATACCCTGACTTGTGGTGTATCGGGATATTTCCTCTATCTCGTCCCTTAAACCTTAGCTTAAAAATATATCGAAGAAACGTCAAGATTTTTCAACATTAGAAGAAATTTGCTGTATTTAACTTGATACCTTTTCTTTTGTGGAATTATACATGTCGCTGCTGTCGTGGAATGAACATTTAATATTATTTAAGTGTTTAAGTTACTAGTCTTACTTTTATATATTTTAAAAATAATATGATATAACAAGAAAAGGATATAAAATGTAACAGCAGACAGCCAGACGATGTCCAGGTGATGTGGGAAATCTCTGCATTTGGCAAGTCCTTCAAGGCATTTTCCTTCAGAATATTCCCTTCAGGAAGTAAAGATGATCAGCAGTGATATACCTACATATTAAAATCGAATATTAAAATTTGGATAGTGTATTTTTATAACAGATATTGACAGGTCAAAGTTGGATCTAAGCTCAATTCAAATGAACAATTTTGTTTTCTTTTTTATAGTGTACTTATTTTATTTAAACTTAGTCTAATAATCTTTTTATATGCATTGGCAATCCAATTGCATTGATATGTCAACAGAAAGACACGGAAAATTGCTGGAATTCGGTTTCGTCAAAATGTCATGTGTATACATGGTTGCCTACTTATTGTACAGTAATTATTTTTTTTACATTGTAAATTTTACATAGTAATAAGTGTTAAACATTTTGAAATGTATTTTTCTCATGATCTAGAGACGCCTACCTTCACTTTATATTAAATGTAAGATGATTCCAAAATTTTGCAATAATTATTTATTTTAATTTTGTGTAAACATTCCACAGTGCATTTGGTCACATGGGCATTCTCATGTATAAAACATCTTATATTCCCCTCACTTCGGTGAAATTAACGGACTCTCTGAGACAGTTTGTCCCCTTGTCGAAAGACAATCGCTATCAAAGTCTGTTAGAAAATTTCAATTCAAAAGGATTCACTAGCCAACCTCTGTCAGGGCAGACGTGTCTCAATTAATTTTGTAAAAATTAAACAGTTAGTTTGAAAAAATCCAGTTTTATTCCAAATTCCAACCTAAAAATTATTGTTCATTGTTAAACAAAGTTTAGCACATTAATTTTATCCAAATTTTACCTATAATCTTTGGGTAATTTTTCTCGACGACGATTTTCCTGAGATACGTTCCTATCCCGAGCCATCCTCCGTGTTTAAAAGAACGATGTACCAGGGCCCCCATCAAATGCTGGGTCATACCTACCCATTTTGATGTCCGGTGAATTCATCCCTTTAGAAGATATTCCTTATTCAAATCTACCTAAAAATAAACGTATTATTTTAATCCTAATCTAAATTTAAATATACTTATAAGAAATTTCATTTTATACATTCGGCAAATTTTGGGGTCAGGGGTTTTTTTATAATCGCTAAACAGTTTGCAATCACTGGAGGAAAATTTGTATAGGTGGGTACTTTTATGTGTTAATATTTGATATGTATTTGCAGCACAAACCGAAATGCAGTAATTTTACCATCAAGGTTGGACATTCTGTTTCACCCGCCTCTTAAGCATAGAGTACCTAAGTCAGATTGAACGTTCAGAAAATTAAATTTAAAATTTAATTTTAAACATATTTCTGTTTTTCATGGCGAATTTATATTGCAAAAAGTGGAATTAATAACAAAACGTAATTATTGTTATTGAATAAACGAACTCACGCAACTTACCTGAGATAAGAATATCCTTATATTTATGCTGCTTGTACACGGGTTCACATTTCGAACTTTGTTATTAAAATAAATTATTAAATTTGTTCGCACTTAAATGTTTTCTTTATCATGCAAGATTGATCATAATCGATATACAACAGTCTCGTGCGTACGATATTGTGGAAACTGGGCATTGTAAACACGCATATTGGAATAGAGAACATTTTGGCGACAGTCTCCCATAGCATCTCCTCACGCACTGAAGTAATAAAGAAGGGTTAACTAGTTGCTCGTAATTTTTTTGATGCCAGTGTGTTTTAATCGGAAATACTCACCCTATGTGCCATCTAGCATTTAAGAGGGCATACTTATTAATTAAAAAGTAATTAATATAGACGACACTGAGATGTTAAAAATTTGATTTTTGACTAATTTAAATAAAGTATTATTTTTAAAATATATTTTTTATATACTGGGTTGTATACTACTCTGTAGCGTTACAATAGATGCATTTTGAATGTTTTTAAGGAGATTTTTCCCTGGATTTCTTGATACCCGCGTTATTCCCTTGATGTGGAGCCTATTCCACAACACTTATGGTTTGTCACCGCGACGAAACTCCATTCTGAAGTATTTTTGGGTATATGCAAGCTGATGCTGGAGGTATTTTGTCTAATTAATGCTGAAATTTTTGTGTAAATAAATATTTGACATTTAAAAAACTTTGAGGTTACTATTCATATTGGTAAATGACGTTTGAAATTGAAATTTCAATATGTATAAGTTGGCAAATATGATTGGTGCTTCTATCTTATGATAGCGGGAGATTTGAGAGTTATTTTGTGAATTTAAGAATCCAAAATATACTGGATAGTAGATAATATTTGATTTAAACATTCCAAATAAGTATACTTACCCTTGAGAAAGATTTCTTATGCTCTCTAAAATGTTTTAATATATTATTAAACAATAAATTTTGTATGTTTTGATATTCGTACTGTTTTTATTAATATAAACGCACTTAATACATTGAATGATTAAAATTAAATTATAAATTTAATATTTGACAAAGTAAAGGTTTAATAAGGTACAAGTTAGTTATTTAGAGGACAACACGTGCAGCCACCTGGGCACCATACCCACAATTGATAAAAAAAATATAAATATACTACTCATTGGATAGTAAGAGGGGAGATTACTAGTACGCAGGATCTGCAGTGCTGAACTCTAGATATATTGGGCATATAGATAAGTTGGTAGCCATTTAGCGAAGTGGGATTGTATTTTTTGTAGATCATTAAACATAGAGGAGTAGGTATTTGTAAAGAAAAGACAGATTCAATTATAAAATTTTATTTGTTTAAAAAAATTAGCCGGGAAATATATCATAAAAATCACAAAAAACATATTTTCCAAGCTGTTGAAAAAGTGAATGTCACCGGATATTAAACGGATGATATCTGTTTTTGAAGAGTAAACATTGAATATCTTTCTACTCGCTGAGTTTTTATTTCCTTCGCTTTTGTTAAACAGATATTTAATATTTACTCTTGTTCTTTATTAAACTCTCACAGGAACTAATACTTTAGCCTGCACGATAATTAAAAAATGAGCGTCTATTTTTTTTAATATACCCCTCTTGCGTTCTGTTAATAAGTCTGCATGTAGGTAGGATAAAGTTCCTGCTGCCTTGCATTATTCACACCCCTACTTCTACCAACAAACATAAAATTTCCACTTGCGCCGACTATGCATGCAATCTCTGTATACCTACACAAGATATATTTCATCCAGTTGTATATATAGATTACATATATTCGCGTAAGTTGACACGTTAATTTCCTCTATATTAATGTACAGTGCCCGCCTGTTTGACTTTCACGAATATATCACGATTTCGTCCCCGTGTAATTGAATAATTTGTTGGGCTCTCGAATCCTTGCGTTTGACACATACTGAATTTATGTGCGCAGCGTCGACCGCGTCAGGCGAGATATAATTTTTGACAAGACAACACCCGTTCGAACGTTTCAGGTATTCAATATTCCCCTAGACGATTGTTTGGAAGTTGTTTTGTTTTAGCCCTTTTGTAGGTAGGGCGGGGGACGACTGTAGTAAGGCGAAAGGAAACGGGGCGGAGCGAATTGTAAGGGTACATTTTAAATGATATATCTTTGGAGGGTTCTTACGTGAAAGTATTAAATTCTTACACGCGCTACGAGTATGAAGTTTACGAGAGAGAGAAATTGGGGAAACTGTGTTTGGGGATACTTTATGAGGTGTTTCAGTTTTCTTTTTCTGTGTGTAATGTTTGTAGTTTTGTGTTCTCTTTTTCCTTAGAATAAATAGCATCTAATACTCGTGCCAAAGGCGATAACATTCTAATAAAAATAGCAGTACAAATTGCAAAATTATAATTTGAACATTAGAACTTTATTCCAAAGAGGGGTAGGGTAGGTTGTTTTGGTTTTTTTGTATTTAATCTTCCATTTCCTCTATCTAATAAATTAAATTACAATGCATTAAATTTACGTTAGCTTACACGGAAAAAAAATTGCGACAAATTTTACCATAAAATCATAAAATTTTACTACAACTTGTAATAAAATACCAGATTATTGCAACTTGTAGTATATTTTTCTAAACATTTGTACATAAGTCCTGTATTAACATATATTACAATTTGTAACACTTATCTAAACATATGTGTAAGTCAAGCTATCACAGTATTTTAGTAAAAAGTTTAACAACCATTATTATATTTTCTTACAGCAATGTAACTATTAGCTTCACTAAATGTAGTAACTGTTTATACTGTGCCGTAATGGACGTCATTGTTAACATTCGTATCAACAAAATCTTAAACAATTTTGTAAATACCGTAAACGTAAAATGTAGTAGTTTGTTTTTATAAAATATTTTACATTTAATTAATCTACACGATTGAGATAAATATATAATATACATAGGTATATACATTATGTATACTATGCATTAAAGTTTGTGCACTACTGAAATAAAATTGAGTTATTTGACATTATACCTACCTACGACTCTAGCTATGGTTTCATCGAGAGCTTCAAAAATTTGAAATAGTGATACACATGCATTTAAGCAATATTTAGTCGAAGTTAACATTTAAAAAATATAGGTATGTTAGTCAGTATTTTTTTCTATTATCAAACTTATTACACAAAACAGAGAATGTATCAAAAGAAAATATAATATTCACCAAATCGAAGCAAATAAAACAACAGTCGGGGGCACAATTATATTTATAGAAAATTTCTTTGTTTTCGTTACATAATAAATAAAACATATAGCAGCGCCATTACATTATAGCATTTTAAATACTTTCACATTTATTTATATTACATTATTGCATTTTCACAAAAACAATAATTATTATGAATGAAATGAATTAGGCAATTCCAAATAAAAATATTTTTAAACTAAATTAGCGTTTCAAAAGTAAAATTCTTATAATAAGGGAGTCCTGAGCTTCGTAATCATTTTTTCGTAATGATGGGTTCAGTCAACCTTTGTTAATGTAATATTGCACATTACGCAAATTAATTTTTTAAGATTATTAATACTAGTATCAAGTTAAAACTTGTAAAGACCGCCTGAACCCACAATAATTGTATACAAAACAATACGAAACATGTGTAGTGAACACTACTAAAATAAATCTACGTATGGTTTATAAAAAATTAACCTTAAAACTTATTATTTTGTCACGTCTTCATACATAACCTAATACTATTCAACACGAACAAAAATACACCCGTTTCGTATGTTTATGTTTATTTTTACTAAAACTTACGAAGTGTGTCAACTTTTACGAATTTGTAAAAATATATACGTATTTAACAGCTTCTCAATTCTCTTAATTACCCTTTAGGTACTCTAAAATTTCAATATACATACATTTCTACATACTTTGTAATTTATATATTTACTAAAAATGAAACACCTTTTTACGAAAAATAACGTAACTTCTGTGTATCAAGTAAAATACAATTGACAAGAATAGGAATTATTTCATAATAAAATTAATCAAGCAAGCACTACTAATCCCTAGTCCCAAACGCTAACTATTCTGTCACCCTTTGTTAATCTATTAAAGAAGACGCGGATCTTTTTTTTCGATGGAAATGGAGGGGTACATCATATATCATATCTTATGAATCTGAATGGATTTAGTTATTTGTGTGAGTTAAAATTATTTACTAAATAATAATTCATTATCACTATTAAGTGCCGAATAATCTTGGTGTGTGATTCCCAAATATATACCGATGTATGTACACATTGAATTCACTGAAACTTCTCTCAATGATAATCTCCTTTACTTTCCTACCAATCATAACTACAGGTACAACTTCCACAAAACGAATTTTCCTGCCCTCTACAATGATCTGCTCAACATCGATTGGTCACATTCAGAAACATGTGCTGATGTCAACGTTGCAGTTTCTTCTTTCTACTCAACATTGCACTCAGTAATCGACATACATGTGCCGAAGTATGTAACATCATCTCGTAAATATCCCGTTTGGTACGATCCATCAATAATTAAGCTAACTAAGCTAAAGGAATATTACCACAAAAAGTGGATATCCACCAGCTCGTATTTCTACAAAGCAGAATTTTCGAGAGTGCGTAAGCTTATCAAGGAGGAATCTAGAAGGCTTTACGATACATATCTATCCAGCATGGAAAGTCAAATTGAATTAATGATCCGAGGGCTTTCTGGCAGTTTATTCGGCAAAGATCAGGTAACTCGAGAATACCTGGTTCTCTCAAACACGATGACGTGGAGTTGACTGATGCTAGCTCAATTGTTGAAGTTTTTGCCAAAGTGTTTTCTGATGCGTACCAACCCCATAGAATTTCTGTAACTTCTGACTATGTAGCAAACACCTTTTATTTTCACCTCGACTCTTTTACCTCTGTCGAAGTATTAACAGCAATTAAACATCTCAAGAATGACAATGTGTCAAGTTATGATAGTTTACCTAATTTTTTAATCAGAGATTGCGCTTCTATGCTTGCCGTTATGTTATATATTTAACTTGGCCTTGCGTACTTTTCCGGAGAGTTGGAAGATTACTTGATTAATTCTATACTTAAGAAAGGAAGCTAATATGACATTGCTAATTACAGACCGATTGCTATCTTATGCAGCCTCTAAAGTATTTGAGCACTTACTTTATAACAAGATCTATAATACCATCCGATGTTATCTCTCTACTCAACAGCATGGATTTATGTCTGGTAGGTCCACATTAACCAACTTGGCCAAAATTATGCAGTGCATAAGCGTCAGCATAAACTCGCAGGAACAAGTAGACGTATTATATACTGATTTTGCTAAGGCGTTTGACAGCATAGGTCACAACTCCCTTATAGCCAAATTAAGGGCTTTTGGCTTCCCGCTCGTCACCACTGACCTAATAGCGTCGTACCTCGATAACCGATCTTGCTACGTTACTTACAACGGCTTTCACTCCAGTGTATTTACTGCCTCTTCTGGAGTCCCTCAAGGATCCAAGCTTGGACCGCTGCTATTTAACATATACATTAACGACCTACTGTCAACCTTAGAATGTCAAGTCCTGGCATACGCGGACGAAAATCTCTTATAATGATGATGATAAAATCTTTTCAAAGATCACATGTATTGCTGACTGCGAAGCTCTTCAACGTGACCAGCTTGTTATTTGTAAATGGTGCTCCGAAAATAATAGTAAACTGAATGTAGGGAAATGTGCCTTTGTTTCCTATACAAGTATCAGAAACCCACTTATATTTACACTGATTGAAATTATTAAATTTTAATAAAATTAAAAAATAATAATAGTTTATTAATCTAATAGGTCTAAGGTATAAATAAAAAAAAAAAGACAAAATATAGTAAAGAGAAAGAAAAAAATGGAAAGTAAGGAATTATTCATGCAGAAAAGTTAGCAACTTAGGGAAATTATGCCTTAAAATATTAACTAATTACAAATATAAGAAACTACATATAAGTAAAACTAAAAAATTCATCTAAAGCATAAAACACATTATATTGCAAAAACCTTAATAATTCTTTCCTAAACAATCTGATACTAGCGATGTTTTTAATAAAGTTTGGTAAATGATTATATATTTTTATGTCCATATATACAGGAGATCTCTCATATGTTGATAAACCGTGTATTGGAGTACATAAATCATTTTTATTACGGGTGTCATACATATGAAAATTACCATTCCTTATAAAGGCGTCCATATTAATTTTAAAGAAGTAAGGATACGTAAGGATAAAAAATATGAACGACATGAAGTACGTTTTGAGAGTCCATTCATATTTCTAATAGCTAATTTCTGTAATCGAAACATTTTTTTGCAATGCACAGACGCACCTCATAGCGATATTCCATATGTTAATTTTGATTGAAAATTAGCTTAATACAAACTAAGGGTGATATCTAAATTCATTACCTTTTTTAATCTGAATATAGCATAGCACGTGGGTGATAATTGTTTACATGAGTTTGTAATATGTGTTTCCCAATTCAAACTACTAAATTTATGTCCAAAAATTTAACATTTTGTACTTGTTGGATGGAACAGGAATTAACTTTAATGAGGCTAGATTCTTGTATGTTGTTAATACCAGGGATAAAAATGTATAGAAGAAAATGTAATTATTTCTAGTGAAAATGTGGTAAATAAACGTAAACGTACCTATAGTTACTTAAATTTATTTAGTTGCAAAGAAAACAAACCAAATTATTATGAAATGCATCATCTTACAGTTTTCATGGGATCTACGTTTAAATTGATCTACAGTTATTGAAATATGCACTTACATTCTATCTATTTTAGCAAGCAAAACGAAATTATATTCTCACTCGATTTATTTTTAATATTTACTCACATATACTAGCACCTCCACCAAAAGTGTAGCTCATGCTGTTTTGATTAATACAAATGTTTACAAACATTTGGGTAATAATTACATTGCTGCTGCAGTAATGCAACAGTATAAACTTTAATACACACGTATTCACGGCAAAAGCTTCAACAAGTCTTATTAAAACACCCGCCCCCTTTAATTACAATAAATTTCGGCTAAATGGGGAGCCGTCATCTGCCGGAAATGAAGTCGTCACAGATTAATTTAGCATCGCGAAAAATGCCTGCTTAAGCGTAAAGTTCCAGCAACAGCCCTTGCCGAACCTGGATCTTGGATGATGTGTTATTGCTAATTGAGGATCAACACGCCTTCTACGTCCTCTGCAGCGGTAGATAAAGTCATTGAAACTCCAGTTAGCTTAGGTAAGAGGTCGTGGGGTTTTGCATTCTATCCAAACCAACGGTTAATGAAAGACGTTTGTAAGCAGGTAGGCATTGATGAAGCGAAAATTTTATTCTGTAAATATAAATAAGTGCGCAAAGAGAATCTTGTAAAATTAGTGCTTGGAGATGCGGAAATAAAGTGTAAAATATTAAGAAGAATAACACTTTATTACAACTTGATTCTTTAATAGAATTGCGTAACATCTCCCAAATATCTAACAACAAATCGTTCAAATTTTTTTAAGTTCCCTAACGCTTCAAAATACAGACAAACTATCAGTTATAATTCGCACATTCTGTATAAATTCCCACTCGCACCTAATATAACGTATCGCCTGATTTATTGCAACCAATTCTGCTTGAAAATTATTGCTGATTCCCTAATTTAAACTTTTAATTATATATTTCAATACCCTTATCATATACAACCAAAACCGCCCCTATACCACTCCCACCCTTCCACCTATCCGTAAAAGTTTCTAAACCCTCTCTGGAAGTGCCTATAAATTTCTTATAGACAATACTTCTAATGTTGACGTTTTCTACTTGAGTAGATAAATATTCAAATGTAATTAAATAATTGCAACATGATTGAATTATGTTTTAATACTCGCTTTTCTAAATCGCCAAGTTCTAATTTAATTCCCGTTACCATAATTAAACCTTCGAACCCTATTTTATGTGCGTCTCTTCGAAATTACGTACTGATAATATACCCGAAATAACGCACGCCGCTTCGGCTAAAATAGAGGAACACGCGTTCGTGGACCTAGTCGATAACAATTATGAGGGATGCCCGCCGATTTACTTCTTCCAAAGGTATTCTGCGCTCATATCAACCTAAAAACGAAAGTATTATTTTAATTCCAATCTAAATTTGAATATGCTTATAAGAATTTTTTTATTTTTTTATTTTCAAGAAATTGTTTGGTTAGAAATTGTGTGTATAACCGCGCGCCAACCAGTTTGCGAGCACTGGTGGAAAAACTCTTATAAGATGGCAGTTCAAATTTTACTAATCAATTTGTATTCACGGCACGAACCGAACACCCACTAACTTTTACCATCTAATGTTGCACATGCTGATGTACCCGTCTTTTGAGCAAAGAATTACACAGATGAATGTCTCGAAAACGCGGGAATTTTGAAAGTTAATTTTAAACGTATTTATTTTCTATGTTGAATTTATATTGCAAAACTTGCAATTACTAACTAAAAACGTAATTGTTGCTTAATAAGCGAAGTCATTTGACTTACCTGAGATATTTACTTCCTTATCTGCGTTGTTTTGCACGGCTATTTATTTAAAACCATTTGTTAAATAAAACCACATTTGTTTGCACTTAAATGTTTTATTTATCATACAAAGTCGATCATAATTTATGTACTAGACTCTGATGCATACTATTTTACTTAAACAAAGCACTTTAACTTTGAATATTGGAGTAGAGGACATTGAAGCAACATCCTCCCACAGCGTCTCTGGTCGTACTGAAAAATAAAAAGGGGGTATTTATTCATATTTTTTTTTAATGCCAGAGCGTCCTCTAGATTGTTGCAGTTAGAAACTCTCACCCCACATGCCATCTCGCATTTGAGAGGGCATACTACTTATGATTAAAAATTAAAGAGTATTGATGACACTAGGGTGTTTAAAATTGGACTTTACTGATTTAATTAAAGCATTATATACAGGGTGACATAGAAAAGCGACAATGCATAGTAACATGCGACAGAGGACCAAAAAATAACAAAAAAAGTTCCTATGCACTAATGTCCGATTGCTTTTTGTTTTCAAGTTATAAGCTATTGAAGTTAAAAAGCTTTTATTAAACAAGACAACATTCAAAAATATAAGGTACATATTAGTTCTGCAAAGGTGTTCAAATTGGTAACCTTATTCCTGAATACACATTTCCAATCTTCGTGTTAATGACTGACGACATCTTTGAAATATGTTAGCATTATTACGAAATCTGTCAGCAGACTCCGCAATTCTGTTCCATAATTGTTCTTCACTATTTAGTTCTGCAATGTATCACTTTTCATAAATCCCCAAAATGAAAAATCGAGAGGATTAAGATCGGAACTACGAGCTGGCCATGGTATAGGTCCCCACGACACCTATTTTCAAATTTTCTTTGCAGAAATTCCCTTACTCTCCTGGAATAGTGAACTGGCGCGCCGTCATGCATGTAGTACATTCTTCTTATAATATTCAATAGAACATATTCTAATAAAGTATTCAGTTCATTTTCCAAAAAATTTCGATAGAGTTCCCTGTCAATCGGCTGGGCATTCGAAATGGACCAACTAGATAATTGTCGATTATACCTGCCCCTACATTAAAGGAAAACCCATACTCGTGATTCCGTATTACGTTCTGATGAGAGTTTTCATCGCTCCAATAATACATATTGTGAATATTCAAAATACCACCGCGACTAAAACCTGCTTCATTGGTAAACAAAATTAATGACAGAAAGTTTTGCCCTTTATTTTGCAATCACTGGCAATATTGTAAACGCGGTAGGAAATCCTATTCCATTAGGTGGATGGATTTTTTTTGGAAATGAAATGGATGAAGAAGTTGTTCTTTAAGGACTTCCCTAACAGATTCACGATTGACATTCGGTACAGTTGCACTTATTCTTCTGGTGCTTATTCTAGGATTGTCTTCTACTATTTGCAAAACAGCTTTTTCATTTCCAACTGTACGACGAGTTCTGTTAACCCGAGAATCAAATTTTGGTTTTTTAAAGCAACCATCTTCTTCCAAACACCTATGTACGTCAATAAATGTCCTAACATTAGGAACTTGCCTTAATGGGCATCTCTCTCGATAGATCCGTTGAGCTTCGGAAGAATTTGAACGAGCTTCGGCGTAACACATGATCATGTCTCTGTATTCTACGAAAGTATAGCGCACCATTTTTTAATAAAACTGTCAAGGCACTATGCTAATATTAGTTTGACATTTACCAAATGTTTTGTTTCATGAAAGCACAGACTATCTTAAAATATTTCTTATTGCCTAGGTAATACTAAAATACAAGAACAATATAAAAAACAGTTTGCAACTTAAAAAAAAAAGCAAGCGGATATTAGTGTATAGGAACTTTTTTTGTTATTTTTCATTCTTCTACCTCGTGATGCTATGCATTGTAGGTTTTTCTATCTCACCCCTGTATATAAAAATAATTTTTTTATCATGGGTGTAGCAAACGTTTAGTAATTTTTTTTAAAGTTCATTTAATACTGTAGGATTCGACTAACACACAAGCTGTTCCGTTCAATATAAACAATTTTTGGGCAATTACAGTATTCCTAGTGCAACCGTGGTATACGTTCAAATGCAAATGTAATGTACTAATTTTTTTTTTGTTTAGTACCCAACGAAATGCCAGAGTGGCATGTTGTGCATGTGTCCCGTTCCAACGTCCAACTGAAAATGTGCTTGTTTCAAATCATTTTTTTCTGTAATAACTTAAATAATATTGCAATGTTGTTTCAAAAGCTTAGTTACATAAATATGTGCAATAAACTAAACGTTTACATCTAGAAAAAATATTAAGTTTTATCTTTTTATTCACTTAACAAAAAATAAATAGTGGTGAAAAATACCACATGTATCACAAACAAATCTCAGGTAAGTATCAGGAATTCATATAGTACCATATTAAACAATCTTTATACAATAAAAATATCCAAATTGTAACTTTTGCCATTTAAATACGTCGGAAATATTTCAAAAAATATCGCTAATTCAATATCAGTAGAGTCATCTACTGAGGAACAATTAAACTAACATTAAAAAAGCATTGATTGTAGGTAGGAGATCGTTGAATATTTCTAAATAATGAAACAATATCAAAAGATATCAACATAAAATTTTGAGATGTAATCATTCCTTTAATAGTACTGACAAAAGTGAAAGTATCTTTAATGTTGTAATATTTACCTACGTGTTTAGATTTAGTTTTATTTTCATTTATGTAACAACGTGAGCAATTTAGTATTATTTTAATTTAGTATTGTAACTTTTGTTACACTAAACAAGCATACATTACTATTTTCACATACCGTCGTGATGTAAACTTTATAATACAACCACGAACATATTAACAACTTCAAACAAAATTTGCTTCTACAAATATACTTAGCAGATTTACAAATCGAACAAAGCAAATTCTGCTCCCAAAACTCACATTAGGTACCTTGTACATAATAATGTATGTGGGTACATAGCAGAGCAATAACATCAAATGTATGCATTATGCAGCTCAGGGCTATACAAAGTTATTAATATTAAGTGGAATTAATTAAGGTAGAATTCCGCATAAATGTAGTTTCATAACTAGGTATACGTCAAAACAACAAACACGGCTCGGTTTCTACTTAAGAACAGTGTTAGAACGTTTGAAGGTATAAATAGAAGATTGCGTTGTTTGTGACGGCGGCCGTATTAGTATAAATTGATTCTCAAAGAGGAAGAAGTGCCGTCTAAATGATTTGGTGATTTGGTATTGAGAATAACCAACCGACTTCAACAGAACGACAAACAAAACTGGTTCGATTGTAAAGGGTACCTGTTGTAAAAATGGATACAGTCTCTAACTGAAGGCATAACCAAATACCAAATCTTTCCACCACGTCTAGTTTTAGAGTCATAATCACATTCCGCTAGTACATAATAAATGTATTTACAAATTTTCTTAAGCAAAAGTTATAAAAAAAATAGAAAACTACAAAAATCTTGACGTAACAAATACTAGAATGTTTAATTAATATCAGGAATACAGAAACACTTAACTCTACATAAAGGAAAATTGCTGATATATCTAAGCTTTTTATAAATAGAGTTATTTCTTTCTTATATGTTGGCTGTTGCCTTCTGTAATGAGAAACCAGCAGAAATCTCCCATCATGACAGAAATGAAATCCAAATTTGAATGCAAAAAAATGAGCTTCTAGCAAAATTCGTCACCCTGTTTCTTCCTTTAAAAATGTTTGTAAAGGTTTTCAAAAGAAGTCCATATACTGTTAGCTCTAAATAACGTACGTTCAAATGTTTATCTTTGAACAGCTTCCTAACTTGTGGACCAACAAATATTCCTTGGCAAACTTTCGCATCAGACAACTTTAGAAACTTTACCCATAGTATTTAAAACAGTTGCCTTCTTTTTCCAATACTTTCGCAGGCGGTTTAATCAATCCTAATTTAATGTGTAAAAGGGTAGAATCACCTAATTATAATCCACTAATGGCTGAAATTTTATATTAAATTTCCAAGGAGCGATGTTGGTCCCTGGCTGCCATTCTTTGCTATGCCACAGACCCAAAAAACAACAATATTTGGTAAACCCTCCCTCCCTAATGAAATTTTGCAGTCCAAGCAATAAGAAAATAACCTTAAGGTGTTTTTATTCCACGAAATACAGCGTATATGTGGTACCCGTGTTTTGCCTTGATTTCTAATTTTGAAGCCAAAATATTATTCATAACATTTTGGAATTAATTCACTTCACCTTTGATCTCAGGGTGGGAAAAGTCGTGACCTTCGATCTGCTTGTGGACTGCTATTAGCTAGAACGAACTCAAAAAAGATGGCGATTCCGCGCGTACATTCAAAATTTGCTAGCTATCAAGTTGACATGCTTATTATGCTAAAACTCGCTTGAATGTGCGTTTGTAGGTTATAAAAACGTCAAAAAACATCAAATGATTGTCAAAAACTGTTTTGACACAAGAGCCGAGCTTAGCTTTATAATTGCTAAAACGAACTCAAGCAAGGTGGCGATTCCGTGCAATTAAGATTTGCTAACTAATTCTACTGCTAATTCTTGCTTACATGTTCCTTGCCAATCCTATTATTTCCACAGGAGCTTCAAGAAAGTAGTTCTCGTGTTCTCAAAAGTGATGCAGATGCTGCTGCTTAGTGTAACATTCAATTCAATGTAAATTTGAATGATTTTAACGATAAAAAGTTGCGACGCCCTTGCAATGTGATGGAGTCCGATTTTGAAAGGTATCAATCCACAGAGGGCGCTCGCGTCACTAAGAGCGCGGAATTTGAATGTATACCCAGCAAACCAAATACAAATTTTCCACAATTATATCTAGTAACTTCAACTTAAAGATATTCAAATAACTATTAATCTAAAACAAAATCATAGATAATTGCATGCTTTAATGACGAAGTTACTAAAAATAATTGCGGGAAGTTTGAATTTGGTTCACTGGGTATCCTACTGTTTCCCTTCTTATATGGTTATTGTTTGAAAATTGAATGCATCATTATTGCAAACGTAGGTACATTCTATGCAAAGAAAATGATAAATTATCCCAATAATATAATCAATTCAAAGATTGCAAGCTTTTTACAGTAAGAAATTAACAAATGTATTTTCGCTAATACCTGTAATGATTAAGAGGAATTTTTCCCAAGAAATTTTAAAATGTCTTCTAAATTTATCTACATTAAATAGTTTGTGTGGGTATTTTTTTAGTTGGCCGGAAATTGGCCCCACCAATTAAATACATTTATTGAAATGGTTAAGAAATGCAAATGGTTTTGTAACCTAGAATAGATGATAATTGTAGATATACTTGCGCCTAAATTATATGCAATCTTATTAACATATTTTTGAAAATTCCTTTCCTTATATGTAGGCAACTTGATGTACTCGCATGTTGACCCTAGCGCCTCTGAGTATTGGTGGCTAAACTACTTCCCCTCCGCAGGGGAAAGCGTCAAGATTTTTGTCTAATTCAAGTTGGACAGGTCCAGGACAGGGCTGGCTAAAACTTTAGTCAAATCAGTTATCAAAATCGTGTCGGCTAGTGCAATTAATATAGACGGTACAGATAAATGTAGTTCACCTTTTAAAATAAAACTACGAGTACGCACTGATTTTATTAAACTACAAACCTTTGTTTAACATTCCAGCATTTTAATTGATTTTAACCTTTACGGGTTCTTATATAAGAGTAAATAATAGCAGAGATAATATGATAATAAATTACTATAATATCAAAAAATTATACGTTGGTTATAAATTTATTTTTTTTATCCTTTTTGCTCAGAAGTATCTCACGCTAATGAAATTTCGCGGTGTAAAGCTGTCTGCCTCCGCTATGCCTCCCATTTTTAAGATATGGCGTAATAATTATCTCTTCACCGGTGTGCAGAAAAATCGCATACACCTATTTTCGCTGGGTGAAGTCGGTCTAACCATGGTCTAACTTAATTTTGACGTTTGATTTGTCAGTGTCAATAGATCTTAAGGTCCTATATTACCGACGTTGGCATTAGCAAACGCACAAACCTATGGACTTCAGCGCTGACGGCGTCCGTCCGCCTGAACTATTTATTTCGCGGGAAATTTAAATGAGGATTATTTCAGAAATCCGCTTGCTCGATTCTGAAGGCAATATAATTAATTAATATCATTTTATGTTTATAATCTATTTAATATTAGTTCTAGAATGGATGGTTTACTTTATAGACCTTAGGACTCTATAAAGAAAGAGTTGCAAATAATTATGGCCTTAGAAAAAGCATAGGGTTTAGAATGAATTGTAGTTATTTAGCTTTTTAAAAAAGTGTCGAGGTAGTTTATTTGAATAAAAGATATTGTTTTAAATAAATATGTATCTTCATCACTCCCAAGAAAGCTGTAACATCAATCTAAGTTACAATATTTAATTTAGATAAAATTTCTTTAAAAAAATAGATATATTTCTATGTGTTCTATTTCTTTAAAAAATCTTTTTTTTTCTCCTTGTATGTTGCGTGAGGAAAAATTCGAAATTTATTCCCTAGAACTATCAAAAACCCATAATAAACACTTCGTCGAAAGACGAAATTTTCAACTTATTTGTTTATAATGTTGTTAATGAAGTAACAAGCGTGACTTTTAAGCCCTGTCAGCGAAATTATATTCCCGCGAACGCGTTTTAGGCTCAACGATGTAGGTCAATCAGGAATTTCCCTAGTAATCACATTACAATTTAACAAAACAAGCTGATTAGCAAATAATTCATTAGACGGATGATAGCGGATCGCCGCAATTTAGCAACAACTGTAAAACAATATGACATTTCCATCGCGCTCCTCCGCTAATTAAATTTAATTCAATGCGAAACGGCGAAAAGAAAATCGAATTAGTGACAGCCAACACCGGGGTCCACTCGGTCGACATTAAACGGGCAATAATATCGAGAATTTGGCGGCAATATTAAAAGCTAACGCCGTAAAATTACGCTATTAAATACGATAAACGCTGAAAACCGAAAACGCGCGTCTGCGGTCGATTTAAATAATAAATAACCAATTAAAATGAGGTTGGCGTTAACGGTAACCGGTCTGTTGTTGTGTACGCTCCGTAACGATCGTCTCGTGACCTGTTTGCGATTGGGAAGAGAAGAATCCGACGTAATCGGAGCGCCCGATGACTATGATCGAGACGCCGATAATAACACCGATATAATAAAAGGGGAAAACAATTGGAGAGCGAAAGAAATCGACGAGGAAATTAGTCAGTCCGTACGCGTACGGAATTTAAAGCGGGAAGATCCCCCCTGGATGGGCCATCGGACCGTTCCAGATCAATTTTACGATTACGCGGGAAGGTCTAGCAGGCACTTAAAAGGAATTGAAGTCGGAAAGATTGCGAGAGAGAATAAAAAATTAGAAAATATTTTCGTTGGCGCAGACGACGGCTCCGTCACCGACCGTTCTCCTAATGGTGATTCGATTAAAGATTCGGAGGATGGAAGTAAGTTTCGTTATTATGAAAATACCTCGAGCGGCGACTTCGTTTCTCGATGGAGAACGAGAAAATTCCCTGCTGAATCACGGCCTCTCTTGGGCGATGCTAGGGATTTCGAACAAAAATACCATGACCAAGGTAAGAAAACCAAGTTATCTTTTACGTTGCACGAGGAAAACATATTGACGAGAAAAAAAAAGTATAGCTTTTATGTCTCAACAGTCTGTCACGCTTAACGAATTTTATATTATGTGTGTTTTAGGCTTTAAAGCATCTTAAAATATTTTAAATGTAATTTGTCTGCATTCATTAGGCACAGAGTACTTATTTATGTACCTATTATGAACAAAATAGATATAGAGGATGTAACAGCGGTAGTTGTATGTATGTATGTAAATTGTAAATAGAAGGGTGATGTTACACTGCGACCTAAAAGATCTGTTGTGTCCACTATTCTCGCTGCTTTACAGCTGGCCTACCAATCCTATTCCTTTCAGAAAGTGTAGGATGTCAGAGGGCCCCTCTTCGATTTCACATGCTCCCAGGTGCAACGCCCGCGAGTTGCACAGTGCTACGCAGTTTGAGAGGAGGTGGATGAGTGTTTCATCCTGTTCCCCACAAAATCTACGTTCAGATTCCTTTTCCAATCCAAGCTTATTCAGGTGTCCTTTCAGTCTACAATAGCCTGAAAGTATTCCTGTTAATATGCGAACATTGTTCTTACTCAGGTTGATGCATTCTGTAAACCTCTTCTGGTTATAAGTTCCCAGAAGAATTTTACTTTGCCTCATTCCTTGGAGATTTTCCCAGTAACTGGATTTTCTTTGCTCCATTTTTATTTTTAGTTTCTTCAGTATTGCACTGCAACTTAACCCGCAAAAGGCATTCCAGCCCCTTTTTTTTGAGAGATTATTCGCTATTTCGTTTCCTTCGACTGCTGTGTGACCCAGAACCCACAGGAGGGTTACTTTATTTCTTTTGCCTAGCTCATTTAATTTCCCTAGGCATTCCCTGACCATCTTGGAACTTGCTTGACTATCAGACATGATGATAATCTCCTGCTTTCGAAAATTTCTATCCATATTGAACTGAACACATCTTTCAATAGCATGTATTTCCGCCTGAAATATACTTAGATATTTTCCAAAGCTCTCGAAATATGTGGTTCTAGGCCCATATATTCCTATTCCAGCTCCCTCTGCCATTTTGGAGCCATCAGTATACCATTTGATGGCATTTCTATTCAAGTTCAAGATGGTGTTATGATCCCACTCACTCCTGTTACTGAGCTTTATGATGAATTCCTTCACAAAGCTGAATTTTTTTAACATATCCCGGGGCATATCTCAAGTTTGATCACCGTCAGAAGCTTGAGGCCTTTGCATAATCATTCCTTCCTTGACCATTCTGAGTGTGGTTCTATTTACCACGCCCTCTACTACAATATGGAGAGGGGGTAAGATCCAATACTACTTCTATAGCTGCTGTTGGGCAGGTTCTCATAGCCCCCGTTATGCATACACATGCTAATCTTTGCATTTTCGAGAGGTTAATTCTCGCGGTGGCCAGATTAGTTCTTTTGCTCCATGCTACTGATATATAAGTGATAATCGGTCTCACTATTGCTGTATACATCCAAAGCAGTATTTTTGAGTTGCATCCCCAATTATTCCCTACAAAATTTCTGCACACCATCAGAGCTCTTTTGGCCTTGTTGGTTACTTCAAGTTTATGTTTGTTCCATAGAAGTTTATTGTCTAGGGTAAGGCCTAGATATTTAACCTCCGTTCTCCAATCTATATTTTACCCATCCACTTCTATGGTTTTAAGATTGAATTTTCTTTTCCTAGTAAATGCTACTAAGGTAGTCTTAGTGGGGTTAACATTGAGTCCCATCGATTGACACCATCTTCTCGTGAAGTTCAATCCTCTTTGAACTATGTCACAGAGGGTATTCTCAAATTTGCCTCTTACGTATATGACAATATCATCAGCATATCTTTGACAAGGTATGCCTAGATCCGTCAGTCCGTACACTGTAAAAAAGTTGCAGTAAAATTACATGTAAAATCGTTGGTAACAAAGTTGCCTACAATTTTACAGGTAAATTTGCTTGATAAGGTAAAATTTCTACCATCTAGTAAATTTCACATGCTGATGTGTTTTTTCAAAGATTGTGCTGTAAAATTCGTATGTAATTGAATAATTTAATAATTTAAATGAAGTAATTTTCATATGTATTTTTATAAGGAGAGCAAGCAACTTACCTAATTATTTTATAGCACCTAATAGGTCATACTGAATCGCTCAACCAGGGATCAAGAATGAACACGCTTACGCGAAACCTGCGATTGTTTGTGACATACATGATATCATTGAGCCAATAATAAGTTCGACAAACAAATAGAATTACCTACGCGCACAGATAAATAATCCAATAACCAATCACATTACGGCGTAATGGAGTGACGTATGCAGGCGTTCATTAAGATTTTTTTCTTCTTTTATGAATCGGACCTATGCCAAGAGTAGTGCTTCGTTCTTTGGTAAAGTTAATTCATCGAGTTGAAGAGAGAAAATTTGGAAATGTTTAAGTAATCCCATAATGATAGTTCAAAGTCTTTAGCCATTTCATCGGTTCTTCTTTGCACTGTATTATTACTCAAAGGAATTTTTTTGATGATATCTGATGGCGTCTTATGATGAAGAACAGTTTCGATTACCTCTTTGACTGTCGGCATAATTAATTCCTCACCAATTATGTGTGGTTTTCCCGCTTTTGCGATTATATAATGAAATATTATATAAAGCTCGTAGTCCATCATCTTCTTTAGAACACGTGGCAAAAAGGTTTGATATATAGTTGGCCTGTTCTAAATATTTCTTTTCAAGTGCTTGAAAATAGGATAAATCGTTGTCCTGTACTGTATTTTACATATTCAAATGCTCTTGGAGCTTAGAAGGCTTCATGGCTTCATTTGAAAATGCTTTTTGGCAAATTAAACGCATAGGTATATAATTGATTTGTTGAGATTGCGTAAATCCATATTTCAAATACTCAATGTTGTACTGCGACATTTCTTTTTAGTTTCAGACATTTTGGAATTCCAATTTCAATACATTAACTTTATTTACCGATTGATAGAAAGTTATAAAAGTTATAAATGGCTATGATGACTTCTTTACTTTGTCAGTCACGCGCGAGTATGGATCACTGGCGAAGCACACAAAAACAATAAGACATTAGAAGAACTATCCCTGCTTTTTAAAGATTTGATTTCGAGCACGCAACAACTTGTATGCCTTTATTTGTTTGCGGTGCCCCGATGTACTTGCCCTACAAACAGGTTGTTACAAGTTTCCGTATTTTTGTCGAAACATGCTTGAAACATGGCTGATTGCGTAAATCACTTGCATCTACTTGTTACCGACAATCCTAAACCGTTTATTTACACCATATTAATAAGATAAACATCTTAGACGGCTAGATAAAATGTTTTTTCATGAATATAGATGTATTTTCAAAGTATTTTATTATATTAAATTGTTAATTATTAATTAAACGCCCTCCATTTGCCTTTAGACCCGCTACCGCCCCCACGAAAAGCTCCAGCGCCCATTAGGGGCGATACCGCGCCCGATGGGAACCTATGATATAAATAAACTCCAACAGGCAATACTATTGTACACTTATACATAATATTTTTACACTAATGCAAACTACGCCTCAACATAAAATGATCTAATGATTTTTTTTTGCAGCATTTCCAGGAAATGAATTCACATCAATGCATTATCCTATACAGCAAATTAGCCAACCTGAGAGTGAGATAAAAGTAGAAGACCAATTAAATTCTTCAAATTTTTCACGCGTCATATTCGATCGAGAACAACAACGCATATACGACATAAGGGAAGAAATCGCAAAACTACGAAGCTTAATAGAGATCTTGAGAGATCAGCAATACATTTTGAAAACTCTGGACGATGTCAATAACAGAAAGTATCCCCAAACTAAGAAAGGAATTGTGACTACACCTAATTCACTCAAGGAAGACCAAGTGACAGAATTCAGGAGTCTTGTCGAAAATAACATAGAGGAAAAATTCGCAGAAAAGATCAACAATTTGGAAAGAAAGTTAAGTAAATTGGGCAACTTTAAAGATGAAGTACTTAAAGCAATACAAGATGAAAAATCTTCAAGAATAAATCGGGAAAGTTACTTTGACACAGAATTAAACAAATTAAAAAAAAGATTTTTTCAATACGAAGCACTTAATTTTTAAAATGTTAAAGGAGGTGTTGAAGCACATCGATGTGCATCAAGATATCCATAAAACCCACAATGTCTTTGATAATAACACAAATTTTAATGCAATTTTAAGCGAACTGAAAGCATTGGAAAAAAATATTACCACCCTCATGGTAAAGGAACCGAAAATGAATGATTTGGTAGGTGGGAGTATGAAGAAAAATCTTGAGACATCAGTAGAAGATCCTTTACTCCTTAAAGCAAAATCAGGTTCTGCTAGAATTGATGACGAAGATGAACTAAGTGACGCATTAGCACTTTTAGAAAAGGAGAAGAAATTATCTAGCGATGAGAGGAATATCAAAATGAAATTAGAGAACCTTTTAAAGGAATTAGATCAATCTGAAATTGATTCAATGGATGCTTTAGTGAATGAACAAGAAGAATCTTCGGATTTTGATGAAGATAACCCAGAAACCCTTTCGGAGTTAATGAATCTTTTAAATCGTCTCCGAAAACTACTGAAACATCATCAAACTAAAGCAGAGCCTAAAAATAAAAAACTAAGGATATTATTACGAAAACTTTTGAATGAACCCGAAAGTAAAACTGGCGAAGAAAATGAGTTAATATCTAATTTAAAAGAACTATCTGAGGAAATTAATAATTTGCAACCGAAAGATAACATAATATCAAATGAAGATGATAAAAACAAGCAGTTCAAATCATTTTTAGAGAAACTTGTCGATACCAATTTATCGAAACACAAGCTATCGACAACACCAAAACCAACATTGACCCAAAAACAAATTGCTACATTATTAAGCCAGCTGGCGAAAATTGCTAATAAAAATACTCATAAGGATAATACTGCTGAGACACAAGAAAATATATTCTACAGCAAAGTACCTCTGTACGGAACATATAAATGTGAAAAAATAATAAATAATCAGCCAACACAGCATACTGAACTGGATCCACCTAATAACCAATATATTCACCATCTTCACATGCCGTATCATCAACAATATGGTACTTATAACGCAGAATATGACCATGAAGATATTCACCAACAAAATTTAAACCAGTTATTTCGAGGCTACCCAAAAGACAAAACCCAATCGGACAGTTATTTGCAAACATTTGAAGATCCTCGATATGGTGAAAACATTTTTGATGCGTCATATTCGCCAAAATACCCGGCAAATCCTCAGGAAGATTATTCTTTTGCGGAGAAGAGAATCCAAAATCTCTTAGCACAAGTTAATGATTTAAAGTATGCTATAAACCATTTAAATCGGCCTGAATACATTCAAACACTTGAAGACAAGGTGGCATTGCAAAATCTGAATTGGCAGACTGATAATTTACAGCACATCATACAAAATTTGCTAAACGGCGCAGCCAATCCATATTATCAAAATGATGCTAAAGCATATCCTAACCAAATTTATTCTAATGACAATTTCAATCAACACAATGTAAAATATATTAAACCACCAGGGCAAAATTATCCCGAAAAGTATTTGAATAGAAATCATCCTCAAACCACAAACTATGATTCGCGGTCTCATTTCAACTTAAAGCAACACCAACCATCGCATTCCCCCAACCAAAACGAAAAATCAAGTATGTTCAGAGAAATCCAACTACAAAATTTACTTGGACAGAAAGATAAAGTTGAAATAAATAAAAAAGAAAATGATTTTACGAGTAGAAGAAGAAGATCGACCAACAACGAAGATTTAAATGCTTTAAGTATATTCCTAAATCATATTTTGGAAAATATCACGGAGGCGGAAGAACAAACTGAAGGAAGAAGCAGAAAAACTGAAGACCTTGGTACGGTAATATACAGAAAGTTATATTTTATTTAGATATTTACTTTATAAGCATATCAATAAACATTAAATTTTTAGATGATGAAGACGAAGATGAAGATACTGAACCAGGGACTGGAGATTTCACCTCAGACATTGCCAGATCGCCAAATGCTGGAAGGAGGCCCTACAAAAATCAGATGAGCAACAGGCACAGGAAGAAACAAAATATATTTGATAAAATTTTTGATAAAATAATCAATGCATTTATGAATAGCTTACTAGGTGCAACTCCACAATTTATAGAAAGATTCTTCGGTTTAAACGCATTCTATGGCAATAATTACGTTTCTAATTATCAGTACGGCGATTACAATGTGCAACTACCCAGATACTTCGGTATTGGCGGATATATACCATTAATAATACTTAAAACTCTTTATAGTATAAATTCGTTTATTTACGAACTGCAGAAAAGTCCCTTTATTAGAAATTTTTTCATACCTGGTGGGATAGTTTTGTTAATTTCTGGTTTAGTTGTGTTTTTAATATATTGGTTACAACCAAGTTATTATGGACAAAAACCGTATATTTCATATAATCAACATAAACCTCAATATCAGGATACATACCAATCAAAACCATATAATTACTACGATAATGGAAATTACTATCCAGTAAAGCACAATTATTATTTTAATGATAACAAATACAAAAATAGTAAAAGTGGTATTTATTCTGACTATTATTATAACAGGTATATTTAATGAAGTTAAAGCAAATGGGAAAAACCAGAATATTAAAAATCGCAAAATAAAATTGCCCCGTACGAGTCAGCACCGATTCAAATTTAAGTATACTCGCGCCTTTTAAAGTATAGGCATGCAACCTCTTATAAAATAAATACCCATTTATATAACAGAAATTTTTCAGAAATGAATAAATTAAAATGTTTCAATAATTTTAAGAAACTTCTATAAAACTAATTTGGTTGTTATGATTTTATTTTTATATATTATTATATTTTCCACTTTTAAAATAAGTAATAAAATTTCATTCTTCAATATTTATTTACACACCTGTTGATTACACTTGTATCCCTGTTGTCTAGGCATCACATTATACAAGTAGGTTAAAAATAGGAATTTCAGGCGTACTTTTTCTGAAGAACAATTATTTTTGAGTTGTCATAACCTGTTGATATGTCACCGATTTAAAAGTAAGTTTATTAAACGTCAAAGTTTTAAAGAAGTATTAAATAAGTATATAATCCTTTGTAAATGCGATCTACAAATTAATGTCACAATTACACTTAATCAGTAAATATCTACTTTATGGTTTTTATACACAAAGAATTATTGATCTGCATTACAAAAGGATATTATTAATTAAATATTTGAAGATTTTAGGCAGACTATTTTAATCAAAATATAAAACAAAATGGATAAACTACGAAAATTCTTAAGGGGTGAGGATGAGTCGCCAGATGAAGAGAGCGGAATAATGGCACAAGTAACTCCAGCGAACCCTCGTCAAGGGAAAAATGTGTTATAGCATCTACGTTTTTGTTTTAGTTCAGTGAAAGTACTACAATGAGTTGGTCGACGAGAATAAAAGGCTTCTTAATCTGCTTCATAATTGGCATCCTCCTATCCTTGCTAGGGAGCTTCGCCTTATTTTTGAATGGATTAAAACTATTTGCAGTATTCTACACATTAGGAAATATATTGTCTTTAGCGAGTACCTGCTTTTTAATGGGGCCGGTAAATCAAATAAAAAAGATGTTTGCAGAAACCAGGGCTATTGCAACAATAATTGTCATCGTTTCTATTGCAATGACGTTAATGTCCGCATTATGGGTAAGTTATATTTTAGAGTTGTTGTTTTGTCCTAAACAAAATATTATTTTAGTTTAAAAATGCGGGACTTGCATTATTATTTATTATAATACAATCACTGGCAATGACTTGGTATTCATTATCTTATATTCCTTATGCGAGGGATGCTGTTAAAAGGACATTATCTACATGTGTAGTATAGTATTTTTTATAAGGAATTATGTAAAAACTTATTTTCATATTCATATAATTGTAATTATGTAAATATTTACCTTTTATATACTTATACTGAAATCAGGAAGATAAATGGATTTAACTTCCATAACACCAAATAACACTCTACTTATAATATTTTGAACGCTAGATGTCGCTTTTGGTTATAACGATAAAGTGAGAGAGTAAGATCAAGTGGCGCTAGTTTCCTTATTTTCAAATAAATATTATAGTGTTATTAACCCTACGGAGACAACCACAGAAGAGGTATCGCTGTCACGCATTTTAAACGAAACAAACCTAAATGTTGTCTGCTGAGGGTTGATTTTAACATTCTTAAAACAATATACCATCGATGCAGTTGTGTGACAAGACAATATCACCATATTTTTACGTATATATTGTACTTATTTGACGAATTCGTCCACTTCAGATTAGGGGAATCCACCAGGCGCTATATATAAATTTTGGTAAATAATCGAATTCGCTAATCAAGTACAATATATACCAAGAATATAGTTACATTGGAATATTTTTTAACTTAAAGCCAAAATGCAGTATTTTTTTATGTATATCAAAAAATTAAAGAAACAATACAAATTACGATTATGTAGTTTTAGTTTATATTATAAACATTTTTCATCAAATCATAAATTTATTAAGTATGATTTATTCTCATCTAAAGTCAATATTGCTGCCCAAAAGATTATCATTACAGAATTTTTTGGCAAAATCGTATACACCAAAGAAAATATACCCTCCAACTGTAATCCACGTCACTCTTGGTGTAAATCCAGCAAATAATCTGCAAAGAAAAAAAATACTTAATTCGTTTCTAAAGCAAAATCTATTTATTTATCTATTCAAGCTACTCCAATTAACTTTCTTATCATAGAAATCTTATAAACAATAAGTGATAAAGATCTGGTTAAATCCGAAAAAAGACTTTTGGTTACGTTTTAATTTTTAATAATATATTTTTTCTATATTGTTTCAAAAAAAAAACTATGTAGTAATTGAATTATAATTTTATAGTTTCTACAGATAAATATCTATTTCTGATACAGAAAAATCCATAACTTTGGAGACATGAGAAATATTCAAATATTAAAAAATATAAATATTAAAATTTATTTGGTTAGTTTTAGTTTAGTAGCCATTCAATTTTTTCATGTTTTAAGTCATCATATCGAACGTATTTGCTTCAATTAATCAATACCTCTTCCGATTATCTCTTACGACATCTCAATGGTGGACACGTTAATTGGAACAGCTTATATAAAATGATATATAGATCATTACCCGCCAATTCCCTTCTCCCTATAAACTACTCTCATCATATTTCTTACTGTCAAATCACCAGTTGCAGCTAATGCCTTATCAGCCAACATAATTCTGGTTTTAACAACATCCAAAGGCGTAGTAAGAGCCGCTGACACTCCACCTGCAATACAGGTCTTATTTGCATTTTCTTCTTTTCCCACATAGGATGAGTTCGAATATCTTCTCCAAATTACTCTCTGACGTCAATTTAACGTGTATACGACAAATCGCGATTGGCCAAATACTACCCATTCACGTCAAATTGACGTCATGGAGTAACTTGGAGAAAATATTGGAACGCACCCTTATAAAAGTTATTAAAAACCTGCAACTGCCCCACAATTTGCTACTTCCCAAGATTCCAAATTTGAGTTATTCTTAAGGTGTATCCTATACATTTTCTTAAGATATTCTAGCACTGGTAGTTGTATTATAGAAAAAGGAACTTCTCTTATAATCGTCGACCCGTAACCCCTGTATAGACCCTAATATAGACAAATAGAATTACTCTTCTATAATTAATTATTTAAGTCATTTATAAATGTAATTGTAATAGAACGTAATTTCCATAAAACATTTTTTTTTTTCTATTATGTACCAGGTAGCAGACTGTGTGAAGAACATGAAGTGGCGTTTAATAGACGTCAAAATCTCGTAATACACGTAATATCGACGTCTATTAGACGTCATTTTATCTCGTTCTATTATCTGGGATAATGGTAACTTAAGTTGTCATGCACTCAAAATAATTGTGGCAAAATTTGAATTTTGTTTAGGGGCTGGAATTAAACAAAACGAAAAAAGACACGGAAAACAAATTCTGTGTTTCATGATTAGTTGTAGTATAACCGTCAAAATTCCCATTCAATTTCTGCTATTTTCAAAATATTCCAACATCGAAATATATATCTTACAAAAATAAAAATCATACAAACCTTTAGAAACCCTTCATTTTTATACGCGCTTATTAAAATATTAAGAGAGGATAAATTTTTTGTGGTTTGTCTCCTCTGTTTCACAACTTCCATAGGAACTCTGACCAAACATGCTACCTGTACATAAACAAATATAATAAGTAATTAAAGTGTAAATAATTCACCAATGATTTAACATACAACTTCACCTAGGGAAGCGGCAGTCATATAAACTAAAGGTAGGGATTGCGATGGTACGTGCGGTGAAACAGAAGATTTAAATGTTTCGTACGTACAAAAAAATAACGCCGCTAAAATTAAATATAAAAAATAAAAGAGAAATTTTATTTTAAATAATTAAATCCTGGCGGAGAAAAGTTACCTTGCGGTACACTACCAATAACTTGCGGCCCTATGCCCTTATAAATACTCGAAAAACCGCCAGCTTTCAAAAATCCTTGTTGAGACTGTAATCTAGTTTTAATTGTATCTAAAGGAAATAAAACTACATCTACAACTAATCCTGCAGCACCCCCGCCCTGGAAATAAATATAAATTTAAGCAATATTTTAACATTTTAGATAATATGTTGCAGATTTTTATCAAAGCACAGCAATTACCTATATCTGTAAAAAACAAAAATACTTACAAATAAAGAAGAAATGTACAAATTTTTCCTTGACATGAGCATTTTAAAATAATTTTAGAATATCGTACTTGTAAACAATGAAGTGTTTATTTTCAACAAAACCGCTGTATCTACACACATTTTTTACGGTACACGAGTGTCCAAAGTTTACGTTATGTAACTGTGACATGTAACATAACCTATAATCTTTCCTATATCTGACAATAATCAATAACAAACAAAGGCGAAAATGAGTAGAAATGTACTGAAAAGCAGTTTGGAAAACGCGTCTTTCAACATAATATTTCAGGTATTGTCCAGATAATTTATTTATAATTTTTAACCTATTTGTTGATAGATTTTATTTAGATGTGTCACTTTCGTATTAAATGCTTTTATCATAAGGCATGTTGGGCAGGAAGTATTAGGTATTATGAACGTAAGATTGTTGCTTTTGGAGTCAACAATACTGTTCCTATCACGTGAACCTTTACTGAAGGCTTGTTTAACCGATACTAAATCTCACAATTGGGCCCAGGTTATAAATCAAGTTTGGCTATCGTAGGTTTGAGATATAATTAATTCATTGCAGTAATTTCATTTCTTTCAGAGTTCCATTATCTATTATATTGAGTAGTGGTCTAGTATATATTTGGTTAAATGTTTTAAGTTCTACGGAAGATAAATACTTAGAACAGTATCAAACGGGATGTTACGCTATCGCTGTTTCATGTGTCATTGATCAGGTTACACAATGTGTGGTTTTAGTAGCACAAAGTTATTGTTTTGTTAGATTGAAGGTAAAAATTGCATGCACTTTACTATTATGTTCTATTAACAATTGAATTTACAGATAGTTTTTGAGACATTGTATATTGCTATACGTACATTTACGTTTGTTATTCTAGTTGTGTACTTGCCGAATCATGCGATTAACGCATTTTCAATAGCACAAGTTACATCTGCTATCGTTTTATTGTTATTATATTATGGATTCTTCTTTTGGTATATAAAAAGCTTTAATAAGCTCAGAGAACATCGGAAAGACGGGGATATCGTTTTCAATAATGAAACACAAAAAGCTTTGTTCAAGGATATGCAAGACTTTAAATTCACATCTATATTGGATTTCTTTCCAAAGCATATGGAAAATAAGGTCGGTACATAGAATTACCCTAAACAAGGAGAACCCACCAAATGTTAAACTCATTTTTGGTCCTGGCTCTGTCAGTACCTCTACCATTTCAAATTCTTGAAATTTCACTTCTCACACAAACCGAGAGAACGAAACTTGTAGGAGAGCCTTCAGATATTTGGAAAATATGGACAAATCGTACCCTAAGAGAATGAAATAACTCTGGTGTTTGCTAGTAAAGAATATACAGCTAAAACTAAGGTATCTCCAAACACTTGCTACACCGACAACTATCGGCTGGTAACGAATACCTTCATGCTAATGAACGCACTGTAAGTCCCCAACTGTTGCCAAAGTTAACACAAGAATCGCGCGCTCCTGGAATATTCAAGTGTTTGTATTTGGAGTGATACTGACTGGATTGTATACACACGACTCTATTGAATAATTATAAGAAATAAAAAGAATTTAAGTTTATATTTTCGACTGCCGGCAATAGATACTACTATCGCCTGTTGTACTTTTACCTTACAGATTGATGTATTGAAATTCTTGTCGATTGCATTAGATTCCCTGTTATTCCGACAAACGAGGGCAATAGCAACAGAATATTATCGCATTTTTGCTTCTGACACTTGAAAATGCAATACCATCATCGTAATCTGTGACGGAAGGGACAATGCTCTCGAAAACATAATACCTTTTACGGTATGAAACAAAGATGCCGCTACCTTTTCGGATTATACAGAGATTTGCAAGTCCCAGAATTTCACCTTTGTAATTGCCGCCAAAGGATTAAATGTAAAAATATTTTTAGAATTTGGCATCTGCGTCCCCAAAAACTATTTTAATATCGTGGGCAACTCTTGTAGTACTTTCTCATAAAATTATTCTATTTCTTCTCTGTCCTACTGTTGGTACGTGAATATTTAGAATGCTTAGTATCCGGTTGTCTAATTCTTATATAATATACTCTACTGTAAATTGCTTTAAACTCCACTAACTCTTACATACTTTTGTTAATTCGAAACCCAGTTCCTAGTATTTTATCGTTTATCACTAATGTAAAACGTAATTCTTTCCATAATTGTACTTAACTATAGTGTAACGTTTTCTGGGTTCAAATAACATGCAGGAGATATTAAATAAATAGTATTTATCCAGTTACCATTAAGATGAAAATGTCTACAAACACTGATATTAAATAACTGGAACATTACCAAAACACTCAATAAACGATTTATTTCAATTATTTATTTCCACCATTTTACTTAGTTCGCACATGGCTCTCACTTATCGGCTTTAACTATGCTACTCTCTAATAGAACTCGTCTGTCCTCGTTTGCGAGTGTGCTTATATTTCACGCCTCTGGTTCTAGAGCGTATCTTTCCGAAAATCTCTAGTATATTATTTAGTTATTATTCTTTTTTCCTAATATTTTATGCTTAATGTAATAGTTTAAATACATTAATAAACTATTGATTGATAGAAACTTCGATTACTTATCGACTAAGCATACTACAACGCCCTCTACGGGTGGTTTGACTAATCTAATGTGATATGCGCGTTATACAGGCAGCGCCATCTACTGGCGCAGCTGAAAATTCAAATGTGGGTGTGCGTAAAAATGCTTTTTTTCGGTTTTGTTTCTTGCGCAGCTTCTCACATTTCACATAGCGATTCTTATCATTTTCGATCCAGCTTTTTTTTATTGCCTAATTTTTTTCCTTTCTCTATGTCTATCCATACTATCAACTTTGATTTTCCTCTTTTCTAGCACTGGTTTTTTGGACTTATTTATCAATCACCTTGCTTGCCCTCTCTAAATGTCCCTCTATATCATTCTAATTCTATTTCCCTTCACTTATTATTAAGTTCTCCTATCTTATTATATTATTACGTTAATTGGTTAATTAATAGACCAATCATAAGTTATACATTCGCTCATGTTCGCCAAATCATATGTTTATGTAGCAATCTGAGCAGCCATGTATATGTTAGATTAATATATTACGGATGATGATAGAAACAATTCCTTAAACTAAAGACTCTAAGCAAACGTTTCTATCCAAGATGTGTTCTTTTCTTTTTAAGCAAGCGATTCGATTTGCTTAGTTCGAAGAGTTGGACTGCTAACGGAGGTATTGTTGGCAAAACAGGGTACTACGTCATATCGTTACTGAAACCAATAAATAAACTCCCAAACTTACAAAAATCGCTTTTATTTAACGCCCCTCGTTTTTACTGGTTGCCAAAGAATGGCGATAACGCAATACGTACGTATTTAAGTTCTATTCAGGAACGATTCAAAATACGATTCCTTTAGGACCCAAAACTGATTTTAATATTTGGTGGGTTCTTGTTAAGCATTTATATCCAATTGGTCTTTTGTACAGGAAAAGGCTTTAAACAAGAATTTGTGCGTATTAACGATAAGTTTTGCCAAGCAAAGTGTAGTCAAGCAAATTTTAACTGAGGGAGAACGTTACGTCATGACAATTTCACCTGTTTTAACATTCAGCGAACAGTCCATGTACGACATAGTGAATAATTTAGGAAGCCTAGCCGCACGGTAACTAGTGATCCGCCAATTTCTGCTTCTATTTAGAGAAAGTACTATTAGAGTTTTTTCAGGTATTTCTTTTTAGATTTATATTTCGTCCTATAGAGGACAGCGCGTACTTTTACTTCACTCAAATGATTAAGCGGGATCAATCAATCCTAATCCAAAACCAGGTAATTATAATAGCTTTGTTCGTGGCGCACCTCAAACGCAATCACAAACCAGTCAGACGCACTCTGATTGGTTGAAAGAAATCCGCAACTTCAATCTAAGTCATTTGATTGGCTCTGACTGATTTGTGATTGCTCCGCGAACAAAGCTTATAACGGTCTCAGTAAAAATTAATTACAGTGTACTCTTCTTTTCAGCGTTTGGTATCTGAAGCGGTGACTGTGTTAAGTCAGTTATGTAAAGTAGTGTCGTCAATCGGATTGATCGTTATTGTATTTGGCAATGCGTATAGTCATACTCTACTATATTTGTATGGGGGAAATACTTTAATAACTACCAAACTACCAACAGTATTATTAAAGTGTCATTGCATTGCTGTCTTACTCCTTGCTGTTAACGGCGTGACCGAATGTTACGTTTTTGCTACAATGAATAGCAAACAATTAGATAGGTCAGTGTACAATATTTTTATACTGGTTGTTCTCCAAGGAGACTAGTCAAGTTTGTGTTCTTTAAACTCGGAAAACAAATACTAAATCAGTACAAACCCAAATCTCTTTTCCACCACGCAAACTACATTTTGTTCTAGCTTTGTTTTTATTTTCAGCCCATTTATAATAAACGAAACTAAATTAAAAGAATAAGGAAGTTATTTCCTATATAAACATATTAGGTTTGTTCCTTCTGTCCGGAAAACGCAAAAATTTATGACAACATAATGTCTATAAAACAATACATTTTACTTTAAATAATGTACTACTTTAACAATAATTTGGTTTTAAAAAAATATTTTGTTAAATTCTAAAGCTTGAAGAAGACCGGAGACAGTCAAAACGTCGTCACTACTGTTTTGAGGCTGTAAACTGAAGGTTTTCTTTCAACTCCTATTTCTCAGATTCTATTCAATGGACTTTCTTTTTCTTACAGTAGTTTTTTTTTTTACTCAGCGACACTGCATTCTTTTAGTGAAGTAATCAAGTTTAGGTGTGCTCAAGTATTGCTGGTAATATCGTCGGAACGTTGCCAACTTTAAGTACCGTTTTCTATGAATCTAGTCGGCAAATTTCACTGCTTCTTTTTTTGTTCTATTCCACTTAACTATATCTTGTCTCAAAATTAGGAGTAGCGGAAGTAGACCGATTTACACATCAAAAAATTATTAGCCTGAGATACTTCTAAGCAAGAAAAAGACGCCAGAAAAACATTTTTGATTGACGAGTCGCGTTGACAAATAAGTTATGACATGCTGACGATTTCTGCAATATTTTCTTTTTATTGTGTACACAAGGTTATGCAAAAGCCGGTCAAAAGACTTCTTTTTGGCGCGACTTATTTAAATCATTCCTCCTAATTTTGAAATAAGATATTTTGTATTTGCAGCTTGCAATTTTTTAACATAATTAGTCGTTATTTTTTTGTCAATTTCCAAAGTTGATGGTCAGATTTCTCTATCTTTCGTCAACTTATTTTTTATCTTTCTCGGAATCCGGTAGAAATTTTAAAATATTGCAAGCTGCAAAAAAGATCGGTGTTGATATCACCAACAGTTTACGTTTTGCAGTTTTTTTTACAACAATGCCAGTATTGTTAGTCTACAACATTTGTACTTCCTTCCAACATCCATGGGTTCACATTTTCTATCATTTGTAAGTTTTTATTTTGTCCGTTATTTTTGAAAATTACTACGTGTAGTATGAAAAAGTAGAACTCTTTCGCAAATTTCAACGATTTTAAAAAAGAATGTTTAAATTATGTTTTAAAACTGAGAGAAAAAGAAATCAACTTGTCGATTAAAAAACGATCCCTTTAAAAATGTTCATAAAAAGTTACAATTTTCGACACGAGTTTGGTTTCCATCTGTCTGATGAAAGGTCACTGTAAAATGAAAATTGTTTTAATTTTATTTTTCATCAAAGTTCGAACTTCTTTCGGACATTTGTACATACATATAGATCTTCTAATATTATTTTTTTCAGGTACAATTATGTAATGGTTGGCTTTTCGGTGATGTTTTTGATAATTTCATATGTTTTCACAACATTCTTTGGACCAGTTGGATTTATATTTGCAAATTGTCTAAACATGGCTGCTAGAATTACACATAGGTAACATTAATCACTTAAATATGTTAAAATTCTGCCTAAATCAGCCTAAACGTAATGATTTATATTTTATTTATATATTACAGTGTTTATTTCATCACCAACAAGTACAAAACAACATCATACCACCCATTAAATGGTCTGAAACCAGGCATGAAATTTGTAATTATTTTGATAATATCTGGATTGATTACAACCCTTTCAGAGGTAAGAAAATATAGTAAAATCGACATATTCACTGTATTTTAAAATAACTTTCAGAAATATTACCTTTCCAATATCAATATGAAAGCTGTATTAATTCATATAATGATAGGAGGTATTTGTTTTATAACAACCATAGCTGTATGGAGTTTTGAAAACAAGTCTCTTACAATGATTGGTATTGACCATTATAAAAGGCGTGTCTCACTAAAAAGTGATTAGGGCCAGAATTACTAAATAATGTTCTAATATAGCTGTTACATATTCCATTTACTATTAGTAATTTACGTTTAGTTTATTTATTTGACATTTCTTATATCAATTTGTTATATAAATTTTATTTTTATATTATACAAAAAGTATGATTAATAAAATAAAAAGTAATACAGTCTATTTGTTTCTATTTGCATAACAATATAAAACAGTAAATATAAATATATAACTTTCTAGGAGAAAAGCGTTTCAAATTAATGTGTTTTATATATTGCACCTGTAACTGTACCACTTCTATGAATAATGCACTGTTTTGTGTCGTCTTCTAATGCAATAATCGGCGGTGGACTTTGCGGCTCTAATTTTGTAGCTTGATCAGCTATCGCTCCAATTATACCAGCACATTCAGTACTGGCATCTCCTTTAGCTGCATTATAAATAAAATTTGGCTCCAGAAAAGACTAAATTTGAATTGTTACTCACCTCCTAAGCAAAGGCCCTGGTGGTCAACAAAAACGCAACCAAAAACATTTGGCGACGATAATCTAGAAATTTATTAATTTATATTTAAAATCATTAGTTTATACTCTACGTACATATCATCCATCACCCTTTCTAAATGTTTTTCCATATTTATTAATTTGACATTTATTATAACCTAAAATAATAAAACAAATGGCAGTGACAAAAACAGCTGACGTATCAAACGATGTGAAGTTCTTTAAAAACATGAAATAAAGGAATCGTTGGTGAAGTGGGTAAGTATTTGGGTACGTACAGATGTGATTTTATATTTCTTTTTTTTGTGAAGCAACTCCTAAAATTAAATTTTCTATATGTTCAGCACTCTTTATTGGTTTCATACGTTTAAAATTGTATTCTACCGCTCTGTACAAATTAATAATCTATAGTAAATTGAAATCTTCTTTCATGTGAACTTGTGACAAATCACTATTCACAATACAACGTAACAGCTGATAAACATAACTAACTAAACCTATAAAATTTATTGTTTTGTTGAATGTGGAATTTTTGTTAAGCGAATATAAATGATAATACATTGTGTATTTGCGACATATGTTTTAACTGTTAACTCTTTAGATTACGAAAATATTTGACATTAAGTTGCTTATCATGTTTACTACTTCAGTAGGTCAGATATAATTACACAACTTCTGGGACTCACCATTTGTGAATCATAATGTTTTAGATAGAGGAACCTAATGTGCTACAGACAATGGATGAAATTCGGGACGAAGTATTGGAAAGTACAAACAGTGATATACGCCCTAAAAGATTTAGAGTAAGTACATAAAAGCTTTTACACGCATGGCATTATTTTTATGGAATTTTATAGAACCTTTCTTCTGTGAATTCTGCCAGTCAAGATGATTTGAATTCTATTGTAACAAATGATGAAAGCTCACTTTTATCATCAGTAAGATGCAGAACTGCAAAAGGGGCCAAGGAAACTATTGAACCAGGTTCTTTGAATGTGCTATCGGCAAAATATGAGGTATGTGTTAATTTTGAGTTAATACTTCTGTATCCCCATTATATCATAGAGCTTGGATTATGATGTTGCCGAAAATTATTTGTTATTGGATGAAGAAAGAGCTAAAGGATTTCAGTATTTTATCAGAAAGGATATATCAAGATGGGTAGTCTTTTTATTAATTGGAATGTTCACTGCACTAATTGCGTGTTTAATTGATATTTCTATAGAAGAATTATCATATATTAAATATAAATCTTTAAGTAAATGTATCCTTTGATTTATTTTTTTCTATTCAAATATGTGAATTTGAATTTGTTCCTTAATTTTCATTAGTCGTCGATGATTATGTAATTGTAGGAAAATTATATATACCTTATTTTTTATTTATTGTATATAATATGGTACCTGTTTTAATAGGTTCAATATTGGTAGCATATGTGGAGGTATGTCATTGTTATCTGATAATATTGTTTGCTTTATCCGAACTCTTTTTAGCCAATAGCTGCAGGTAGTGGGATTCCCAGGTTAAATGCTACTTAAATGGTGTAAAAATTCCCAGAATAGTTAGGATAAAAACATTAATAGTAAAAAGTATTGGCGTGGTTTGTTCTGTTGTTGGAGGGCTTGCAGGTGGAAAGGTAAAATATAAATGTTTCTTTTCTGGAGTAGTTTAGGATTTGGTTTTATTTTCTTTTTATTAGGAAGGACCAATGATCCATTGTGGCGCTGTTGTGGCAGCAGGCATTTCACAAGGAAAAAGCACCACATTTAAGAAGGATTTTAAAATATTTAAGTACTTTAGGGAAGACCACGAAAAACGCGATTTTGTTTGCGGCGGAGCTGCCGCAGGTGTGTCTGCTGCTTTTGGAGCCCCAGTCGGTAACTAACGATTTCATATTTTACGCCTATTTTTAAAATGTAATCCATTTTCAGGAGGAGTTCTTTTTAGTTTAGAAGAGGGCTCTAGCTTTTGGAATCAAAGCCTTACTTGGCGAACATTTTTCGCCTCTGTAATTAGCACATTCACACTTAACGCTATTTTATCAGCCTATCATGGCGTTCCGGGCGATCTCAGTTATCCGGGTTTACTCAATTTAGGAAAGTTTGAATCTGTTTGTTATGAAATCTATGAATTACCGTTGTTTATGTTACTGGGGTGTGTTGGAGGATTGTTGGGTGCATTTTGGAACCACGTTAATTATAAGTTATCAGTATTCAGAATAATGTAAGTTCTTTTAACATTACTTCTTCTGCGTAATATTTTCATAAAATACCAACTAAACTTCTATGCAGATACTTAAGAAAAGGTGGTTACGGGTTATAGAAGCATGCATTGTAGCGGCCATGAGTGCGACTATTGCTATGTTGATGATGTTCTCGTTGAATGATTGCAAACCCATTGGTCAAGACCCTATAAAATATCCCACTCAGGTACTGACTTTTACTAATAAATGACATAGAATTAATAAATACGAAGGTCATGATGAAAATTTTACTCGCGTAGAAATAAATATATGAATTAGAGAATGGATTACCATTCAGTTGAACATACAAAATTATGAAATCGATTTAGAGAAAAATTCAAATTAAAGAGAGGTTGATTTATGGAGAGTAAACTGTATTGATAAAAGCATTTACCTACTTAAATATAATCGCAATAAAAATACATTTAAAAAATGAACAATGCTTTCTCGTCCTTTCTCTTTTAATAACACATCTTTCGTATTATCTAAAAATACTAAAAATGTCCCCAAATCATTTATAAGATTCTAATAATTATTAGGTTTTTGAAGCAGACAATTTCACAATTTTCTACATAGTTTGATATCTCTTTACGTGTTATATTCTTTAAAAAAGTTCAAAAACTGGATGAAGAATTTGAAAACATTTTGTGATCACCTAAAATACGTGTATTTCGATTGTATTGTATTTTCCCGAGATTTTTAAGGTTTAAGATATTCTTTAGGATACCTAAAATATTTTTAAATATGTGCTGTCTGGGTTGTCAATGAAATAATATATTACCGTCATTCCCTTCATATAAATGGTCTAATAATTGATGCATTGGTGACGGTAGTACAATATCTTCATCGGATGAATCGGGTTCGAACGCATAAATATTAAAAAATTCTTGAATATTATGGAACGCCATATTTATTACCTAATGCGTTCTTTTTAACAGTGCAAAGTGCAACACCGCTGTCCTAACTCGGTTCTAGTTCTGCCCTTTTTGGTTCTAGTATAGTTCTAGTGCTGAACTAGAGCAGCACTAGAAGAACAAACCTATAATTTCGCAAAAAACCGAATTAAAAACCTATCCACGATTGCGCATGCGCAGAACATAAAAATTATTCTACGATTTATTTTTTGGCGGAAATATCAAAGAACAAATTCTCGAAATGTATGCATATCTTTGCCCACGCCGAAAAGGTTGCGGCATTTTTGTCGAATACCGTAAAGGAACGATTGTTTGATTCGCAATCGCGGGTGTTGAGGTTGTATAGTGCTTGTAACAAGATTCTTTTATTTTACTGGAATATTAAGTTAGTAGAAAGACAAAATAAAAAAATACGTGCTATAAACATAAACTATGAGAAAGAATGTGTAGAAATAGTCTTTCCTTCAATTATACAATAGTTGAACTTTACCTCACTTTATGGAAAGGTACAGATTTTAATCACACTTTGTTAAACCATTATATTAAACAGAAAATAACCGCTATTAGTGTATTTAAAATTGCACTATATTTCCTATTTAATAACGTCACGTACGATGAGCGTACTAAATATTTAATTCATCAAGTACTTTAAAATTCTTTATTGCCAATTTTTATCAGATGAATTGGCAAAACAACAAATCCACAACATTCCAATCAAATATCCGACTCAATAAGTGAAAAGCTTGTTTCATTCCTTAATATGTCACCTTTAGTGTATTTCACTAGTATTTCACCTTTAGAATCTTAAACGTTTTTAATTCTTAAAAAAAAAAAACAGCGGTGTCATTTCCGAGTACCCGAGGTCACCTGCATAAGATCTCTGCTATACTTAAATTTTATTAGCTGAAATAATTTTATAGACTGAGAATAGTCTAACAAATATAAATTTATGAATGGTAAAAGTAGCATACAGGCTGCTATTACTGGATAAGCTGGTAATAATAGACTGTGACCGAGACTCTGGATATACAGCTCACCCATCGGACATTATGAGTGATAGCAATGGCACATTTCTCCCTAAATATTTTCGTTATGACCCTCGTATTTTTATATGGTTTAATTACCGATAAGCACTTGATCCTTCAACATAAATAAAACAAGCAAATTTATGTTCACAAAGGATGCAGCCCTAATTTTACTGAAATTGTAGATGTATTGTGGTGATGGTCAATATAACGTGTTGGCAAGCATCTGGTTCCAAACTCCCGAAGCTTCAGTACGTTCTTTACTTCATGACCCTCCAAACACCCATAACGCTGTTTCACTTGCTGTGTTTGTCGTATTCTATTTCATGCTTTCTTGTTGGACTTTTGGGTTAGCTACATCTAATGGCTTGTTTATTCCATCATTACTGACAGGTGCGGCATGGGAAGACTGATATCTGTTGGATTGTCCCACGTTTTTCCAGCTATGGTGAGCGAAGTTTAGAAGCAAAATTTATACACCATTGACACTTACAATTTTTAGATATCAGTGAATCCAGGCAAGTACGCCTTAATAGGAGCAGCTGCTCAATTAGGTGGTATAGTCCGTATGACTATTAGCTTAACAGTCATTATCATGGAAACAACGGGAAACATTTCTTTCGGTTTGCCATTAATAGTTACTCTTATAGCTGCAAAGTGGACTGGTGATTTCTTTAATGAGGTGAGCTCAAATGAAATTAAAAAAATGCTTATTTAAGCTGCAAATCTACTAATTTTAGGGTATATATGATACTCACATACAATTGAGTGGAGTACCGTTGTTAGCGTGGGATCCCCCGCCTATGACAAACAAAATTTATGCCAGCGAAGTTATGTCACATCCGGTTGTAACGTTAAAAACGGTCGAAAATGTGGGACACATTGTTGAATTATTGAAAGTGACTAGTTATAACGGTTTCCCAGTAGTTGACCCACCGGCTTCAGATCAGGTAAATGACGAAATGTATAATCCTTATACATATATTCATTAATTTTTGTTAATACAGAGCGAAGTGACTACATATGGTCGAATAAGAGGACTGATTCTCAGAAGTCAATTAATTGTGATATTACAACGTAAAATATTTAATGAATATCCTCAAAATTGGGACGAAATTAGTAATTATATATTTAGAGACGAATATCCTAGGTATCCTACAATTGACGTAAGTTTTGTTAAAATTGTATAATTTTCGAATTCGAAAATACATTTTTAGGAAGTTAGCATTACGGACAATGAAAAAACTTATTCAATTGACCTGCGACCATTTATGCATACTTCACCATACACTGTTTTACATGTAAGTTTATTAAAAGTAAACGATTTTATTGTATTCCAATTAATTTTTTTGTTTTCTATCAGTCGTTTTCACTGCCGAGGATGTTTAGGCTATTTAGGGCATTAGGTTTACGACACTTGCCAATTGTGAATGATTCAAATGAGGTATTATACGATAATATTAAAATGTATTCACTTGTTGCATTTGCTGCATTTTATAGGTGATAGGAATGGTTACAAGAAAAGATTTGGCCAGATATCGATTGTGGAAGCATAGGGGTAGAATGGGTTTTGAGGAATTACCAATTTCTAAGGATATTTAACTTATTTACATGAATCTTTATTTAATTTTATTATTTTGGGATTGACTGTAGTATTGATATTTTTTCTATCTCTGTGATTTTACACTGATTTAGTTATAGAAACATGTTGCATTTTAACCATGTTAATTTTTAAGTGTAAAAAAATATTTTTTTTTGTTTTCAATAAACAGGTGTTTCACAAAATTGGTAGTTATTGTAGTTATAGTTAGTGTAATGTCGACAACGAGGTTTATTTATACTTCATTCTCCAACAACTTCACTGGTCATTAATTTTAGCCCCATTGGAATCTCGAAACAAATCTTATCATTGGCTTCATATATTATCCGTAGTACATACAGAGTGATGCAAATAGATGATTACAAAGAACTTACAATCTAATATACTTGCATTGGCGTGCCGATATTTTATGGTAGTGAGATATACAACCCACATTTTAGAATTATGATATTGATTGTATATGTAAAAAAGGAGTTTGTTGTCTCTTGATAAATTATTCAAACGCACACGAAATATTTTTATTGTATGTATTTATAAATATGGACGGCGGCCCGTGCATTCGTCACTGAAGAGGCTGCGCATATGATCGAAGTTCTTCGTAACATACGATATATCGCACAATAGTATACGAAAAACTTCGATCGTTGCCGTAGCCTCCTCGATGACGTACGCTCGAGCCGCTACTGCTGTGGATTCAAATTTTACGTGGGTCTATTAGTTTACATGTGAATAAATTATAGGTTAATTAATACAAGTATCTAAAATAACGAACATTTTTACTTCTGAGTAGTGTTGATTTTACGTTTTTTTTTTAAAATTGTTTAATATTGCTTCTCGAAGTTGATTCGTCTATAAACATGACAAATTCATAATTGGACACACGTACCAGCGGCGTACGCAAACATTTAATTTACATTATAGGGATAGAAAATATGAAACTTGCACAAACATTTACATTATCATTCATCAAATGAATTATGCGATACGACTAGATACTATTTTGCAAATCAAAGTTTCTTTCATTTGTACCGCGCAAACCCAATACCGCTCGAAATATATACGGCTATGTTTGTGGCATCAAGATGCCATGTCCATTCATTTCATACCCAGCACCAGTAATGTTTTCTTTTTAGTAGGTTGGTTTAGTAGTACCCACAATTGGTTTGGTTTCCTTTTTTTTATAAAAAATAAATAGTCTTTTACCCCTCCCTCACTTTTCCGTAGCCAAACACATTACCTTATTGACAAAAATTGACTTCTTAGCAATTCTAAATTACAAAAACTTTTAATTACATTATTATATGCAAATTGTAAGTATTATTTATATATTTTCATTACTATTGCTTCATATATCTTGTTATAATATTGTAGAATTCCTCCTGAAGAAGTCATTAATTAATAACGAAATATTGAGGTCATATAAAGTAGTTTTTATTAAACAGACCGCAATACCCATATATATTCAATTAACTTAATATTTATAATACATAAAACTAAGTGAACATTTTTTTGCGTAAATCTTTAAGGGTATGAGCTCGCTGATAAAGTCATAGAAGATTAAAGGAGTGAAATCGGGAAATCGTGGAGGTCATGATGTCGGGTTTTACGCCTATTAGCGCTCGAAAGTAAAAAGTAATTAAAAAACGAAATCTTATCTGGATGGAGGATCGAATAAACGATGTTGTACATAAATGCATGTTATATACTCAACTGGGCTATTGGCTAGCAGTTAAAGTGAATATTGAGTAGTAGCCAATAGCTGAAATAGCTGATTATTTAGCGGTTATTAATTTACCAGTAACCGGCTAGTTGGGTTATTGAATTTCGGCTAGCTACCCAACACTAACTTGAATTACATTCCCTTCCGGACGGGAAGTAGTTTAGGTATCAATCATCAGAGGCGCTGGAGTCAACATGCAAGTACATAAAGTTGCCTATATACAAAGAAAGTAATTTCAAAAAAATATGTAAATAAGATTGCATATAATTTAGGTGCAAGTATGCCACTATATACAATTATCCCATTATTCTATAGTGCAAAATCGCTTGCATGTCTTAACCATTTCAATAATTTATTTAATTTCATTGTTAAGTAGCACCTCTTTAAAGAAAATATATTATTCTAGAGCAAAAATGATGATTTCGTTCTAGTCATTTCTAGTTAACTGAAGCGTCATGTTGACATTTAGAAAATTAAATTTTAAATGACAGTTTCACAAAAATATATTTTCGTGAAGTTGTTATTTAGATGTACGCTATTTAAGTGTTTGCGTAATCGTTTTCTGGAAATAATACATTTTGGCCTGTTATTTTCATCTGACTTGAGACTTTTATACGTAAAGTGCTGCTTAATAAGTGTTTAATTTATAGCGCAGTAACTACTCCCACAAAATTATTTTGTTTCACACTAGAAGCGATTTTGATAATTGATTTAACTAAAGCTTTAGAAAGTCAGCCCTGTCCAACTTGAATTAGACAAATCTTGAGGCTTTCTTCTCCGGAGGGGAAGTAGTTTATGCTCCAATCCTCAGAGGCGCTAGGGTCAACATGCAAGTGCAAGTCAAGTTGCCTACATATAAGGAAACGTATTTTCAAAAAATATGTTAATAAGATTGCATATAATTTAGGCGCAAGTATGTCTACAATTATCATCTATTCTAGGTTGCAAAATCACTTGTATTTCTTAACCATTTCAATAAATTTATTTAATTTCATTGATAAGTAGCACCAGTGGCGGATCATGATAATATTGAGTGGTGGGACCAATCTCCGGCCAACTAAAATAATACCCACACAAAAAATTTAACGTAGATAAATTTAGAAGACATTTTAATATGAATTTTTTTTTCTACTTTAAACATTATTATGATGTATTTTTCAGGAATAACTCGTTTGTTATATTTATTAATTCATTTTAATAATTTTTACCCTAAGAAAGATATGAATAAATCGGAACTAATACATTTTGGCCTATTAGTTTCATCCGACCTGAGACTTTTATACGTAAAGTGCTGATTAATAAGTGTTTAATTTGTGGCGCAGTACCCGCTTCTACAAAATTATTTTGGTTCACACTAGAAGCTGGCAGGTAATAGCTTCATAAATATTTTATGCTATAAACATTTAATGTTAATTCACTTCTTTTACAAAATCATAAAGAAATACATTGCCTTTTTCCGGCGAAATATTTATTTCCAAAAATACCTTCATACGTTTACAAATTGATGTTATTGCTTGAAAATTGATTGTATTATGGTGGTAATTCGTCACGTTCTTGCATAAAATGTACGTTTACAATAATAACACATTCAATTTTCCAACAATAATCATATAATCGTATAAGAGGGAAACAGACGAGAGCGCCCTCTGTGGATTGATTTTTTCAAAATTGGTCCCCACCATATTGCACAGGCGTAGCAACTTTTTATTGTTAAGTTAAATCTCTAGTGCGCCTTATCTCTGGTCAAGCTATTGTGGTCCTCATGTTTATCACCAAAAGCTTTTTGCAAAAACAATTGTGCGCCCCTTGCTGTGTAAACAGAATTGTTTGTCATTACATTTCAACAATTGGTAACACAACACGTAGATTCACTCTTGCGTATAATAGAAATTTAAATGGAAAAGAAATAAGTAAAAGGCCGAGGTGACAGAAAATAATCAGATAACAGTGGAAACCTACATTCATCAATGTCTGCTAGATTAGTACTGTCGCTTGTCGTGTTTGGAGAGACTGCGTGCAGGAGTGAAGGGCGATATGTGTGGTTTGCAATCCTCACTGTAACATGTTTGGCAACTACGACTAGTTTTTATACATAGGTTTAGTCCATAGACAAGGATAAATATATAGATAGAGCTTAGGGATGCGCAGCGTTCGGATCACATGGGGGCAGCCATTTTGATGTATGGCAGCGTCGTAAGAAAACAATTTAAACATAAATCAAGGACGTAATGGTAATATTTTAAAATAAAACAATAGGTAAAATGCTCATACTTTTTAATCTCTCGCATCAGCTGACTATTAATCCATCTTAAATAGAATACATGTCATATCTATGTTTTGTGTCAACAGTGCAGATCTTTATTCTTTCGTTGCGACAGTGTATATTTATTTTCTCTCAGATTCTTTGCAGCAGACGTTAACTGCAACAAGCACTCTTCATAAAGGAGAATGCGATAGTTATACCACATATCTATAACAGGTAGATTATAGTTGGCTCTTACTGATGGAAACTGATGTCACTACTGTGACTAGGGGTAATAATTGCCAATTGTACTTCAAGGTACACAACAAGACATTCTACAACATAAACGCTAATTCATATCTGTAGACTATAGATTCACAATAATAACACCACAAACCTCACTAGTTTTCTTCAGAGTTGAGCTCTCTTAACAGACATTAAAAAGCAGTCCAATGATTTTTTTAATCATATTTTTATATCATAAGTCTACATGAAAAAAGGCCAATGTAAACAATATGTAAACTACACGTAGAAAACCAACGTAAAGTAAACTTCATTGTCTACGGCACATCCCTGGTCTAAATACCACCGTAAATATAAAATGTCACAAAAACGCAAGAATAACCTTAAAAACAGCACGATTTATAAGCCTCTCAAAACAAAATACTGCAACAACGGCTGATCTATTTGACACGGCATACATCAAAATAGCGATGCTTAGACAACCTGAAAGTTTGCGAATGCGCGAAGGTCTAAACTCTTTCTAGTAGTATTCTTCTTGTCTATGGTTTAGTCTCACGGTATGATATAAATAGTGTAGGACATAATTCTTAACTATGTATACAACGATTACAAGCACTGTTCCAAACCTGAACTTGGTGTTTTAACATTGATATTGTTTCCAAAATGTTAATATTTAAGAGCCGGATCTAGGAATTTCTCAGTGGGGACAAGTCAGCTCCATGCTGCCCTGTAATTTTCTTTCAGTTTTTCAATTCCATTCTGCCGCCCCATGGAAAGTGCATTTGCCCCCCTCCCTCAACCCAGTGCTGCATTTCAATGCAGGACAGATTATAAGAATTTTCTTAAAAAGAAAAAACGACTATATATTGCGATTTCCTATATAATGATTGTTGGAGGGGTAGTTTCTAATTTAAAAATAAAATTACCCGATTAATAAACCAATGTCATTTATTATAAAAATCTGCATGCGTACACATACATCATTTTAATGCCATTCGGAAGATCCGGCTCCCCAGTTAGGCTGTGTTGGTTGGCCAGTTGCCGAGTTAGCCCATTCGCCTTGAACCTCGCTAGCCCAATCATCTGGATTTGCGAAAGTTGCTGGAGCTGGAGCAATCGGTTGGGCAACAGCCGGTGCTGGATCCTCTGACCATTGTGCCGGTTCTGGTGGATTCCAAGCCTCAAGTTCGGAAGGTTCCGGTATGTCGACTTTGAGTATGACTGGCTCTTTGACAGCTTGTTCTTCCTTCTCGGCCTCTTCCGGTTCGCGGTAGAAGAACAGATCCACTACGATGTCCCATTTGGTTTCACGAGGAATTTGACCGCGCAAACGGAGTACCTTGAGTTTGAAGAAGTGATGAGTTAAATGTAAGCAAAAATTGGTTTAATTTAAGAGATTCAGCTAGGAAATCAGGTGGAAAAATTATAAAATATCATTGTTCATCATTATCGGGAACAAATTCTTTCATCATCTGTTAATTGAAAAATAATAAAAAAATAGTATAAATAATAATTAAACTTACTTCGCGTGCCAACAGCCACCACATAAGACCAATGCTATGGGCTGCCTTGTTATTGCATGGAATAGCGATGTCAACGAATCTCAAAGGTGAATCAGTATTGCACAAAGCAATAACAGGGATATTAACATAGGATGCTTCAGTAATAGGTTGATGATCACAGAATGGATCCGTTACAATCAGCAATCTTGGTTCGCGGAAGGCCGCTTGGATCTGATTGGTAAAGGCACCTAAATGATAAAAATAAATAATGTGTAAGGCCAAAAATATTTTAAAATAGAAAATACATTAAGAAAATGCGAATCAGATAGTAAATTTAAATCAAATATAATCATAGGTTCCTTAGTTATACTTTATCATCATTCTGATATCCTGTAATCCTTAATACCTATTCTTCTTTCAAGGAAAGTAATAGAAAGTACTAAAAATTTCAAGAGTGCTACTTCTAGGTTACGTATGAAGCGTTTTCATGGATCTAATGCATATGAATAGCGCCTAAATAATCAAAGTTAAGTGACTATTGAATCCCAACACTAGATGAGTAGACAGGGAGAACAGTAAATAAGATGGAGCTAGTTGGCTTCTTGAATCAGCAGTGTATTAGAATTACAACCGATAAAATAATTAATAAATATAATAAAAATAAAGGGAAAGCAAGAAAACAAGGTCTTGATATAATATACACTTACTATAAAAAGTGTTATATTAAAGAATTGTGTGAGGATCAAGACCTTGTTTTCTTGCTTTCCCTTTATATACTACGCATACAGAGTCAAATTATGGATGTTAATATAAAATAAAAACTAAACAAGTAAGAGAAAAAGTATATCCTTAATTTTTGTGCAAAAAACTTTTGCAAATTACATTAGCCTGAATTTACTATACAATTAACAAAAAAATACCAAAATATTTAACACTAAAATCAATTACAATATTGAAATATAGGTAAACAGTAAAAATGCCAAGCAAATCTCAAGTTAAACAGGTTATAATTTCAGAAATTCACAAGGAAATATTCATACATATATTTCAGGGTATTTTGCCACTATTAGCTCCAACTAATTTTATACTTTCCCTCCAGAAAAAGAAGCACTAAATTCAGAGTTAGTAAATTACTTAATTGGAAACAAAATTGTCATAGTCACTGCAATGAATTTTTCTCTGAAGCATTTTCTTTTGTTAAGGTTCCAAAAATAATAATAAAAAAATAGATTTGATATGATTGTTTTTAAATTGAAGACTAGTCACTACATTGCACATTTTAAATGGAAAAAAGTACTAATGACCGAACAGACAAAATATAAAAATAATCACTGCTTTGTTCAACTTTATCACATAATTTGCTAAATACAGTGAATTAGATTGGTTTTCAGCAAAAAGAAAGAGGCATTTTGGACTACGAAAAATATGTCCATAAAAAAGGTAAATCGATGGCCATCATTTACACCTACAGCTGCGTTAAACAATTGACATACCTGGTGTGAAACGTCCAGCAATTGGGGTAGCTCCAGTATGTGCGGCAAATTTCAGCACGGCACGTTGACCATAAGGACGAGATGAGATGACGAAAACTTCAGCTGGGTGCTCAATAGCAACAATGGCGCGAGCAGCCAACAAGAGCTTTTCCCATGTTCGGCGTAAATTAATGATGTGCACACCATCGGAACGTACCTTGTACACATATTGTTCCATTTGGAAATTCACGTTTGTTGTACCAAGATGCGTGCAAGCGGCAAGCATCTTCGTAACATCATCCTCTTTTAGACTTAATATTTCTAAATTTCCCGACATCTTGAACGTTATTTAGCGTAACGATTAACCTAAAACAAGTATCAAGTTCAAAATATCAACACATAAAAATTATAAAATAATGAAAATAATAACCTTTCGTTTATGTTTATAGTCAGCATTTTATTAATATTGTTGTAATTAACGCCAAATTTTAGATAAATTCGTTTACAAGGTACAGATATACACATGATTTTACAAGACAATAATTACATAAATTTACTAATTCTATTGAAAAATACAAATATTAATGTCAAAAAGAACGTTTCCTTAATGAATTCAACAAAACAATTTTAATAAATCTTTAAAGATTTTATAAATAATTTTAAATAAAAGTAACTTACGTGCGTCAATGCCACTGGGAAAAATATAAGAGAAAGGGAATTTCTCTTTTATGTGTTGGCTATTTTAACAGGGATGGCAATCAGTGTTCCCAACCTTTAACCCTAGAATTTCCCACGAGAACTATCAAAATTTTCCTTTTTTTTTTTTTTTAAATTCCCACGAATGCACAAAACACAGTAAATACCATATGTACCATGGTACAAATATACAAGGCATGCTCTTGTGTATCTCGTGTGATGAAGCGGTTGATCCTATACCAGTAAAATAAGGTATAGTGAGTTAGTATAGTCGCACCATTCTATAAATAACGTAAACAACTAATTTATTAGTAGAAAATTTATCATGCATAGAATAACAGGCATTTGTATTCTAACGGCCTGTTTGCACGATATGCAATCCTATTGTTAATTAAGCATTTTACTTTTAAAATGCATGGCAAACTATTATTCGTACCGATTAAAGAATCATTTATTTCATTAAATAATCATTAGCACATAACTAGCTATGCAAAAAAAAAATCCACGAATACCATGCTATTTCCCTTTGACTTCAAAACTTCCCACGAATCGGGAAATTTTCCACGAGTTGACAACACTGATGGCAATATGGGACAAGCGCAGATAAAGAAGTTATCGCTAAAAATACAGACTAGGTTTGTTTGATTTGTATACAAAAGCATCTCCATAGCCAATTTCATGTAGAGAACGTGTTTTAATTTTATGGTCACAAGTGGTCACATGGAAAACACAAATTTAATACATTGTGTTTTACATTACTTATAAATTTATATATTATAAATTATTATAACCAGCGAAAAGAAAAGTTTAAATAGTAAAGTACACTTCTCGCAGAAAAATCGGGACACCAGCAATTGAGAATTTTAATTTTTTTTTGTGTAAATAAAGCTTTAAGGGAACGTATTTACATTATAACAGGATGAATTGATTCAAGGTTTAGACAATCTTAAATAGAGAGAAAAAAGCTTTATACATAAAGCTGTAAGTGTGTAATACTGTAAAGCACATTACAGTTTCGATGACGGCGCAGCGTGTTCTTTGATAATAAGAAAATAAAATAAACAAGGAAATATCCTGGCAATGTATGGTAATGGTACCCCTGCATTTTGACAACTCAACTCAGTTTGAAGTCCATATATGTATTATTTACTATATAATAGCCGTATTCTTTTTACCGTCTGACTGAACTTGTCTTAGTTTTGTGAGTTAACCTACGAGCTACTCATTACGAATGACCAAACTAGCCGACTAACTGCGTTTCTAGAGAGTAGCTCGTAGCTTAACTCACAAAACTAAGACAAGCTAAGTCAGACGGTAAAAAGAATACAGCTAATGATTGATTAATGATTTTTTGACAGTTTGCGTTATACGGCGTGTTGTTGCGCGTGTAAGTTACACAAGTTCACCGCTGGCGCCACTTAAGGACTTTTTTGGATGAAATGTAGGCTGTTGGGTTGGCAAAATTTTGATAGCAAAATATCAACTTCCATTTGACTAGTTGTCATATTGACAAGTACTGAATTTAGTATTTCCCAAAATCATTCCAAGTAATCTTCTTGCTTCGTAAAAACCAAACTAGGTTTTTAAATTAGTGTTTCAGTTCTTATTGATTATTTAAGTTACGTACTGATTTGGTTGCATAGTTTTGTACTATTTAGTTTTGACCGTTTTGACATAAACCAGGTGGTTGTCAGTCGTGTTCACCATTACTAAAAGTAGTTTTCATGTTCTCAAATGTCATGGAGGTGTCGCTACTTATCGGAATACCATTCAATTCAATGTAAATTTGATTCAAGCGAATATTATACCAGTATTCAAGTCAGACCGTATAAAGCAAACTTTGAAATTTTTGTTTTTGTTTTTCAAACAAAAGTTATTATGTTCATTTTACAATAGAAGTAACTGAGATAAGAAACTTGAAGTTACTGCAAATAATTTTCGGAAATTTAAATTTGGCTATTTGGGTTCGCGATTAATGTTAACGATTTAACAAAAAAAGATTTTCGAAATCTAGCGGTAAATAGTGACGTCACGGCAGGTTTCTATATTCTTCAAGATTGTCCCTCTCTGCAGCACTGATTACACAACGATAGATGCATATACTGGTACACATGCTAAATGCCAACAGACACTTTATGACAAATACCATTCAAAACGTTAGGAGATGTCGCATCACTCTACAAACCTAAATAGGTTTCTTTTTTATCAAATTTAGTTTAGCACGTTCTTTCCACATGTTAAAATCGATTTTTTAGAAAAATATTAAATTCAGATTTGTAGACTGAGGTGATATTTTGTGACATTTTCGATGATTATTGTAGTGTACTTCAGTTAAGAATAGCCTACTATTCACACTAGGCTACCGAAAATATATTGGGCAAATATGCGCACATCCACGATTTTCCAAGATAAAACCAGGCAAAACCACTCGAAATAATACTTAGAGATCCATCTAAATACGCTGCAAACATTCCATGCAACTAACACTGCGTAGACTTTCACGGCCGGTGTGACTATAACTAACAGCTTCTTGCGGGTTTCGCTGTGTGTCAAAACTTTCGCTCGACGTTTCGCTGTTCATACTGACAGCTTCTTCAGGATAACTGAACTGATTCTCCATGGTCCGACATTCTTCTTATATACGCCCCTGGTGCATCCAACCGTGTAGTTTCCGCTCCATTGACCGTGACGGTTCGTAGTAGGCTCTTCCACGTGTTGCTAAGGTGGTACCCTTCTTCTCTGTTAACGGTTTTATTCTTTTCTATTTCTATGGCTTCCCTGATGAGTCTTTTCCCGTAGTTCTTGGTGGTAGTTATTACTTTTACATTCTTGAAATCCATTTTGTGTCCGGTGTCGTGCATGTGTTCTGCCACCGCTGATTGCTCGGTCCTTCTTAATCTTGCGTCCCTCTCGTGTTCTTTTATCCTTATGTCGATGGCTCTTCCTGTTTGTCCGACGTAGCACTGTCCGCATTGGCATGTTATCTTATAGATACCTTCCGTGCGCCCCTTGGGTATCTTATCCTTTGCGGTCGGTAGATACTGCTGGATCGACGTTGCAGTCCGAAGCGTACTTGTACGTTACGTTTCTTCAAAATTCGGCCTACTTTTCGGTGACTCCTGCTATGTAAGGTAAACACGCCATCCCTCTTCGTGTTCTGTAGTTTTCTTCCAGTGGTCTTCTTCTTAGTGGCTCTCCTTATGTCGATGTCAGTGTAACCATTCTTCTTTAGTGCTTCTCCAAATGTATCTTTTCACTGGTAAGATGTTGTTCGTCACTGATGGTTTCGGCTCTGGATAGCAAAGTTTGTATTAATGTCTTCTTCTGCATCGGATGATGGTGAGATCTTGCATGCAGATATCTATCGGTGTGCGTCTTCTTTCTAAATACTGCGTGCTGTAGCATTCCCTCTTTTGTTTTCTTGACCATAACATCCAGGAAAGGGAGATTCCATTTTGTTTTTCTCCATGGTAAACTTGATGGCTGGTGCTGTGAGTTCATGTGTTCCAAGAACTGTTGTAGTTTTTCTTCTCCGTGTTGCCATATTACAAAAGTATGTCGACATATCGCAGCCAACATTGGGTTTCATATCGCTGAACTTAGGGTTCTTCTTCAAATGCTTCCATAAACAAGTTGGCTATTACAGGTGATACAAGGACTTCCCATTGCTGTTCCGTTCTTCTCTCGTAGTATTTTCCTTCATACAAAAAGTATGTCGGGGATAAGCACAGTTTCACTAATTCAATGATGTCTTCTTGTAGTCCAAGTTCTGGAAGTAAGGCAGTGCGTCCCCGTGGGTATGTTCGTGAATAGCGATATATTGTCGAAACTTACTAAAATGTCTGTAGGTTAGTCTTCAGCGTAGACAGAATATCCACGAAATGTTTCGAATTCTTCACATACGTTGCAAGTTTGTCCCGGTATATGGCTTTAGTAAGTTAGCTAAATATTTCGACAAATCGTAGGTCGGTGATCCAATGTTGCTTACAATCGGTCTTAATGGCACTCCTTCTTTATGTATTTTTGGTATTCCATACAGCCTGGGTGGTCTAGCGGCTCTTGGTAGCAATCTAACTACAACAGTTCTTGGAACACATAAACTCACAGCACCCAGCCATCAAGTTTACCATGGAGAAAGAACAAAATGGAAATCTCCCTTTCCTGGATGTTATGGTCAAGAAAACAAAAGAGGGAATGCTACAGCACGCAGTATTTAGAAAGAAGACGCACACCGATAGATATCTGCATGCAAGATCTCACCATCATCCGATGCAGAAGAAGACATTAATACAAACTTTGCTATCCAGAGCCGAAACCATCAGTGACGAACAACATCTTACCAGTGAAAAGATACATTTGGAGGAAGCACTAAAGAGAATGGTTACACTGACATCGACATAAGGAGAGCCACTAGAAGAAGACGACACTGGAGAAAACTACAGAACACGAAAAGGGATGGCGGTTTACCTTACATAGCAGGAGTCACCGAAAAAGTAGGCCGAATTTTGAAGAAACGTAACGTACAAGTACGCTTCGGGACTGCAACGTCGATCCAGCAGTATCTACAGACCGCAAAGGATAAGATACCCAAGGGGCGCACGGAAGGTATACAAGATAACATGCCAATGCGGACAGTGCTACGTCGGACAAACAGGAAAGAGCCATCGGCATAAGGATAAAAGAACCGAGAGGGACGCAAGATTAAGAAGAAACGAGCAATCAGCGGTGGCAGAACACATGCACGACACCGGACACAAATGGATTTAAGAATGTAAAAGAATAACTACACACCAGAACTACGGGAAAAGACTCATCAGGGAAGCCATAGAAATAGAAAAGAATAAAACCGTTAACAGAGAAGAAGGGTACACTAGCAACACGTGAAGAGCCTACTACGAACCGTCACGGTCAATGGAGCGAAACTACACGGTTGGATGCACCAGGGGCGTATATAAGAAGAATGTCGGACCATGGAGAATCAGTTCAGTTATCCTGAAGAAGCTGTCAGTATGAACAGCGAAACGTCGAGCGAAAGTTTTGACACACGGCGAAACCCGCAAGAAGCTGTTAGTTATATTCCATGCAACTGATTAAATTGGGGCGTATATAATGAGATGAAGATGATTATAACACTATAGAAAGCATGTGTAAACAGTCATTATTGCTGCTTCTTTTCTTTTGTGTTGGATTTTTGTAGAAGCTGACTAAAAAAATTTTTTAGAAATATTTATAAAATTAGATGTCGAGTATGTAATAAATATTTTCGGTGACATCTGGTTGTTAATACAAAACTTTTTAAGCACCTGTTATTGATTTGCTGTTGGGATCTTGCTATAGCACTGTTTACATGCAAAAAAAAATTAGAAATATCATTCGTGGGCAATAAAAAGAAAGAGCCGATTTTTATCATTCGTTTGCAAATAATTGTAGATAAACAAAAATATCACTGGCAAATGAATCGCATTTCCAACACAAAAATGAAAACTAACGATTTATAAGGATGTATAAATAAGCCCAGCCAAGAACAAATCAATATATTCATACATTCGAAATAGAAACAGAAAATTCAAATCCATATTCTTCAAAGTATACATTTTGCCAATATTCATAAGTTTTCAAGTCTTATTTTTTTCTATAATCATCTACGGACAATCTTAGGGCACTTAGTAGCCTAAATATATAAAAAATAAAACAGAATTTGATAAAACATATATTTCGATAATATAGCTTGCACTTAAGATGAACAGATTATAATAAGTATAATATAATCCTAAGTTAGTATTTACATAAAATCATCTTAAAAATAAAAGCAAGATAATGCCAATAAACTACTTGCTATTGACTAAAAATTAAAAATGCAGTGACTGCAAAATCAAATAATTCACAATAAAATATCTCGTTTAAAAATATTGTGGCACAATTTCATAAACTATATATACACGAGAAACAGAAGATAGTTTAAAAACTAAGTATCTAAAATTAGGCGCGAGTCTTCACGATAGATTAAAAAAATATCTTAACGATAATTATAAAATTGATAATGAAATAACATAAATCATAGAAACTCGATTGATATTAAAAAACCGCAGGCAAACTTAGAATTAAAAATCTCTATGGTTCATTTTTTTTATTTCCTTGAAGTCTTTTATAATTGCAATATTTAGTATTTTATTTAAATATGGAAGCAAATAATATATCATTATATCGTAAAAGCTTGACGTTCTATATAATGGAACGTTCGTTGTTACTCCAAATGATGACATTGCAAAGGCAAACTTTTTTATCATTATTTTATTTCTTCTTCGTTATTCATTTCATCACACTATCAGGTGCGAAATGATTTTTTTTATCCTTTTCGCGTTCTTATTATTTATATACTTATCACGCAATTAGTTTCTTTGTGGATATTTTAAAAATATTACAACATGCACGTCTCTATTTAAGTTCTTAATAATCAATTCTGCCATTGATATCCCTACAATTTACTTATTTACTATTATGAATTTCCTTATCCGTTCTTTTGTTCGTATGCTCACTTCCCTAACAAAGGATGTCAATTGCAGAATAAATACCTACATATTTATATCGATATAAAAATATTTTTCAAGTTTTATGTAGTACTAATTATAACCGAATAGCAAGAAAAGAATTTAGAATACGATTATTAGATCAGTTTAAATGTTGTAGATATATTTTGCAATTTATATTAGAATTTCCAATATAATAATAAAACGAAATTGCAAAATTTTCCGTATAAATTAAACTTAATATTTAACACAGTAACTGCCACAACACAAATATACATATTTTATTCAAATTGAGACAATCTTCCATTTGGCAGTTAATGCGTTGAAAAATAAACATTAAATAATAAAGACAGCAGATATACCGACAATAGTAAACCTCTTTTTATTCTAAAATGACCATTGAAATCGCATAGTTTTTTTTTTTAAATGAAGAAAAATAAATTGAAGTTTATCTTAAAATACATATATTACATAAAAGTGATCCAACTTCATTACTGCGTTTACCAATTCCTAATTTGTTGTAAAAGTGAAACACTAATTGTTAAATCATGTTCTCATAATTTGCATCAGAAAACATTTCTATTTGGTGCATAACTTTGAGTGGTCACTATATCTTCCGTTATATGCATTTGATATTTTAACAATTTTCCTATCGATTTATGTATTTATCTAAGTATAATGTAACTACCTCACTGTGCCAGCTAACACAAATTCATTGAAAGAAAAATTATTCCCAGTAACGTCTTAATTAAATCATCTAAACAGTATTACTAACAGGGTTTAACTGAAAGTACAACGGAATTGACGCATATTTAAGGATTATCTTTGCCATTATGACCGTATATATAAAGATCATTTTAAATTAAAAAAATAAACACTAGGAAGTGTACTTTTTATAGTTAACTACTATTATTATGATAGATCTGAATTATTTTACAGATTATTAGACCTTTACCTCGCTATAGAACATTCAAAAGAAGCAAACACCATCAATTTTTTTGTTGTATTTTCTCACTAAACGTATTGTGCTGCGGGGAAAGAACATAATTTATAAATATAGATTTATTTATCAACGTATCCGTAGCATGCTTTCATCTAAATTCGTCATTCGTCAATTGTTTGCTACAAGAATGGGGGAGTAAACTGAAACGTGGAAAAATATAACAGAACAAAATAATAAACTTTTTCCTTATTGTCGACCGTATTTGAGACATAAAAATATAAAACTAAGACACGAGGAGATTCGTATAACCGATAAAAGTGACGATCGGGGGTTATTTTGTTCTGACCTTTGTTTCTGCTTAATTTTAATGAGTCTGTTTGTGTGTGTGCGTATATGAACGAAAATCGAAGTCTATTAAATTTGATTTATCGGGAAAGGGACACGATGTGAGCGGGATAACTGGGGGGAGAATTGGATCCGAATTATGTATGATAAGGTGTGACGTAAGTGGCGGGGAAGAGGCCCTTGCGGTGACCTATTTCGCCGTGCCACCAATGTTGATCCGACCTGTCCGTTACCGTTATGACATCGCCTCGTTTGAATTCTAGTTCGCCCTGTTCTTGAGGTGTGAAATCGTAGAGCGCTTGGACTAAATACTGAAACAAACGAAAAAATGCAAAATTAATACCTAGTCGATTAAAATACTTTTATAAAGGGATATTATCAAATAGTACATAAATACTATAAAGAAGAAAGAATATGTAAATAGTATTTTAGAATTATTTCAAAGATTTTTTTTGATATACAGGGGATAGACTGTTCGTTAGAAGTTTATGGGCTTCTAGCCAAAATGAAAATTTTGAAAATTCAAAATTAGATATGTATAATCGGTTACATTCTCTTTAAGTAAAATATTTCCAGATTTATAGCGCTCCCGGTTATACCGAAAGTCGACCATCTACTTTGTTATTTTAAATTAAACACCCTGTATATTAACAGGTAGTGCATGTCTAGGAAGCCCAAAATTTACACACGTTACGTGACCGCTAGTACAGTGGCAAATTTAAAAATTATGCCATGAATCTGCAAAAAGTGAGATAAAAAAAAAATGCTTTTGATGCCGTACCCTTTTTTTTTAAAAATTAAAAAAAAACAAATTTTCCAACTATTGTTTAATTGAATTACATATTTCCATTTTTTCGTTTTTAGCAGTCATATTTCTAAATTTGGTTGATACTCTAACAATTTTGTCAATTTTTGCATAATTAACACAGCGAAAACTGAAACTACGTCTTCAGTATGACAGTTGTTGTTGCAAGGGACTGTATCTAGTAAAATAAATAAATTTTATAATATTTTTATTCTAAACCACTTAACAAATATTACTTTTATTGAAAATTATATTTATTTTTGTTTTCTGCATTAAATCGGAAATTCTTAGTTCACAACTAAAAACATTACATACCTCAGCCCTCACAATGTTATTGCATGCACCGTATTTAGGTAGGGTTTGAAATTACGAAATTCAATAGAAATAAATAACCACACTTTTAGTTAATGGTGAGAATACTTAATAAGCAAAAACATTTAAACAATAACTAATAGCAATAAACATTAAGAAAAGAAACTCTAAAAATACATATTTGTTAGACATACATATTGTTTTGTTTCTTAAGTGAGGTAGGCTTTGATATCAGAAACAACAAAATAATATAATAAACTATTTTCATTTTACCTATTGTTTATTATTGTTTGTTCTCTAATTGTATGTCTGCCTAATTTCAAAACCTACTTTAATACCTTCGGTACGTGCATGTAGTAACATTTGTGGATTAACGGTTTCCACTTTATTGCAAAAAACAAACAAAAATGTAATAATTTTCAATAAAGGTAGGTATACAATGTTTGCTAAGTGGTTTAGAATGAAAATGTTTGTAAAATATTGATTTATTAGTACTACATACAGCAGTGACGTGGCCGTGATAATATTGAGTGGTTGGGGCCAATCTCTGGCCAACTTCCCTCCCCCTCTCTTCCCATTTTTTGTATTAAATTTTTGAATCACTTTAGTGCAGTTGGCAGTAATTTATTACCTTGTTTATTGCTATCTAAAATAATACCCACACAAAAAATTTAGTGTAGACAAATTTGGAAGACATTTTAAAATGAAAAATACAGTAAGTTCCTATCGGGAATACTTGTCTACTTAAATATAAGTACTAACGTATTTTCTTCAGAACTGCATATATTTGGTTTTTAAACTGCACCTAAGTACATGAGTCACTTGTTTAGTTCAGGTGTTTTTGTGATTTCATATCGACGAAAACATAACACAACACAGAGCACATGAGTTATTTAAGCGAAGATCGTCGAATAAAATATAATGGATATTTTATGCATAACCCCACGTATTTCTTACAAAGAAAGGGAAACACCATTTTTATTTTCTTTGTTTGTTTACCTAAGCAAATGGCTTGTTTTTTTTTTTTTACTTAAAACACTATTATTATGTATTTTTTTAGGAATAATTACTTTATTATATTCATTATTCCATTTTCATAATTTTTACCTTAAGAAAGATATGAATGGTAGTTCATTTTGATTTGAAATATTATAGTTATTAATTTGGGATGTCATCCTAAAATAATACTACACTTTATTACTATACTTAATAAATATTAAATATTCTTGAACCCAATTTTATTTTTGTTGCGAGGAAGTGTCTAAACCGAAGTCCGTATGCGACTGGGCCGTCTGCGTTTGACTAACACACTTGCCTACCGTGATAGTGGGAGACCCTTCCCGCACAGTACCGAGTACTGACGAGATGACTCGATCAACCAGCAAGCAGCGGGCCACGAAACGGCTGGCCCCACTCCAAAGTAATTTTTGCGTATACTACGACCACCCCCTTTTCCGCTAGTTCCGCGCGGGTACCTACAAACGTCTACAAGTCAGGGCCAATCTAGACGCGGCCCCAGTCATACTGAAGACGTACTTGTAAGTTTACGCTGTGTTAATTATGCAAAAATTTACAAAATTGTTTGAGTATCAATCAAATTTAGAAATATTACAGTGGTTAAGCTGCTAAAAACAAAAGAAAAATGGAAATACCTAATTCAATTAAACAATATTTGGAAAAATTGTGATTTTTTTAAATTTGCTACAGCCTCAGAACTTCAGGTTTTGGTACAGCTTTCAATAATTAAGAAGAATAAGAATTTTTATGCTTGTCTAGCATATTTGTAGGAACAAATCTCCCTCTAAATCCCTCGGAAAGAAAAAAAAAGTTATCACGATTGATCAGAATGAGATTTGAACCCGTGACCTCCGCAAATATTCAATATGGTTGATACAAGAATTATTATCCGATATCTCGGATCGGAATCCATTTCCCCGATAAAAATGCAATTCCTCACAACAACGCAGGATCCACAACCGATATTTTTCTTGCTGAACGCAACTGAAAACGATAAATTATTGTCTTATGAAAACACTAAACACATTCCTAATTTGTTTGCCACGGCATAGTTAATTACAGTATACTATCAGTAAAAACGAGCTCATTAAATGCTGTTTTTTTTGTGGTCCGTTTTCAATGACCTTCAAATCAAGCTGCCATCTTGTAAAGCTGTTGCCGGGAGTTTTCAAACGTGTGAAGTAAAGTTATATATTAAATAAAGTAGGAGAATAAATCAGAAAAATCCATAAATTTATACGTCTTTTATTCTAATTTCATTATTTCAAATATTTCTGAACAGAAATATTATATTCTTGATAAAAAATAAATGATTCTAGTAAAATAATGTTTGATTAAGTAATACATATATTTGCAAGTGTTAGGTTTTATTGTTTCCAGATTTTTGACACGAACACCCCCAACTTATAATTAGGGTTAAAGAGTTATGACTATATCGTTCTGTGTTAGTAATCTATACTACTCCCAAAAATTCGTCGACATTTTTAAGCAGACCCTATATAATACTATGAAAGATAATTTAAATTAATAAAATGCTATTTGAAATACTACTTGGATTTTATAACGTATTCTTGATAATAATATCACTGTTGATAGGTAATCTTCACAGCTACAACAAGCTGTTCCTTTTTTTAGAACGTATTGTCTATCTATTTTTAATTTTAAAAATCGATTCAGCTAATGGTTCATTATGACAAGGCACGATTTATTTTTATCAGTATTTATTTGAATTCATGCAGTCAGAGCTGTTGAAATTGTAACCTCGCCCTAAATAACTATCACGCGTTCCTTACGTTCAAGGAATGTATAAATATTTCCAGTATCTAACAGTTGCAAGAGATCCTAAGAAATACATCCGGTAACTACGGAAAATATGTAACTGATCGGATACAGGGATTTTGTAGTAAATAAGGATTTATTTTGAAAGAAAAAAAAATATGGTTCTACTTTAAAATATTTTTAAAAACAACACATTTCACTTTTATTAAAGAAAGTAATAAAAGGAACTGACTGTCACATCATATTTTTTGACAAATCAGTTGAAAAAAATATTTTAAATATTTCTATGCGAAGATAATATATGAATTTGAATATCTTACATCGTGATCTGTCGCTTGTGATATATGCACCATGGATCGATTGATGTAAATGTTTTCTACCCACTTTTCGTCCGTTTTTACCTCAGAATCGACATTTGCGGGCAATAAAGACAATTTAACCATCTGTTCGGATTTCAGATTTTCAATCTCGTATTTTAATTCGATTATAGTCTCTTCGAGATGGGAAACTTCTTGTTTAATGGCATCCTTAAGGATGGCAGAAAATTCGTGGCTTTTCAGGAAATTTATGATATCTTTTTCTTGACCCGTTGTCATTTTATAAACGTGTATATTGATCACTAAGGTAAAAAGTTCGTATATTTTCACTAGCTAGTTTAAAACAATATTGTATCTGCTTGTTTATTCAAGAACAATGTCTTCAAAACTGTCGCAATTTCGCCGGGCATCCAACGGGGTGTTATCAAGATTGCCAGTGATGTCATTAATGGTCATTACGAAGTCGATTAGCTTGGAATCCCGGGCTTTTGAAACGTCACAGCCGACGGAAATTGCGGCGTTCCGATAAAAAAGAATTATATACATTGTATGTAGTTGGATATTCAGCAGGAATAAATTAATGTGGTATGTGCAGGAACCGGAAACAGAGTAGTCTTAACAGAATAATCTAGAGCGAAGATAAGGATAGATGTTCTAAATTGAAATAAGCAAGCAATTATTAAAATATTTTACCATGTAAAAATAGATATGTCTAGTAGTAGATTTTAAAAAAGTCAATTATGTTTGCGTAATAATAGATTGAATTAAATAGAGTCGCAGTATCTGTCGTATATATTTAAATTTTGGAAAACAGTTATAAAACTTAACAGCAAAAGAAATGATGAAAAATAGATAAACAATTGATAAATCGTTAATTTTCACTAATCACGCAACGCGACACCATGGCATGGGATTCACGAAATCTTCTCATGTCCTGATAGGAAAGGTTCTCCAAATATTTTTAACCACAAATCGTTATAATTTGACAATAGCCGGTGGTTATTTTTCTTTTGAAGTCATCCTGGAAATCTGTGCTGTACCCAATTTAGCTTCAAGGAATGAACAATGTTTCTCTTGTTGACCTGAGCCCTTCATCTACTGTGATACCCAAGAACTTGTAATTATCTTGCTCAGGTATGGACTTACCGTCGCAGGACACGTATAGACTGCTGGCTGATGGAACCGTATTAAATCTGAACCTCAGCAGCCCTGTCTTCTCTCTATTCATTTTCAGTCCATTCTCCTCACACCACCTATTAAACCGACTTATACATTCCTCAGAGGCTAACGACACGTGGGCCATCGAAGGACCACTGATGACACAGGTTGTATCGTCTGCATACTGAGAAAGTACGCAATCGCTCAGAGAACACTTCAGATCATTGACGGCTACCATAAAAAGGCTTGGATCCAAGACGGAGCCCTGCGGAACGCCAACTGTAATTTGCGCAACATTGGAATAATAAGTGGTACGCGCTCCATTCACACTGGACTGAACTGATACATAAGCCTTTCGATCTTTTAGGTAGGAGGAGAACAATGCATGGGCTACTCCTCGTGCCCCAAATGCCCATAGTTTCATTAATATGACGTGGTGATTCAGAATATCAAATGCTTTTGAGGGATCGAAGAAAATTCCTGCAACAACTCTACCCTTATCTAACTCGTCATAAACATGATCCAATGAATGAAAAATCGCGTCGCGTGTTGATTTACCAGATAGAAAGCCAAACTGACTCGGGGGCAGAAGATTGTATTTAGTCAGATAGGACATTAATCTTATGTTTATTATTTTTGTAAATGCCGTTGGTATCGCTATAGGTCTATAATTACCTAGCTGTTGCCTGTTGCCCTTTTTATGTAACGGTATAATTTTACTTATTTTTAATTTATCTGGAAATACCCAGACGCAAAGCATTGATTTATTAAATGTACTAGTGGGCCTACTATTTCTTGTGCGACATCTTTCAGTATAAAACACGGCACATCATCTATGCCAGAAAAATATCTAATTGCAACATCACGAATAATATTTAAGACCTCATCGTTATCAGTTGGGAATAAATACAAGCTGTTATTTGAATTTAGAGTTGTTTGATAATTATTCTGATTTGGAAGAGTTGCAACTGAACAGAAATGTTTGCTAAATAATTCCGCCAGTTCAGCAGGGTCTTCCACTATACGTAAACTATCTTGTATCACAATATTATCTCCATTCTTGTTTTTGTTTATGGAACTAGTTATTTTGTTAATTATGTTCTATGATGTTTTGCTTTTATTTCTAGAATTTAAAATTTGATTATCGTAGTAAGATCTTTTAGTGTCTTCAGTTAATTTTTTGTATTCATCTTTTTGACTTTTCAAGTAACACATTATTATTTTATTTTAATTTTCTTGCCTTAGGTATGTCTTAAACCTTTCTATTGTCTCACTATTAAAGGAACGGCGATATTCAATACTATTAATTATATGCTGTAACCTAGCAACTTGTGTTCTCTGAGCATTAGCTGATAGTGGCCCTCGTTAACACCATTTGTCAACCGTACTTAGAGTGATTTGATGCATTCCGCCAGAACCTTTGCTAGCAATAATTTTTTTTACTTAATTCAAAATATGAATTTTTCTGATCTCCATGCCATAAAAAGCAGGTCCCCATCACTTGCCTAACCAATAAATATATTTTCAATACTATTTTCTCAAAAGTTCTTGATCAATATAGTTTCGCAAGATTTGGGCAAATAGATGTTTTTCTTTGTATTTTTCTTTTACGGTGATGGCAAAGAATTATTGGTAGCTACGTAAATTTAGGGGATTCTAACGGTTTTTTTATTCATGAAAAAAAAACCTTTTTATAGAATCTCAAACGCGATTAGCCCAGATTGGAGTTTAGATCTTCGTTCCGTCAATTATAACAGGGATTTTTATCGCGATTACTCACTCAAACCGGAAATGTTTAAATGACCACATATTTGAGAGAACATTGCATACCGTCTATGTACTTCAATTCATGTAATAATCTACTACAATACACAAACATCCGCTTTAAAATATTACAAATATGGGAGATTTATTGGAAATAAAATACAATTTAAATATTTTATTGCTACAATTTAAATTGTTTATTGCTGTTGATTGATAATAGAATACTAGAATATGAACAGAAAGTTTTAATTCAGTGTCCTAAAATATTAACAATAATTATTAACATTATCAGCTGTCACATTAAATACTGTACTCGACCTTGAAATCTTGTAAATGATAAGAGATAGAGAAATAATTAAATAAGACAAAAGTGGATGTCGGCCGTTCCCATCTTTCTATGAAGGATAAACATAAAAAAATGAAGGCTTAGGGGAAACACTAAAAATCGATGATAAATAAAATCAATTGAAAATAAATTTTCTGATCTACACTAGCGGCATTAAAGTTAGGACAGCTAGTACAATTTTAAAAAATCAATTTTTTTCAATACTTAATTAACACTATTGTAAAAATATCTACAATAAAACAACAAAGTATTTAAGACGGAAATCATCATTAGAATAAGCCTATTAACAGAAAATTTAATTTAACCCAATAACGGCTAATAAATATTACAAGCGATATTTAAAGGAACGCCGACAAGCATGTTTACAATAGGGGGGTGGGTCGACAGTGTCGTGTCATGTGGATGTCTCCTAAAGGTCTCCCACTATAGCTGGGAATAATTGATATGGTACTTGTGAATTATTCAATTAGTAAACTAGTTACGATACGGTCGTTCAATTCCGGTGTTTGTGAAAATAGTAAGTAAAAAATGCCGAAAGAAAAGCCAATAGTGTAGGAAAGAAATCGTTTATTATCACATTACCCGAGGAACAACATTCTGTGCGTGTGATAGCAGAAAAATTAGGAGTGGTAAAATCTAAAACTCTAGATTTCGTCACTCCTAATAGTTGTCGCTACCGAGCCACCGGAACATTCGAAGACCGATATCGTTAACAACTAAACGCCGCTTAAAGGAAGCCGGTGTATTCGGTCGCGTTGCTAAAACGCCAAAAAGGATTACTAAAATGAATTTAACAAATGTCCTAACTTCCATGGCCGGTAGTGTACTTCATTTTACGTAAATCATCCTGAAATAATCTAAAATTCTCTTTTCTTATGCAAAATACGATGCTAAAACCTATGTGCCTTTACGATTCGCGATTTTCACATAAATTTTCTTATTTTAAATACAAATTAGAAAGCGAATGATTCAAAAACAAACTTCAGAAAGAATGATTGAAAATCTTGAAAATATTCGAACATAAGAAAATCTCTATTAGCAAACCTGTAATAGTAAATTACATAAAAGCGTTCAAAAACTTCATTATAATTGGCTATATAATAGCTAATAATTTACAATAATACGAAAATCATGTTCACTTCTTAGATTGTTATTAAATATGATAGGTCTAAAGCTAGACCGAAAGGTTTCTGATGTTAAGTTTCTTGAAACTCGACTGTGTATGAGATAAGTAACAAACAGTTTTCCGCCACCCAAGTAATGTAAGTTGGTGTTCTGAGTTATTGTATTGAAAAAAAAAAATAGATTTAATAATATGATATCATGGTATCATACCTAGCACAGTAATACATTATTCAATAAACAGTACAGTGATCACGGCTATGCTTAACTAATCTCTAATCCAAACTTCCGTTCAATCCTCTATTTCCTTTTTCTTGACTTAATAGATTATAAAGTATTAAGTCAAGAAAAAGGAAATCATTTAAATATACTAAATCTGAATTCACTAAAAAGTGTTCGTTTACACAAATTGCCATACTTTTATAACAATTTAATTGTCTATTTTATAATTCTCTTCAAGCATGTAATACTACATTACAGTTATCGAACCTTCAAAATTAGATATATTCAGAAAAAGAGATATCCTATTCATGAATTATACAAAAACTTTCAACATTCTGATATCTATCGCTATTTTTCTAACATACTATTTAATAATATCCAAATCTTCCAAAATAAAAACATTTTTCTTCTAAACCAATTATTTTTATATTGGGTAATAAACAATAATCATTTTTTTATATTATTTTTATATTTATTTAAAATTAATTTTCTATCATTTAAAAGAATGAAGTTTATTACTTCAAACATAGCGCTATTTTTTGGCATGGCTTAAAAAATTATCAAATGAAGTCGGCGCCAACATCGGTAAAACCAAATAAACAATACACATTAGCAACACGTGTTAATGCCGTTAAAAAATAAAAGAAATAAAAAAAAAATAAAAAGTGATATATAAATTTACTAGCTTGGAGAACATTAAAACTGCACACAATGTACAAATAGGTACTGTCACAACAAGTTGGTTAGTTTCTGGGAATACATAGAATAAAAATAATACCTAGCAAGGTGTAATGTAATAACGGCCATGCTACGTAATGTTTTCTTTTCTTAGTAAGTTAAAGTAAATAAAGACCACTGCTTCATATTTCAAGTTATGTAATTTACCTTGTCACTTTAAGCGGTCTTGTATTCACCTACAAAATTATAAATAACAAAATTAAAACGGTATCATACAAATATGTGCCTGCAAGCGATTTTAGCTACCTAAATATCTCCTGTAACTTAGAAAACACGGAATATTTATATTGCACTTATACAGGCAACAATATAGCACGTGTTATTTCTAAACGAATAGAATAAATATTTGGTAAGAAACGTAACAAACATTTGAGAAAGTGAAGAATGCGGTTGTGGAATTCTGAACAGAAATACGAAATATATTTACAGTTACTAGCAAATGCCGGCTGGTCCAATTTGAAGTGAAACACAATAATTCCCGAAAACAGTTTTATGTATATACAGGTTGTCTAAAGTTAAGTGTTCACCATCACTAACTTCGTTATTATTGGAGCTAATAAGTCGGTAAAAATTAGCTAACTATTTATTAAGACTAGTTAAAACAGTGTAGCGATTGAATATCTTATTTCTGTTATATTCACAAAAACAACATTTTTAAATTGCCCGTGTTTTTACATATTTAAAAAAAAAAAATTAGAAACAAAAAGTTTCTAATACACTACCGTCCCAAATTTAGAAATAAGCGAATAAAATGCACTTAAACTCCTTATTTATTATTGCAACAAAATGTAATTAGTCGTTAGAATGTAATTAACTATTTAGAAACTTCAGTACCTACATTAAATCATATGAAACATAAAAGATACTTTCTTTTTAACACTACAGCGAGATTTGTGATCAAAATTTGTAGCTCCCTTTCCCTTGTGGAACATTTTAGGTTTAGTATGTTCAAAACTGCTAAAAACGCATCCATAACGACAAATCACAACATTAAAATTTTCAAATAGAACATGATTCCTTTGAACAAAACCGGTTTTGTTCACTGATCAATGTTGAAAAGAAAATACCTAAAATAGTAAAACGGTAAGCAACACAGTTTTTTTTTATCTCAGTAAATATTCGAACCTATGGCCTAGTTGATCAATAAATACACTTCCGAGTTCTGCTGAGAACAGTGCCTGCCACTTTTAAGATAGTTCTAACGGGAATATTATTTACACTGCCTCTAATTTTGTTTTCTAAATTCCATCACACTTGGATATAGTTGTTTATAAATTGTCTTTTACATAACCTCATAGATAAAAATCTAAAAATAATAAAATAAGTCAGCGTATTCTAGAGGTCAAGGAATTGGTGTGTCAGTCTGCCTAGTACAGTAGCGGTATCATTATAATTATGAGCAGACGCCTCGTACTGTTAAAAATGGATTCGCTAATAAGCAACTAACGGTAATAATAAGTAATTTTTAAATTGATTTTGACTAACCAAAGAAGCTTCTAGTATATCACATTTTCCCAGATGTGTGGAAGGCATTTTAGTAGTAATCAATAATTAGTAACGAACGCTACACTAAGTACATTTATCAGATTATTGGCACTAGTTGTTCCCTTATTAGGTGAGGTCAGAAAGGTATGTTTTGTTGGCGCACAGCCTTATCACCATTTCTGCATTATTTATCGCTACCAGTGATTGTTTTTACAACGTTGCCAACTAAGTAGCCTATCGGAATTCCTTGGTAATGCCGAATGTTACCACCTGAGGCAGCACGTCAGAACGATTTTTTTTTTGAGTTTCCAATAGTGCGGGTTTATTGTCGTGTTAAAAAAAGAAAATTAAATTTGCAAAGGTTTTTTTACTGATAATTTATAATTCATTCCGAAGGGCTCCGTTAAAAAACAGAACTCTTTTTTGCGTTCATTTCAAGAATTGTATTCGTGAAATATAGCAACTAGCAATGCACTATCAATTATTCTTAAGTAACATAAAACTTAAAGCTAGTTAGCTGATTTAACCGACTTCGCAGCTTCAATAACAACGATGTTACGTAGTGCAGCGGAAATCGCCAGATATAAAAAATCGGTTAACCGATTTTTCCAAAAAAACTAGTTAATCGATTTTCAGTAAAAAAAAATGCTTTTTTAGAGTTGCTATGTATTTTAAACTCGAAAACTTATTTAATACGTAATAATGTGATTTTAAAAACCGGTTTTACCGGTTACGGTTTCTGTTTTGAAAACGATTAATAGCCATATCGAAAACCGGTTTCACATAAAACCGGTTTCGATTCGTAGCACTAGAACTTAGTAATGGCGAACACTTAACTTTAGACACTTTTATACGCAAAAATAAGTTTAACGAATAATTTTATAACATGAAGGTTAACACAATTTCACATTACCTTTTTACCAATTTTTAACCATCCTATTCAATCAACATTTTGATTATCACAAAAGATTTTTCAAAGTAATTTTTTTTGTAAAGGTATGTGATATAATTATTTTAGCTTGTTATGTTATTCATAGTTTAAAATCAATACCATGTTTAATGTTTAAATTTTGTGTACAATTCTGCAAGTAGTACAGAAAATAATTTTAGGCGATTTCAGAAAAAAAATGAGTGAATGTAAAACGCACAAGAAATGCATATAGCTTGCGTAAATGTTTGTACAGCTAATAAAGGAGATTTTATTATATTCAATTCCATTTCAATGGCAATTGGAGACGTTTTAAACAAATTTCAAAGCGTATTCGTCTTCAATGGAGTTTCCCCATTCTATCATTTTGTATTGCTTTGCTAGTAATATCAAATTTGCGAAGGCGACATCGAATTTGCATTTATACAAATGTGGTTTAATATGCAAAAGATTCACGGTACGAATTGCATGTAGAGCGTGGTCCTATACAAAACACTATTAACTTGCAAATTCACAGCTTTTTGATGAAATCCGAATAATTTGAACAGCCAAAAAATGTATATAAGTAATTTCTCTTTGTACTTCAGTAATTTACGATGTGAACCAACTCCAATAACATTTGTTTAACAAATAGTGGTTAAACTTTATAAACAATTACACAAACAATGTAAAGTGTCGCCCTGAAAGTACAAAAATTTCTTTTTTTCGTTATTTCACATGCAATATGTAATCGCCAATGGGCAATGATTTTGTATATTCTTTTTTACATACATAAAATACGCTGAAATTTAGGAAGTCGGTAATAGCAATCCAGACGAATAATGGTAGGAGAACATTATCACAAACATATCGGGTTATTGAGGTTAAAAAATTAGTAAAGGAAATGGACTAGTAACTTGTTCTCTTGTTTTCTGTTCGTGGAAGCAAGTTATCAATGAAACCAATTGGGAAACACCGTTTATAAAGTATCATAAATGAAATCTTGCTTTAATTTCTTCCTTTAATTTATTTACGTTTAATTTATTAAATGTATTTAAATAGAAATTAGTTTTTCAAACAGTAGTATTTTAGATTGTCATAATGGTCAACATGTTTCAGCTTTTGAAATCACTTGAAATGATTCTACATTTAGTCTCTTGCTTATTTTGTATGTCCTTATATGTTCAATACCACTGCGGCATAGCTGACAATGTAATATAAATTACACTTTACAGTTTATTAGAAACATAGGAAGTAATGAATCCGTGAGTATTCGTTGCAGAAGATTTCACTGTGTAATAAGGACACATAATATGTGTCTTTATTATACATTTATATTATAAAGAATATATCACTCATCTGTATCAAGATTAAAGATGGCTCAACAAAGATAGAAAAAAGTGCACTCTAAATGTATTTTAATAAATTTATACTAAATACCTACGAAAAATAAATAATATTAGTAAGAATTCTCAAGAATTGAAATTTGACAAAAGCTATAATCAATGAAATGATATAAATTAAGTTTGCGGAATCAGATATTAACTATTAAATTTTTTGAGGATTAAATAAGTTTGAGGAAATCCATTCACTAGGTTAAAAGTGACGATATTTATATATTGTTTTATTTACATACATTCATTTATTTATTAAACAAATTAGCCTCCACAATTTTGCAATTGAGAGAAAATTCATGTAGACTAAACAGACTCGTATGTTTATCATCGCAATTATATTTTTCACATAATTAGCCACTTGTCAGCAACTGGCTTAATTTACTTGTGGAGATTAATATTAATCGGCATTAAATAAATTTGCATGAACTAAAACTGTGCCTTATATCTCTATAAATGTTCCTTTTGGTTTCCCATGTAAACACACATATTCTTCATTTTATAGTGAGATAACTAACCATTTATGAAGTATCTATTGTATAAAAAGTACGTTTAGGTCGTTGCGCAAACATACTTTTAAGTATCTTTTACACAAGATACTTCCAGCACTACTGATAATCATAAAAAGAGTCAAAGTTGGTTCTATATTCAATTGTTTTGTTTTAAAATATTTTTTCACAAAATATGCAAAGGTATCTTAGCGCCCATTTAACATTTATTAGAGCAAATCGATACCTAGCATGTAATCACATGTATTTACTAGATTTTATTAGATCATTTAGTAACATATTCAGGATTACAATTTAAACAAATGTGTTCACAATTAACCAATAAGTACTCGTTAGTATTAATTTATTCACATGATCGTGCAACATTTCCATTTAAGTGAACAAATACTGAAACTCTTGATAATTACAGATTATGAATTAAATATTTTGGAATATAAAACAACGACTTGTAAGGCTAGATTACACTTACATGTATATTGTACAGTTGTAGTACAGTATTATAAATCAAATACCGATTTTAGAAAGAATGTTATTTAACATTGCTGCAATATTAATGAGTCATAAGATTGTTACAGTGACAACTGCAGTTGTGTTAACTTAATTGCAACATGTACGTGTTTTCTCGTATGTAATTTAAACTGAGATATTTCCAATTTATTGCAATATTAGTGAAAAAATAAACCTTGAACATTCAACTATAAAAAAAATAATTTGCAATGAAACTAAGGACAAGAACTTGGATATTCTACAAACAAAATTACATATAACATTTACTCATAAATAAATTAATTACCAAATAAATTTTGTAAAAGTATCTGTTTATATATGTCATATTTTATTATAAATTTTATTACAACTGTTAGGTGTTGTTTATTGATAAACACCTTAATTTATATTTCAATATAAATAATAACTCATATTTTGATGAGGCATTTACACCATTGCTTTGAAAACAAAAAAAGATATGCCCTGCTGCTACCCAATTTCACACATCCACCCCAAATTTAAATAAATTACTGCCCATGTTTACCCCTTCAACCAAAAGGAAATTAATATAATAAGTATATAGACAATTTTCACAGCAAAAGACATAAAAATTATTTCTTCAACATATTATTATACTCCTTTGCAAATCAATGACAAAAAATAATGCTAGCATTCGTTAAAGCAAACATCCTTTGTTTTTAGCCTTGTCTGCTTCATTTATGCACATATTGAAACTTTAACAATACTACATTTAAATAAAAATAATAATAAAAAAAATGTATACATCATTGAAACTTGAAAGAAATATTATGTAAGCTAAAATTTACAAGAGTTAAACATGAAAACAGAATGTATAAATAAAAGGTATTGTCCTTACAATGATTCATGTTTCGCTTGTATTATTCATTATGGGAATTAGAATTTGCAACAGTTTACGGCTAATTTAACCAAAGCAAAAGCAACAATTTAGCAAAAGTTACAAAACTGAAAATTAAATCATACAGGAAATAAAAATTAAAGCTGTTACCTCTTCAGCGACCACCATATCCTTTAATTTAACATCTTGTGAACGTGAAACGGATGCTGTGCGGTGATATTCCACTAGCTCGTTCAGAGAATTGAATTTCACTACCCACAGGAAGAATTTACCTTGAGCATCCCTTAACACTTTAAAATGCTGAACACCATCCGAACATCTAAAACGAACATCTTTAGAAAACACTGCGATTATAATATTCTTCGTGCATACTTGACTGATAATGAGAAATCTCCTGGTGACGATTCACTAATACGTATTAAGAAGGCCCCATCATGTTTTGTATTTAATAATTTTTCTGCATCAGCTCTAGTTATTTTGCCATAGTACCAACTGGAAGGTATTTTTATTCATAAACACGTGAATAAAATCAATGCATATGTATCGCATCAATTTAGGCCAAAATTAAGGCTGATAAAAAAGAAAAAGCACATATATTCTTTTATTTCACATTATTATGTTGTTTATAAAACATGAAAACTTTTTTCTAATGAATATCAGATCAAATAATTATAAACAAAATTAAATTTTGCTTATCAAGATAATGACAGAGAAATATAATTAAGATTAAAAATAATTGATCATATTTCATTTAATTTTTAGTACATATCCAATAATTTAGGCCTATAAATTGTATAATAATCAATTACAATATCATTTGTATTGTAGATTGCGAATTTTATTATAAAAAATGAAATTATAAAGCTCAGTGACATATCAATTGAGATGCATACATGGCTTTGGCTACAGATCAATTCAACCAGTGGGTTCTAGAACATACCTGTGATTTTTTAATTCTATGTAATTGCTAGGTATTAAGCCTTCTTTACCGTCTAATTCTGCTCTGAACCAATTCATATCATCTTCCATATTCAGCACCTGTAAAGATTTCAATTGAAATCCGCAGGAAATTATCACATTATGATCTTACTTTCAACACCTGATATCTCTTAAAACTCAGCTCATCTTCAGCTGTTGCATTGAATTCGTGTTTTGCTACGGCCTCCATTATTGTTATTATTATTTATCACTTACACAAGTCTATTATACTATCACTATTATAACTAAATACAAAGACGTCAACAATTTCTTTTTTCTTTCAGATAAATATTCACAATCACTAACAATAATAATTAAACGTAGTTGTTTCACAGCACTTAAAACACATCACGTTACAGTACTCAAGTACTTTGCTGGGATTTTTGGTGTCTTTTTTCGTATATTCTGCGAATTTATTTTTGGTGACCTTTATGAACACTCCCACAATACACCATTGAAATTTAAGGAAATTGGCAGCGTAGGAAAATACCTTTCGTTTTTTTAAGCGAAACCTAGCTGTTTTCTATATAAAACTTCGGTCACTGAACATATTTTTGCTAACACAAGCAGATTATAATTGCATAAAAACTAACGCGCTGCAAATTGATTAAGTATTCAGACAATCTCAGCTATATTTCAAGGTACTACTTTTTAGACACGCAAGTTGTTGCATCCCCACTCTTCAGCACTGACAGATAAATGCAATTAAAAATACGATGGTGATATATTTCTGTGCTACAGTTTATTATATTAGCTATTTTCTAAATTATAATCAATTTCCAAATAATAACTATACTGTATTTTTAAAGTATCATAGAGTTTAATTTTATATTTAATCGGAAGTATATGATTTTATAGGAAATAATCGAGTGATACTTTTAGGTGCAGGTTACGTTCCAGAAGTTTTTAAATGATACAGAGTTTTCCAAAATAAGGATATTGAGGATGGTCTGTGGAATCTCATAGGTATTATTTATCCGTTGCTGATTTTATGAACTTGTAGAGCTTTTTTTATGCCTAAAGCAAACTGATTTCGTGATGGTCAACTTAGCGTTTTAATTTTCATGTTGACAACAATGCACGAAATCGCCATTTCAACCAACATATAAATAAAATATTACTGAATGCGCGTCAGATTTCCACAATGAATTCCACCTTTTCCTTCTACTGTTATTTGGGTTGCCTGCACTTGCTCTCGGTGTAAAACTAAGGCTTCATTCTTTTTTGTGATATGTATTTCCAAAATTATATCTTATATCAATTGCAATATATCATTCAGGATTTGAATTTACAGATTTACACTGACTGATTTGCTTTATCTCATGAGATTACGGTTCTATTTAATTATTACATTTCTTTCTACTTTTATAACATCCGGATTAAACAAACTTTATAATGAATAGGTAATAATTAATTATTTTATAATTTTACTTTCACACTTTTATGGGTGATTAGTGATATAGACATAAACCTCAGTAGGTGTATAGTAATCATCTACTTTATTTACCACTCGGATACAGCTTTGGATAGTCATAATTTGGAAATTATATATAAAAAAATAATATCGATATTTGTTTTATAAAGATGTTATATTTACAATTGAATATTATTTACAAAACTTATAACAATTGTATAAATCTTATAGGTAAAATTAAATCTTGCAATTACTTTTAGGAACTTTAAAACTACTAAAGATGAAGCGCAAAATTATAATTATCTACGATTTTGTATTAACAATCGTTTTAATACTTTTTTCTTGAAATTATTAAAAATAATTGCGGAAATTTAAATTTGCCTATCGGAGACAGGATTTACTTTTTTTTTATCCGGTTACTTCTTTTCATTAAGTTCGATGAAGGCTTTCTCCAAGAAAGGCTGCTCACAATCTTCTTTCCATACATTTTTCAAACGCAATTCAGCTAAGTGGTTACAAATATTTAATTCGTTTTCGTCTACGACTAGTTTTATCGTATCGCAAATATCGTCTTTGATGTTGAAGAAAATTACCGGACGAGATTGCTTTTTGAAACTGTAATGATATTTTTGAGTGTCTGTTTTTGAGGGAAAATATATACATTTATACACAAATAATTACCATGTACAGACTTACCATGCAACCCGAATAATCAATTCGGTGAATGTTGCTAAAATCAATTCCTATGGGCAAATCATTGTTCATTGAAGCCCTTTTAATGGATTCAGTAAAATAATCGACAGCTGGGAAATACAGACCTAGTTCTGGCTTTACCACCACATATTCCTCGTGTTTCATATTCTAAAATGCACATTTAGTGGTATTTTTTAATATGCCAGAAATGCATAATAAAAATAATAAGTACCAGAAAAACGTTGCTGTCGATTTGAGGTCTTGTCCAAATCTTTAATAATATCGTCATATTAAGAATAATTCCCGTTATTAGTCCAGCTTCTACGCCCCAAAACATACACAACCCAAAAGTTGTCAAAGCAATCGCCAAATCAAATTCTACAAGCAAATAAATAAAATAACGATCATTGTTATTCGTATTATAGCACTTACTATTGCATTTCCACAATTTTGGTATGACTTCGTAGTCCACCATAAAGATTACAGCAGTAATAAGAACGGCGGACAACGTTGCTTTGGGAATGTAATAAAAGTATGGCGTCAAGAAACTTAGAGCTAGCAAAATAATGGTGGCTACAAAACTATTTTTTTATTATTTGGAATAAACGATAAGGTATGGGATTGTTCACCTGCATATAAACCTGCAAAAGGTGTTCGTACGCCACTGGCGTTGCTTACGGCAGATCTCGTGAATGCTCCGCTAGCTGGTACTGCTTGGACGAAAGAGCCCAAGATATTGCAAATGCCCAAAGTCATCATTTCGTGTGTGGCATCGACGATTACGCCCACGGCTAAAAAAATGCTTGTTGTTAATACATTCAAATTCGCCAACTTCAAATGCCATTTGTTTCTTCAAGTTTTGTGGTTCGTCGGCACAATAACTTATTGGCATCTGGTTAACTTACAAAATGCTTTTGCTATTGCGATATTTTGCAACACCGCAACTATTGGTATCACAAATATTCCAGATCCTAAATCTCTAGCCATACCGATAAAGTTGATTATTTCATTATTGTAGATAGTGCTAAAATTTGGTAATTTAAATCCTGGTAAGCCAGGTACAATATCGCCTGTGATAAAGACAAAATCATTCTCGCATTTTAAATAACTTACAAAATAAATATCTATTGTACCTACCTGAGACAGCAAAAGGTATTTTGCCAGTAAATTTTTGATAACAAAATGCCACAATTGAGCATATTAAAACTAAGAGGGCGTTTTTTCCAATTGACAGTAACCATAGAGCTTTGGCACCTTTCGGATTTTTCACTTTTATTTTACAAATTTGCTAAAAAAAAGAATTCTCCAAATACATCATGATCAAAAAAAAAAACTTGACTCACCTTTATGACCAACAAAAACGCGATACCGAAAAGCCCTAACGCCAAATCGGGTATTTTGGTGTCGGAAACGTTTTGGAAAAATTTTACGTACATATCAACTATTCCTTTACTACTGACTGTAAGTCCAAACAGTCCCTTCAATTGACTAGAGGCAATTATAATAGAGGTGGCAGAGGTAAAAGCTGAGGTCACAGGCATTGATATAAAATCTACCAAGAAACCTGCGGGATAAATAAAATTAAAAATTTGCATAGTTTATATTCGTTATTGTTATTACCCAATTTGAATACTCCCATGAAAAGACGAACCATCCGCTTAAAAACGATAAAAGAATGATATGATCAATAGTCAGTCCGTCAGTGTATGAAAAAATAAGTAAAGACAACAGACTGGTAGGTCCTATTGATACTTCCTTTATGGTGCCGAAGAAAACGTAAGCAAATGAACCCATAAAAGCAGTGTATAAGCCATACTGTGGTGGGACTCCAGCTAAAGAAGCGTACGCCAAAGACTGCGGCATCATCGTTAAACCCAGCGTTATTCCTGCTATCAAGTCTGATATTACGTCGATTTTCTTGTATTTGGGCATCCATTGCAGGATGTAAAAATGCCGCAAGATCTGTTCTTTGACGAGATTAGGCACTAGAAGATGTATTGTCGGCAATACTGTCTTTTTTTTTAGAAATACTTACTTTTAAAGAGAAGACGTTAAATTTTCAGCGATGGCGTAATTAATGAATTTGAACTTTGGCGTTACTCCTTTTATTATATGATAAATTAGCTGCGAAGGTACACAAAATAGGTCTGGAGATAACACTATTTGATTACTTCTTTTTATGTTATTATTCTAGTAGAAGGACGCAGACTAATCCACTTAATACGCTTAAAAAAACGTTTCACTTCCAAAATGCATTATCATTAAAGGTGTTCACCGTAACTAACACAAAAGTTTTGAACACAGGTAATTATAGATTTATATTGTGAGAGCTGCAATGGGCACGTGTGTGTATAATCACTAACAAAGCAGTTCAACTAAAAGGGAATTTATATAATTAAGTAAAAATAGAGCAATATTAAGTAAACATTTTTGTGCACTTGAGTAATATGGACAATTTTGTAAAGATTATGGAATTTATTTAATGTATATTTAAAAGGTAGACGGACGGAATAGATAAATACTGGAAATATAACTTTGTTAATGAGTTGATTATTCTACAAGGATTTAGTAAGCGTTCTTATTTAATTGTGTAAGTAGAAATGTGTGAGAAGTCGAAAACTTAAAATCGCCGTCCAATAATTATAATCGACCACCCTTTTTTGTAATGAAGTTCCATTATTAAACATTGTAGGAAAGAAATTGTGGCTTAATAACTAAACATTTGATAGTATAATCCTGCATTGTTTGTTTTCTAGATGAAAATAACTTGCTATTTTTAATTAAAATAATGTTTTTGAATATAATTTAAATCCTAATAATAAGGTATTGATGCCTATGATAAATTATACAAAAAATATGTTCCACTACATATACATGAAAATTACAAAAAAAAAAAACAATTTATTTTATACACACTTCAGTTTTAATAAAAATATGTGTTTAAATGTAGTGGTGCGTTAATAATAATAAATTAAATCCCTAATTACTTATGTTACGAAAGTAAAACATGTGGCTTTTATCTACTATTTGTTTTTAAAGTAAATATGTAATACAGAGATTTACGAGCTTCGTTTATATACAGTAATGGAAGAGAGCATATATAAATTATGTTAATACAAACTTTCAAATCTTATATATAGGTACTTACAGTTCAGTTAAAAGAAATTATAGTATTTCAATTATCAGAAAATATATTACTACTTGTATTGCTTGCAGCAGAGTCAAGCAATTCACTTTTTAAAACATAAGTTCTCAGATAAATAGCTTTATCTAATAATAAAAAAGGAATAAATCCATCAGTGGGACAGCTTCGACAGATAATAGATTTAATTTATATGATTTACTTATTTAATAACGCAGGATCTTCGGAAGTAAAGTAGTAGTAAAGTCTCAAGAAACAAATAGATTCCGGGTGTACAGAATTAAAAAAATATATGAGACTTTTTAACCCCAACCTTAACCTAAGATTTTTTTAAATTGAAGGAATGTGGAAGATAACATTTTATGTTGTCTAATTCTTAATAATATATCTTTATGAACCCTGGTCCACAAATGACTTGTTTTGAATATATACAGACTGGCTTTGATAAGGATACTACTGCTACTCAAAGATACACGAAAAATAATTGAAAAAATGATATGTTTGTGTTTCACATATAGGATATTTGAAAATATTTAAAAAAATGTATTACAATTTTTTTATTATAAAATAACTCAGCTATAAGTGTCTGTAATCAGGTTTACAATACAACGTTTCAGCTCTGAAGAGCATTAAAATCAACCTTACTTTTTTTAGCTTATACGGTCCTGTATACGTTTCTGCTATACATTGGTAGTACGATCCTGGATAGGAACTTCGGTCATGTTTGATAAAGTACTATATGACTTTGCGAAACCGTATTGTTTATCAACATGATGGTGCACTCGTTGGTTCTACGAGAATTTTCCGAAAAGATAGATTGGTCGAATGGGTCTATAGTATATCCCATGGCCACTAAGATCTCCAAACCTAACGCTATAAGGACTTTTGCATGTGGAATTTATGTAAATGTCGAAATATTACGAATTCATTTACAAACATTCAATGTATCTGGCGCTATGACAAGTAGTCTATGTTTACTTCAAAATGGAGCACAGATTGAAAATTTTTCATTTATAATAAATTCTCATTTTGCTTAATTTTAACTCTTATTCAGTAAATAAAAACAGTAATGCCGAGTTGATTAAAAAATACCGAAAGCATTCCGTTGTTTTATTTATAATTCAAAAGTGTTAAGTATTTTTTTTCACAATTGCGTAGGTATTTTTAAAGCATTACTTGACTTTGGGACACATACCAGAGTTGCAAAATTGGTTAAATGGGGGAAAAATACAAAGTAACAGTAAAACATTATTGTTATTCAGTTATTGCGTAAGTAGTGTGAAAAAAAAGTCATTGCCACCGTTTTTAGTGTAGAAAAATCTAGTAAAAACGTAAAAAGACATACAGGGTCGTATTTAAAAAGAGTAAAGACCAAACCTGATTACAGAAACTTTCGACTATCTATGTTATCTTCAAATAAAAAATCAAATGCATTGAGATTTTTCTTATTTTTAATACTTAAACGGAACTATATCAAAAACCCAAAATCATCGATTTTTCGTTTTGTTTCGCTTTCGTCATCCTTTTGTTCTTGAACCCTCTAATGTCAATAATTTTCTTTCATACTAAATATTTGTGCTGGTGGTCGAAATCAACGGAAAAGGTATCATTTGATTATTGACAATCATTCGAGAACTCATTATAATATGGATTATCGTTTCGATTATGAATAATCTTTCGATTATGTTTGTGTTATATTTGTAACTTCGTTAGAAGGCACTTTGACGTTTTGTATTTATTATTTTGCGTAAAATAGCAATACAATTTTATTCCATTCTAGTTGATACAATTTCCTAAATATTTGAAAAAAAGTTATTTTCCCTCCTTCTAGTCCTCCCACCAATGAATTGGTGCACAACACAAAATAGCATAAAATTTTGTAGATCTTTATTGTTTTTTTTTTTTGATATATATTCATATATTTTTCTACAAATACATAACGTCTAATAAACAGCTTTATATGTGTACAATTATACAATACTTTGATATATCTTTATAATAATTATTTATATGGTACTGGGATCACTTTCAGACAGTCAAAATCAACTCAGAAACTATATATATATATACTGAAATAAAGACTATAATGATAATTCTAGTTATAAAATAGGATGTATTGCTTACAATTTATAATACTTTTGGTTAGTTTATAAACTACAGAAATATGTATAAAATTACTTGGAAACCACTTTATACAATGCATTGCTTACAAAATAAATCAAAATTAATAGTATTATGTTGGTATCACTTTCTGAGAAATAAACGATCCCTAATAGCCAAATTTAAAATTCCCGCCACTATTTTTAGTGACTCTAACGTAAACGCATTAAAATAACTATTAATGTCGTACAAAATAGTAGATAGCAGGTAATTTTATGTTTCAACGTTGAAGTTACTAAGAATAATTGCGGGCAATTTAAATTTGGCTATGTGGGATATTACTATTAGGTGGAATTTTTCTATAAACTAAAAATGAAAATTGACTAGTGGTAAACGTTTTGGAGTGGGGTTCTTATTCAGGAATTTCTTCAGTGCAGTCTTTAAACGTGTACATTGTCCTAATTTTATCTTTAGTTATTTTGATTTTAGGGTATATCTTAAATACCCTGCCTAATACTTCGCGCATATCAGAAATTATAAAGTTGGATAAACTGTATATCGCTCGTATTTTGTTGAAAAAAAAAGAAAAAGAAATGGAATGTATGAATATACAAGATTAAAAAAATAGATTCTTTAACATTCCTGAAGTATATATTTTCAATTTGAATTTTTTAATTAATTAATCTATATGAAAGTATAAATCATTATGTCGGGTGGCTGGATCATGGGCGATACACCTCATTTACGGTGATATCGCAAAAAGATATGGTATCAACAACAATGGAAGTTACGAAAATGGTGTTTATATGTTGGTGGCCGCGACATTGCTGTTGCAGGCGCTTTTCTGTTGTAATTATCCCGATAAAATACTCAACAAAGTAAGCTGATGGTTCCGTTATCGCTCCCAGCAGCAGTAATCTATTTAACGGTAATACTACCATCGAAGTCAGCAGGCCCTTGAAAGCGTCGGTTCTTAATTTCGTACTGGAAAAAGAAGCTTTTGCGTCGATTGACGTATGAACACCAATACGGTTTGCTGTAGTGCCCGATATCAGTTCGTTATTGTAGAGGTTTAGGCAATGGACTGGTTCTGTAGCTCCCCTAGGCAGTGAAATACTGTTAGGGCGACGAGCAAAAAAGAAAAAAAATCAATACACGAAGCTACACAAAGCACACATTTTTCGAGTAAAGAAATGAGGGTCACACTGATAATTTTTGGCAATCACTTTATATTCACCTATAATTTCGTACATAAGCATCACTGATTGTCAGTCATTTAAGGTCGCGTTACAGAGGATAAAAAAATATTACTTTTACTCTCCTAAATAAATTGAAAAAAAAAGAAATGCTAAACGTGATACTTCCTGACCAATGAAGCTAAACTGTAGTGGTGATAGTAAAAACTGATTCATATACTGGGTAAGTTTTTTATCTTGAGACAACGGAATATCTCTAAAACACTGCATCAAATCAAAAGAAGATCTTAATAAGATGTTATAATGTAGGGGGCTCACTGAATGGTGCCGAACTCGATCCCCCACCTCACCCCCACCAGAGTGAGAGGGGGGGGGACAACTTTGAAATCTTAAATGGGAACCCCCATTTTGTATTGCAGATTCGGATTCTACGCCATCAAGTATGTAGCTTACTAATTTGAAAAACCTTCAGTCATTAATTATATTGCGAAATTTGAGATAAGTTGAAAGTGGTCATTAACAACTGGTAACAACATGAACTGTATAGAATATTGTTTCACTGCAACACTTAATAGCTCATAGGTTGAAACTCATATTTTCTAGTATCCTGACGGCTAAAAATTTTCGGTGCGACCCTCATAAAATAAAAACGGAACCAAAACACTTTACTTTAGCGGTAGAATAAGTACGGTATTCAATTACGAAAGTATAACCCACAGTAAATAAAACCAATATTAAAGCAATAAATACATATTTTGGGATAAAAATTTAAGAGGGGGCTTTAAAGTGTTTGTGAAAAAAAAATCGTTGGGGCACTTTAGTCGTTCCTATACAATGTAATTCCAAAAGACGTGGCTTTTAATTTCTAATCTGTATAATAGATGTTAGTGTTGTACTCTCTAACGGATTACACAACAAAATCACAGGGGTCGGTAGAAGGAAATTTTTTTTAAATAATATTTAGTTTTTGCACGGTTGCTACAACATTATTCTCTATCATGGCTTATGGTCATGGTGGCGGAAAACATCAACTTTGCGTTGTCAAGTACGTGTGCAAATGTCTATTTTTGGATAGTAATTGTAGAATCCACCCTGAACGCAATAGTGATTAGTGCAATGTGCAAGTGGTTTTGGTCACAGCATTTCTTGTGGTGAACAATGGGCACGGCAAAAGTAAAAGCTAAATATAACAAGTCTCACTGCTATTTTGTCTGGGACTTCTTCCCAAATCCTGCTCCTGGAATAAGGGTTTTGTCATGGTTTTCCCTTAGATTAGATTAGATTAGGATTGGGGTGGCCTATGGAACTGTTTCACCGCGACCTTTTCAGATCTATCCCCTTTTTCCTAGACCGCGCTCACTAATTTTGCCCTTTTAATTAGGGTTATCATCTTTGAGAGCGGCTTCTTCGTGTAGCTGCTAGCTGTGGGGTTTTCCACGCCCATTACTAGAAACCTTGTCCTCACCAGGCCTTCACATTGGTACAGTACATGAACTGGTGTTTCTTCCTCCTCTTGGCAGAATCTGCAGGTTGCCTCATCTGCCAGGCCTGTATACTACAGTGACCAGTCAGCAGACCTACTATCATTTTGACAGTCTTCTTGTCTTTATTCAGTAGATCTCCAGTAAATTCAGGGATCTGTTCCTTTAGGAACTCTTTTGCCTGTCTCTGTTCCGGTGATTGTTGCCACCACTCTCTGGACTGATTATGTATTCATTCATTGATGGATTTTTTAATTTGCAATTTGGTAGTGCCGAAAGACGGGCCAACTCCAGCTCCCTTGATGAACTTCGCCTGGCCAGCTCGTCCGCCGCTTCATTTCTTCTCACGCCTGAATGGCTAGGGACCCAGGTCAAAGTTAATTTCATCTGGCCTCATTTAGGGTGCCTACGCAGTCCCAAATCAGCTAGCAATCCACATTTACGGAACTAATCGCTGTAAGTGTGGACTGACTGTCGGAGAAAATAGCTACGCTTTCACCTGGCTCTGTACATCTTTCTATTTCTCCGACACAATGGTGGATTGCAGCAACCTCAGCTTGGAACACCGTTGTCTTTGTTGAAGCTTACCGAACGAGCCTTTTTAGGCTTCTTAGCGTATTCCAGCCGCAACACTCTAGTCCGTTTTACAGCTGTTCTGTATGCCAGTTTGAGTCCGCTCTTATTAGAATACCTGTCTTCCAGTCCTTCTTATCTGGTATATGGTTTTCCCTTACTCCTTGGCAAATGCTGGGAGACAACTGAAGTCGTTCCATGGGCGCAAATATAATAACAACTGACCGATTTACAGTAGACTTGTGATTATGTGAACTGATCATATTTTTTGGTTGTTCACATATTTCAGCGTTTTACATAAAGTAGTATTCACATAATTGCGAGGCTACTGTTTCATATTTTTGTTATTAACAATCATAGGGAAATTATGTAGTTAGAGTAGGAACATTTCAATTGTTATGGAATCCATATAAAACTTAGAATGGGTAGCCTCGCGTTGTACCTTTGAGTGGAGAACGGCGTTAGGATGATTTGATTTAGCTTTTCATAAATAAAGTACTACTTTGTTGTATATATTTATGTTGTACCATAAGTAGTTAGAGATAATATTTAAAAGGAAAGAAGATGCATGGATCCTCCAATTATACAAATTGAAAAACATAAGCTTGCGATTTAACAGCAGAAGAACTATAAGAAATGAATACGTCAGCCCCTGATGCGACGAGTGGCGATCAACAAGCAGCTAATAACATAGCACAATCTAAAAAAACTATTTAACTTGTAAATACAAAAAGTCAAGAGGCTGCGGATGGCGCCCACAACAAAAAAAGAAAATTAAGCACATGTAGAAAATGAACTTTGTATTTAACTCTAAAAAACAATAAAATATCTAATTTGTTTCATTGAGAGTGCATATAATGTCAGGTATGTGGAAAGAGTAATTTATATGTATATCTTTCTATGAAATAAAGAAATATAAATAGATACCTAATTTATTAAACAATGTCGTATGTAATCTCTGTAGTAGGTAGAAAACCCAATAAAAACAGAAAATGGAATCAATTTTTTTATACTCGGCAATTACGTTATGATGCAAACACCATCTAGTCGACCAAGCCAACTAAGCAAAGGATCTGGCAACAGTGGAAATAACCTTTGCTTATACACTCACTTCAATGATCGATAACAAAAGAAATTATTGATAATTAAAGTGCGCAATTCAGCAACGCGAGTCTTACATTACAACTTTTTTTTCAGCATTTACATCTCGGTTGTACGCTTTATTAAGTAAAATTAAAAGCCCAAAGCGACATGTCGACAATCGTTCGTAAAACTTAGATATATTTCAATAAGATACAAATGAGTTATGTTGTTTATAAATCTAAACGATAGCGCCATCTATTGAGCCTCGCATTTTAAAGCCCCCTCTTAAATACTAAGCATTTCACAAGGCCAATCACCAAAAATTTCTTATAATTTCGGTATTTATATTTAAATGGCGCACAATAAATACATATTTAAAGCAAACAAGCAATCATAAAAGTTGAACTATTGCAACTTACTTCATCAGGAAATTAAATTTGCCATCTTGTACGTTCCAAACGCAAATCGTTTGATCCAAACTGCTCGAGATCAATGTATCTTCGCCGACAGGCACCAACTGCAAAACTTCACTCTCGTGCGCGCGCCAGGTAGCTATAATCTGACCGGTCCGCGCATCCAGCACGGTAATATGTCCGGAAGATTGCCCCGCCGCAATCCACAGACCCGATTTCGCTATGGCTAAGCAACGAATCAAATTTCCTTGATTTACGTTAACCTTGAAAATATAATCAGTAATCATAGAGTAACGACAGTTAAAGAGCAATTACCTTTAGGTCGTGGGTGTAAGTGCAAGTTCTGGTATCTATCACGCGCAGGATACCTTCAGTCGTAGCTGCAAATATTAAAGAACTCGGTGCTGGCATTGCTTTTATCGTATTGACCGGTGGAAATTTGGGGCTCTCTAATAAGCCAACTAGTTGGCCGAGGAAAGGATCCCATATGTGAACTGTCCCGTCGCAGGAAGCTACTAAACGGAAACTCTCTATGAAAGTAATCGCCATTATCGATTTCCTGTGAGAAGTATAAGTCCACTGGCAGGTAGAATTACTCAAACCATCACCTTGACTGCGCAGCGACCATAACTTTACAGTTTTCTCGCGGCTGCCTACTCAAAAATAATAATGATAATAATAAATGCATAGAATTATTTTAGCATATATACCACTCAAAAAACTATTTTCGTTATCCAAAACGCACAAAGACTTTACAGAGCTTGCGTGGCCGATAAAGGTTTGCAATTTTATTTGTTTGAAATTAAACATCGTATCTTTTTCAGACCTGCCTATCTCGTGCTCCCAATATGCGAGCCAATTTCCTCTCAAGTGCCTGCTTGTGTTTTCCATTTTATTACTTATCTGGCTTAGAATATCCATAGTTTTTAACCCTCCATCTTCCGATTGTATTTGAACGTCTATCCTGTTTCCGATTAGGGCGACATTGCTACCAATTGCTGTGGTTGATGGATTTTCCGGACTCTTTATTTCGGTGGTTTTGGAATTTGTGTTGATATTTTCATCTTCTTCGTATTTTTGACACAAGCCGTGTATTGTTGAGTGATTTCTTAGCGACATTTCTAATGAGGCTAAACCAATTTGTTTCAGAAAAGGTATATAAGCTGTGTAAGCTAACTCGCTTGTGAAAACACTTTTTAATTCATCCACTGCCTATAATAAGAAATAAGGTTTACTGAAATTAACACTTCAATCAATTTTTTTGAATCACCTTGGCCGTGGTCTCCAAAACTGATGACAATCCAGTAATTGGTGGGGATAAACTATCAGTTGAATCAGAATCCAACATCTGGACGTGTACAATATGAGGCGGTTTACCTTTTAAGACCCATTCAGTTATGGAACCATCTTTCTTTATTTCCTCATAGCGATTTTCTTCATGCTTGTTCTGCAAGTTTTAAGTTTTATTACTGAATTTTGGAACATTTAGGATGATTCACGGAACCCGTCCACTAGAAGTTCATGCAATTTTAATGATTACTTTCAAACGCCGACGTTAATTGTGATCTACTTGAAAAAAAAAAAAACAGGTCATGCGCATTGTTCCGGTTGCACAGATAGGTAGGTAGCTATACGATACTTATAGCTTTTTGAATCCTACACTCAAAAAGAAATTGTGTTGAAATGCAGAATTTCAGAAATGTGACTTTTGCTGGTAAGAAGACAGACTGTATAAGTTTTATTATATGGTAGAAGACTGTTACTCTCCACAGTCACGTAAGAACATTCTACTTTTGACAATATAACAATTGCACGGTTTTAATGCATCGATTATATTCGTCCACCCGTAAAATTACATGTTAATAACAATGAGGTTAAATTAAAACAACGGCTACCTCACAATTACCATATATTTTTCGTGAACGTTGCCTCCACAACGTGAACGAATAAATTTCATGTAAGGCAGGAGCAAACAATTTCACTCGCACCATAACTTTTATAACTAGGTTCATTTTAATTTTTAAACAAATAACTTTTGAAAATCTGTTTTCTTCCCGAATAATAAATTGTTTACATACAGTAACATTGCTATAACACAATACCTGTTCATTCTTACCGAGGCAATGTAATAAGGTTTACTTCATGTACACTGTCCGACAAAATGTAGTTGTCCACAACACATTTTCCTATCTGATTTTCATAATTGCCAAGTGTTTTACACGTAGGTATCCCAATAAACCTCCTATCTGTATAAGCCGATGGCAGCCGACCACCGCCTGCTCAAATGATGAGCAGTTTTGATACAGGACGACATTAATTTTGTCGAGTAGTGTACAAGCACTTCATTCACGTAATGAATGAAATAGATGCTTGAAGCCGTGTTATGAAGCGAGCGATCTGTAGTGAATGCTTCGTCAAACACTATATCAGGCTTAAAGAGTCTGAAGCATTCAATAAAATTAACAAGATGATTAAAATTGGAAACTTAATTAACTTACAATAATGTATAAACAATCTTCCAGATTAGAGCTGCCATGAATATATAAAAATTAAATTTTGATGCATCTTAAATTGTTTAAATGTAAAAAATTCCAAATATTCTAAAACGATTTGATAGAAAAGCCTGTAACACTACTATTTTAATTTAACAGATAAACGTAAAACCACCGTACCAAATTAAAAAATATAAAATAACGAAATTACAAAACTACGAAATTTCAAGCGCAGACCTTGTTCTCTGGTCTTAGTTCTGATACTATAAGTACTATAAATTTTAGATCCATCCCCTCTGTTTCTTGGCCGTAAAGATTTTCTATTACTAATATATTCTATGTCAGTAATATCGATCTTTAATAAAATACCATTATGTAAGGTCGAAAAATGTATTAAGTGGTTTCCATTCAAATTTATTTTCTTGAAGTTTATTAGTTAGCCAATATATTCTATTCAGCGATAAATGTTAGTGGTTTTATGGCTTAATTGAAAGGCAATTTTCTCAATTTAACAACGTTTCAACATTTTTTAATGCCTTTTTTCAAGTTTTTTTTTATGTGAAGTGAATATTAATTATAGGATAATAGTATAGATGACTTCCATTTTATTTTCTCACAACATATTGTTGTTTGTCAATTACAAAAAACATGTTAAAATTTGTATACGACGTTAGCACATTAACCATTTATAAACAAACTTATACATAAATACAGATATATAAGTACTACTATAATTGACAAACAACAATATGTTTTGAGAAAATAAAATGGAAGTCATCTATAATATTATTCTGTAATTATTATTCACTTCACATAAAAAAAAACTCGAAAAAGACATTAAAAAATGTTGAAACGTTGTTAAATTGAGAAAATTGCCTTGCAATTAAGCCATAAATCCACTAACATTTACCGCTGAATTCGAATTTATTTTTCTTAATTTATTACATTTTTTAACCTTACCTCACTGAATTCATTAGAACAATTAATAAAGTACTATTAATTTAATATTAGGAATTCTCCATTGACTTTATTTTATTTTTTCCCTTCATACGTTTCGGTCCCACATTTGGACCTTTTTCAAAACTCAACCGTAAAGTTATGCATATACAATCAACTCAAAAAGTTATTAGGTGGTGAAACGAATTTAAACACATTTAATTTAGATGCAATGTATTGTAATTGGAGACGAAGCGGATTATCGTCTCGAAACATAATATCCTTTACGGTATGCGACAAAAATGCCGCAAGCTCTTCGACTTGCGCAGGGATTTGCATTCGTAGAATTAGATGTTCGTAGTTTCCGCTAAAGGATTAAATATAATAATTTGGATTTTAACTTCGCTTTTTAATAATAACTAAAATTCTTGATTTTAGGTATTTGGGTTGTTTCCATAGTCTATTGGATTGTTTAGATCTGACGTTTCGGCCGAGTTACTGCCCCCATCAAGATAGCCCTGATAAGGACTATGGTTTGCGAATTCCATAATTGGCGATGAAAATGTGATAATTCTCGGATATAAATTATCTATGTGTTTGTTCTATATTGTACAGTGTACACACTACTGTAAAAGGCGGTCGTATACTGGCTTCTTCGGAACAGGTGTATACCATTTGGAACCTATATTTACATGTAATATGCGAAACTGACCAACATAAAAGTTATTCTGTGGTTTTTATTTTTTATAGAAGTTAATTGTTGAGATTTTTTAAATCTGTTTCTACAGAAAGTTTCGTCACATTTTTGTTGATTTTTAAGAATTTTTAGTCTTTACTGCTCCGATGTTCCTGTAGTTTTAGAATGCTGATTGTATCATCTGAGTATCAACGTGATCCTTGTTGTGTGCAGTTACGCATTAACGGGATCAAAACCTTATGTAATTTCAGACTTGTAGCCGTCATAGCACCTGGTGTCGTTACCATGTGTACGGCTTCTTTCAATTTCCTTCTTGTCTGTCCGTCTTCTATTCAAAGGATTAAATAAAAAAATAATTTTCCCTTTTTCTGCCCTTTCATGTCTAATTAAGCCGCACGATCAAGCCGCCAGGAAGGTGTGAAAGGTGTATTAATCTTTTATTATTTATTCGTCACATCTTTTGAACGTTAGATGTTAATCTAGAAAACAATGTTTGATTTGAATGCAAGGGGGTGGACGATCTTGGGGTTCCACGACCACCTGAACCAAGGATATTTCCTTACGGCTTATTTTCCCGATGTCATTATTTTTTGAGTTGAGTGTACTTTCTTTATTTGTACGCGTACATATTGAAAATATTATTTTATAAATAATGCGTACAAAAAAATTTATAAGTATAATTGTTTTGAAAAAGGTGTAATATAATGAAAAAAAAAAATCACCGGAGAAATCAGAATTTCTATTATTATATAAATTAAAAGCATTTTATTGAAGAAAGATTTTACCCACATTTCTATAAATTATGAAAATATTAAATTTGTAATTTTGTTTCTGTAATGTTTGCGACATTCTAGACAAAGCCGTGAAAGACTTCTTCGAGATAGTTTTAGATTTAAGTTCAGTTTTTAGCTTGTATTTTATAGTAACTATAGGTCGCATGAGCAAATTGTATTGGTCACTGGATTATAACATAATAATAATTAAAACGGTAATCGATAAGTAAAAGTGCCCAGCAGAATCTAATGAAAATCTTAAATGTAATTTATTATAGTTTATATTTATAAAATGAAAGTTGGGATCGGAAGAGAGGCATCGATAACGTCATTTTATCTAAACAGATAATAGCTAACTATGTTCAACCTCAAAGTTTAAAAATTAAAATGTTGTAAGTTGAAAATATTTTAATGGACGAATTTCGTGAGTCACCCTATGTATCATCGTTATTACTTTTGTAATTGACTCTCTCATATTGTTATAATCACCATCTTCTTTAATCTTCTCGAAAATTAGAAAGAATCTCGTCAAATACGGTACAGATAAGTGAGTTCTAGTGTTATCTGCCCCCATTCTTAACGACAACACATATAATGTGTCTATATACTTTCTAGCCAAGACATTTCGCGACGTAGCGCCGCTAGGAAATGCATATTTAGTTGAGCCTAACATCCTGACGCACGGTAGTAGAATATAAATTAAAATTTCATCCTAAAAACGTACAACGCACACACTTGAGGATAAAATGAGCCAATTTCCGAACATACCTGGAGATGAGTCATCAGAGTAGAGTCAGACAAGTAGGGAATAATATGTTTTAGCAGAGCCAAGCATGAAATTAATCCACCTTCTAAGTTCGGAGTCAACTTTCTCTTACATAGAGCTATGAGTTCGCGCATATGTGGGAAATACTGCAAGAGAATTAGTTGTTCCCCGTACAAAGCTAAAATTGAAATTGCAAAATTAAATTATCGAATTCCTGTATTACGGGAGAAATTATATAACCTGCTATACTTCCGAGGCAATCTAAAACTTTGGACGCGTTAGAATCCCCCACCACTACGCTATTGGCAACGTTGATGACGTCAACATCAAAAGCGGTGTTGCAATCTTTTTGGAGAGGTAGAAGATTTTCTTTACCGACGTAACACAAAGTTAACATCCTTAATAAATTTCTCGATAAATATCGTGCTGTTAAAACCGGACCTAGTCTGTGCGATAGCCATATTAAGCTATCGGCGCTCATATCCGATATTTTTGAATCATTTTTCCTTCTTAAGCTATTTTTATGTACAAAACTACAATTTCCCGATTCACTAGAGGCGGAATACATGTTATCTAACGATTTTTCTTTCGTTGTTAATACTAGACGATTCTGGACTAGTTTTGAAGTTCAGGGAATCGGATTTTTTCTCAAATGAAAACTCGGTTTCACTTTTTTTGCTGCCGATATCGCAAGTGATATTGTTTAAGCTGTGCTGTCGATAGCTGGAAGGAATTGGAATGGTCGGCGATGTGAGACTACCTTTATCGTCATAATTTTCGTTTAAATTTATATTTAATTCTTCCAAATTCTTCATCTGTTCATTTTCGTTGAGCGCATCCAGAGCTTCTTCCGCTTGTGCAACGTAAGGTAAATCCGATGACACGTTCAATTCCAGATGTTCTATCAATGATTGTAGGGGTTCTTGCGTGACTTCAGCTTCGAAATCAAACACCTCCGGTTCAAATTGAGTTTGGACGTCTTCCTTCTTTGTCGTTGGGGTATTCTTTTCGGAACTGCTGGAATCGTCACTGGGTGACATTTCTTCTTCCTCTTGATTTATTGCTTTCAAATGCGAAGTCTTTCTGACGACTTTCTCGTGCGTATGTAATATAAAGTCAACTTTATCGTAATCTCTGTAGCCTCCTATTGCTTCCACTAGGGAAGTGACGAAATGATCTAAAAAGCACTTGAGACCAAAACGCACTATTAATCTCAAAAGAAAGCTATGATGGTATAATTTTGCAATTTTGCTGTTGTAAGGAATCGTAGATTCTGACGGCTCATTTTCGTATAACTTCAACAGCGAGTCCAGAATATTTCCGATGTCTTCCTAGGCCCTAACACTCTAGCTATGGGATCAAGCAAGTACCATGCAGCTAAAACTGACGTGGGCGGTTCCTCAATCATGGTTTTAATATAGGGAACTAAGAGGTGTACAATTTCTATGTCTGTAGTCGTATTTAGATCACCTAGAAGGTATTGTAAGTTTCTGGCGCATGCTTTTACCTTGCGTTCGCCGATAGTTTGTTCGAAAAGGATTTTCGCTCGTTCGATATTCTCATATTCCAAACACATTTGTCCGTTACAATCAAAGTGGTACAGAATCTGAAGCTCTTGCATAACACGTTCAAAATCTTTTAAATTCTTCAGTAAATTATACAATATTAAGTAACGAGGTGTAAAAGGTAGATGACTATTTAAAAGAGGCTCCAACAGTAAATGAGGACTCGGTGGTGGTAAACCTATATCAGTAACGGACGGATATTTAAATTCTTGTAGATTGAGCTGTTCAGGTTGTAATAATAAGGAAACAATATATTTTATACAAGGAGGTATATCATTTTTATAACTACGAACGACGGTTATACACGATTTAAGTCTTTCGTTAAAAGCGTTATTTATACTCCCATCAGTTAAATTAGCACTGCATAAGGATCGTAATTGCTTAGCCATGAAGAGTTCTACAATCAAGCAACCTAATATTTGTAATTCTTTAACCCTCCTAGCGGCTATAATCTCGAAATAATTGCACGTAACAAGATTTTCACATTTTTCTATCAATCTACGAGACTTATACGATAGCATTTGGTTATCAACCGGGAATGTATAAGACTTTGTAGCTCTAGAAGTTCTTAGTTTAGCTTCGAAGGTCTCTGTGAATATCCTATTTGTAAAAGCATTCTGGATGGTATCATTAAAGTTACTTTCTGACGAAGTATCGACGCTCTCGGAAGCGATTATTTTCTTCCTTTCTTCAGGATGAAATATTTTGCTATAGAATTGATGCTTATTCTCTAAATTAATCAAGGCTTGAGCTGGATTGTATTCCTTTGGTAGGTAAATGATTCCAGTATTTAAAGACGTAGAAGGAACTGATGATTGGTTAGGTCTTACTTTAGGGGTGACATGAGACATGAAAGTTGGATTCTTCGGCCCTAGACTCGCGCTTCTCTGACTGCTTGGACTTCTGGATGGCTTCTGGTCCTTCTGTTCTTCGCTTAGTGACGATCTACTCCTAGATAATAGTCTGGAAATACCTAAGGGAGACCAATTGCTGGCTTGAGAGAAGGATACGTCCTCGTCTAATTCTTCTTCGCTTTTCTCCGTTTCTACCGTAACTGATGATAAACTGTGATCCCGTGTTTCTAAAAATAATTGGAATATGCAAGTGATTGGGTTTTCGTAGTGACACTATTACTATCTCGGAAAGTATAAAAGATGTAAAGTCGATTAAATGGGAGAAATGCTATTTCAAAGGCGGTTTTCGGTCAATTGATGGTGGAAGTTTCGCTTATTAATTTTAACCAACAACAAACTAATATGTTTAGAGAAACTAACTCTCTCAGTTTTTGCTCTGGGTGGTTTATATTACATACCATCATTGGAACAAAGACAAGTTTATAAATACATATATGTGTACAGTTAAGGAAATATGTATGTGGACAGTTCTCTAGTCCTCTGTAGGCAACACAAATTACAGCGAACCTAGGGGAACATTATTAATAATTAACACATTTTATTACTGAATAGCTTCAACTTTAATAGACAAATTGTATTAAATATCTACTAGAAAATTTACATAAATTCTAGAATAAAGAAAACTTTTCTATCCATATTAAATTCACAAATAAAAGCAAAAATATGGAAAACGAAAGAGTCCCAATAACTCTTGCAAAATATAATTTAAAGATAAAAACTCGAGGACATTCATTCTACAATATTTTTACAAAGAAGGATTCTTGGACAGTAAATAGCGTAACATACAAAAAGCCATTGTATACATACATATTTGAAAGCAAAACATCATGTGGTTTATTTATTAAATAAACAATCTACAATGGTCTTATTGATTCACTCGATTCTAGTACATAATAAATTAAATTTCTCATAATTATTCTTAGTAACTTCAACCTAAACGTATTAACATAACTATTAACGTAATACAACATTGTAGGTAATTTCATGATTCAACGTTGAAGATACTAAAAGTACATACATTCAAAAAGAATTCAATATAGGGAAAAGATTTCAAAATCTAGAATATTCCAAGTATTCCTTTAACGTTTAGCATTTCTATTCGAAAAATTCCATCACTAATAAGAAGTAAAATAATCAATTTCTCATTATATGGATACGCAAAATGTTGACAAAATCAACAACTTCGAGGGTTGAGGCACAGATCTCAATCATCTGATCATCTGTGCCTCAACCCTTGAAGTTGTTGATTTGAAAGGAGTAAATACTTGGGAACCAAAGCTGCTAGAGATAATTGCACATTATTCATACTCAAGAACTAATTCGAAGTACTGGTGATCAAAATTACATCCAAATTGACCAATTTTTACTTAAAGCTAAGAAATTCACGCTTGGAAACTAGCGAGAAAACGATTCAACCAGAAGCTGAAGATCTAAGAACTATCAGGGAAAAAGTTACTTACTACTACGAATAGTACATATTATTGCTATTTACAAGAATATTTACGACGAATTTTAGATTCCTTCTTTGAAAAACGAAACCCTTTTAAACCAATCAAATTGATTGTAAGATCACCTATAAGTTCTTAAGAAGGGAACAGAAAAGTAGAAATGGACGAAATAAGAGACCTATTAATGGAAATTAAAAGAGATGTAAAAAATTAATTGATTGAAATAAAAACGCGCATTAGCGTTGAAATAAGAAAATTGAGCGTGAGATAGGAAGTATGAAGAATCAAATAAAGAAAAATCATGAAGAAATGAAAAATATCGGGAAAGAATATAAGAAAATGGAGGAATGGGCAGAAGAGAGAAATAGGTTAATACAGGAACTAAAGATTGTGTAAGAGGATGTAGAAAGACTGAAGGAAGAAAAGATTAGAAGCAATTTGGTGGTAATTGGCTAGAAAACAACAAAGAAAAACATAAAACAAAAAATGGAAGATATGATAATATGAAAGCTGAATTGTGAAATGAATGATTGGGCAGATAAATTGAAAATTTTACAAGAAAAGAGAATAATCCCTTGCAAGTATGTATATATAAATTCAGATCTCACAGAAAACGAAAGAGAAACGCAAAGAAGCGTTAGATATCAGGTAAAGGAAATGCGAAGTAAGGGAGGTATGGTCAGAGTAGGCTATCAGAAGGCGGAGGTAAACAGCATAACCTGGAAATGGGACATAAAACAACAAAACTTAATAAAACAACGATTGGAAAAACCAAAAAACTGTGTAAGGTGCGCATTGTGGAAAGGCGACCTCGAAACGAACATTGACAGATGAGTTGATGAATGGAGGAAAGTTTCGTAATAAAAACAAACCAAATTACTTTAGTTGACTTTCTGCGTAACTAAAAGTTACTTGTTCTACTATTTCTTAATTTATTTACAACTTTGGTCGTACGTATATTTTCTGCATGACTAACTGTTTTCATTATGTAAACTTTTCATTTCAATTATACAAAGGTTTTTCTTCAAAATAGAATCCAGATATGGCGGTGAATCCCTTGCGATTCCGTTTTGAAGAGGTTTTACTGTATTAGCTTTTTTTAGTGTAATAAATGTTTTCAAATACATAAAATCACCTTCATTAACTCATTTTCGATAAGAAAAAATGGGGAATTACAAGGGAATATAAGTGCTTAGTTATGTGAATATGGCATATAAAAGAATTTTAGAGAGTAGAAAGTATAACAAGAAGAGATACATCAAGCTTAAGGCGGATTTAAAGTAGATTGTAGTGTACAGCAGTATATATTCACCAAAATAATAATCACAAACTTATAACGTGCATTTGTACTTCATAGATTAAAAAAAAGCTTTTGGCAAAGTCCCAAGACGACCGATTCGTGAGATTTTAAGGGCTACGGAGTAAAACAAGGTCTGGTAGTAGCGATATAACAGAAGTACAGCATGTTAAGAATTCTAAATACTTAAAAGAATACCGTTACTATAAAAGGTGTATGACAAGGGGTGTACTGGGACCGGGTCTTTTATTATTCATTCTATTTTCAAATTCAGGTATAAAAACATGCAGAAAAGAAGAAAGATAAGTGTGGGGCACAATAAGACCATAAAATATAGAATATAGGTACGAGTGAATGCATTTATATTGACGACATATAGTTATAATGGCGACATGTGAAGTTACACTGCAAAATAACGTAAATATATGGCCAGAAGAGCTACATAAGAAAGGAATGTTAATAAGTACCCTAAAAACGAATGTTATAGTTGTATCTAACGTACACAAGAAATATATACTGAAGAACAGTAAACGCCTTGGAGTTGTAATAAAGTAAGCAGGAAATAATCGAAATTTAAGTAAATAATGAAATAATAGCTGGAGGAAAACGTACCACAGTATGAGAAGGGGCTTCATAAACAAAAAGGAAATAACACCGAGAACAAAGATAAGCATATACAAAAAAATACATCTATACCTATATACAAAGTGATCAAAATCAAGTGTTCGAGGTTGGCAGTAAAAACCTAAATTGTCTCCACTTCACAATTGGTTCATTGGAATTTTTTACTTTACTACAAAATTTTGAAAACTTTAAAATATATTAAAAAAAAGAATGATGTTGCCATCTACAATATTCCAATGGTTACTAGGACATTTGGCAACACTCTTGGTTCCGGCTATTACGGGTGCCACGGGTTCAAATCTCGCTCCGGTCAATTGAGTTAACCGGATTTTTTCGAAGTTAGGATGATAGTTAAGAGGGAGATTTAAAAAACACTTTATATCTGTTATACTTTCCGAGATAAAATACTGTCCTAATTAAAAAGCAACTTAAATACTCACTGTATTTGGGTGATCTCTTAATATATATTTTAGGAGGTATTTTTCCCCAAAATAAATTATTCAATGATCTTGGTGGATGAGGATAATTAAACAACTGCACTATACCTGATGATGTAAGATTAGAATGACCGTCGACTAGTTGCAAACATACATTTTTGGCTTTTATAGCAGCATAGCCTGAAAGCCTATTTAAAAATGGTAATCAGCGTCGATTTAATTTTTAATTCACAAATTACTTACTTATAACCGAAAGTTAAATCAATCCAATGATGTAGCCTCTCGGACACATGTGAACTTTCCAAGATCTCCCTGTGTTTTTCAATAAAATCTTCAGGACTCGTACTCCATGGAGGCACTTCTAAATCACCCAAATCATCGTGAATACTCTTAAAAACAGACGGATCATTGAAAAATTCAGGAATACATTCATCCGGAGTCCATTCTTGCATTCTTTGAATTGAGCTTGGATATTCCGCAGGCACCCATATAGTACGGACATTTTTACATAGTACAGATTTAGGTGTCCTCCTAGCCATATATACATAATAAGTTATGGGTGATAAAGCTTCCGAAACATGATGAGGTGTTTGCAATTGCGTGTCTGCATACATTAAATCTAGTTGCCTATCGCCTTTATTTAATCTATACTTTGATTTCTTCAAATCGCGCCAATTTTTTCCACATCTCAAGGAGAAATCTGTGACCCAAGGAAATATATGGTGGCAATTGGGATCTCCTAATTTTCTCCCAGACAAATTGTTTAGAGCTGTTAAATATGTGAAATTGGATATCTGTCCTTCAATCCAATACTGGCTGAGTTTCTCTAAAGATTCCATTGTCACCTGGATTTTATCATATGTTTTAATCCCGCATAATATACATTTCAAATTCTCAAACTTGTGTCCATTTTTATGACAATCAGCTAAACTCACAGACAATTTCTTACTATTATCATTCTTTGGTATATCTTCTATATACAAATTTGATTTTAACTGCGGAAATATCATAATCCACAGGTCTTCTCTTAAATAAATATCACTCAATGTAATATCACCTAATGTTAAGCTACGGTTGTGTAATGATTTTAACACATTTAAAAGTTGATAAATAATAAAAAGTGGCTTTGTATAGCATTTCTCCAAAACGGCAGGGCTAAATGTTACACAATCATATAAATTATGACACATATATGGAGCGTGTAATAAAAATATTGCATTAAGAGTTTCAACTCCACATAACGTTGGCAGAACATTTAAATTGACAGAAAAATTTTTTGAAGCCTCAATATTAGCACTATGATCACACACATTTATTATTTGACAGCCATAAGTCCGAATAATTATCTCACGTAACACTTGATTATAATCGGTTAATGTTACTTGGGATTCCTTGTTATGCTCCAAATTAGAATTATATTTCTTATAAGCTTCTTTCCATAGATTTTTGTAATTACTTTGAGAAATATATTGCATTAACTGGGAGAATGATAAAGGAAGATCATCTTTTATGGCTGATGTTCTTATTCTAGGCAAAGGAATCACTTTTGCTTCATGCTTTTTGTATATATGTATAAATACTTTCATCCATGATTGTCCTATATCTTCATCTGTTTGCGGCCAGGCATCAAACTTTCCTTTCTCATTGAACTCGATTAGCTTCGAATGCTTTAACAGCGACCTAAAGTTAAATGAGGTCATAAAATATGAACTTAGATGGTAAACACAGTACTTATACTTTAGCCATGATTTATGTACTACTGCAATAAACCTATCTTCTCTGTTGGTTGACTTCAGGTACTTTCTAGGTATTCCTAATTCTTCAAAAATATTTTCCATATTAGTTGCATTTGTTACTAATTACTTCCTATATGACTAAGCGAAAGAGTTCAATAACAGCGATTGTATTTTCTCATATTTACTGATGTTTTTGCATCAAAACGTGAATGTTTTGAAAACAAAGTTTTGATAAGAGACTTTTTGTACACATAACACCTAACCTTAACTTAAGAAATAACAGAAATGACATGTCAAATTAACTAAGCAAGGGATAACTCCTGTGATGTAGACAACTTCGTAAATCAGCACCTCTAACGTTCATATCATATAACTAATACGTTAGGGTGGCAAAGAGTTCGTTCCAAGTTCCTACCTACACTTCGAAGCTATTCTCTGATTAATGCGCTTGTGCAATACAATTTTTAACGTTCGAACCCCGTTGTTATCAAATTTGAAATTCTTAGAATTTCAAATTCACCGTTCGGACTGTCAGAACTACAAATTCAGAACGATTTTAGAACCGTTCAACTAATTCTAACTAATTAAAGAGCAAAACATTTTAAATCTGAAGTAACTTGTGATGTACACTTGAATTTACTCATGTTTACCTCTGAAGTAACCGATTAAGACTAGATCAAACGTATAAATGTATTTTTTTCTGTTCTTAAAAGAAATTACAGTACAATTAATAGCTTGTAATTAAAATGTTGTTCAATCTATGTAATGATGTATTAGTAAATATAGTAACTCTACTTTTGGCAATTTACTTTAATTTAATAAGTTGAATTGAGTATGGTATTTTCAACACATTTTGCGGATAAAAATCCATACATATTCTCTTTATTTATTTTTTACTGTGTATTTTCCTGATAGATGAAGTTATAAGTATTATATTTTATACTAATTAACTATATATGTCGATTATTGTAATTATACAGCATCATCAATTTTTATTTATATTTTTTAGTTGTGCAACAGTCAATTGAAGTGTATAAAATTAAAAGTGCCGTGGTTTTATAAATATTGATTTTATAACATGCATTTTAATTTAATTTAAATTTTTAATTAGATAATACAATAATAACAATAATTTATTATTACAACATAAGAGAGATTAGCCGGATTTACTTAGTAGTATCGGCAGTAGATGGTGCAATAATAGTTTTTTCGAGTGATTCTTCAATTCATAATTTATTTATTCAAATTGCTATTTGGGTTGCATAACCTTGTTAGGAAATAATCAGAAAATTGTAATTTTGAATTTAGGAAACCGTAAAAGATTTTTAACTTATTTACGCAACAAAATAATTGTTGTATATCAATATTATGACCGAAAATACTGACAGAAATAAAATTAAAATTTATTTCTGGCTAAAGGAAGAGCATAAAACTAAAAGTGATTACTATTTTTAAATCACACGTAAAATAGTTGCCATAGCTACTGACAATATCAACATTATTAAAATGCTAAAATTCGAAGCGTCTTTTTACCTATAAAACAAAGACTGTCAGCTTAATTAAAAGACAAATTTTAGAAATATGCCTCCAACAACGAATGCTTCATTATGAACCCTAATGCAGAAGAATACGATTCATTAAATATACCTAGACATGGCAAATTACCCAAATGGTTGGAGGACATAACAGAGTGAGTTACAGAACGCACGAATCGCTTAAATAATTCAATTATATAGCACCAAAAAAATTACGTTAATTTTTGATAATATATCGATTTGGTCTTGTGTAGTAGGGATACCAGCATACAGTTTTAATAGACTTTTTTGCGTTTAGTTACTGATGTTCGTTATTTGAAAACATTAACTAGTATTTCTCTTCGTAAATTCTAGCAATGTAACTAATTTACAAGGAAGTGGTTTGCAAACGAGTAATCCTATCATGTACAAGTTCGTTAATTCGAGTAATATAAACGATATCAATGCGATTCCGGATGTGATACCTGAGGAAATATCCAATAATGAAAATAAAACGTAAGTATCACCATTAGTCTTCAAGTATCTGTATACAGGTGATTTATTAGAAATATGAAATTTATTAGTAGGTAGGTACTGTATTATAAATAAAAATGAATGTTTAAATTACATCTCAGTTTAAACAGATATATGTATAAGCATGCATCTTATTAATCTTATTATCTATGTACCTACCCAATCAACAGTATACACATATGCGTATATGTTGTGTTATATGTTTTTATATAATCATGTTTGTTTATCACTTTATAAAACTTTTCGAATCAAATTTTAAACACTGACAAAGCGTCAATAGAAATTTGAGTTCAATTTGGGACGTGTTGTGAAACGTCAATGTCATTTTGAATGACATTTTCGTTCGACGTTAAATTATTTTTTTTGTACGGGCTTTGTTGAATTTTATTTAGGCCATCATCAGCTAAATATGGAAGAAGAGCTTCTTTATCGTCTCAAATTCACGCCGCTTGACACCCAAAAATGCCACAGTATCGCATTCGGACTATCTGGTGCCGAACGTAAACAACTTTGAAGCATACGTTTTATTCGGAACAAGATAATCTGGAGAAGAGTTGGAAGAGTTTGAGCCTCTTTCAAAAATCGCACATGGGGAGATTGGATAGTGCCAAATGTTTGCAAAATAATAAAAAAATTAATATTGGTGAGTGAGAAATTACGTGGTATGTAATACGATTATGATGTCGATCTGTAAATATGCAAAGTATAGATTATATAAGCCATAGATTGGATTTATTTCTTTGTTTGCAAACTTCGAGCTCACATATGTGTGTATACCAGGCGATTCTCTGTTTTTCCGAAAATCACGCTTCATCGTCCTCCTCTTCAGACAAAAATTACTGGAATTACATACCAATTATTCATACTTAATTCCAGAAACAAGAAAGACAAAGGAGGCGTAACGACGCGTTTCTTTTGTCTCGTCTTTTTTTCTATCCTGCTTCAATAATTATACAGCTTGTATAAACTTGCATAAAGCATAACGTAATATGTAAGCGAGGGTTAGGTGGTGCACAAAACCAGCTCTCCCCAGGTGGAGTGCATTATTCCGACAAGGTAAAAAAATGTTTAAAAAATTGACGAACAGAACGAGTTAACTAACCTTGGGACGTATAAAAAGGTTTAATGACACAGAGGCGCGTAAACAACTAGGTACAGTGCGCGTCAAAAGTGCACTAATGCTTCTGAAAATGCGCTGTTGCAATAGCAAGGTATTAGTAGCTAATTTGTAAGCGTTAAAAAACCGGTAGGAAATTAATTACGTACGACTGGTTGCTCGTCTGTTTACAATATTTCTCAAAGCGATGAAGCATATTAAAGTTGATATTATACAAGTATAGGATGTTCAAGATATTCCTTAACTGTGTTATATAGGTAGCATTTCATAACATACTTCATAATAATTAGTTTGTTTTATAGAGAGATTCTATGCATATTTGTAGCGCCTGAAAGAGTATCTGTAAGTCTGCAAGCAGAATGTAGCATAATACATGCTTATAGGCTAATAACATCTCTGTCTATTTAGTGTTTTAACCAATGTCATTGATGTATCATACGAGTAAGGACAATCTACTGATTTGACTATTTTTCTGACGTATTGAAAAGAATATTAAAAAAAAGATGCAAAGTTTTCGCTTGACTCACAGAAAAAGATACAAGAATTAATTTCCTCAATGTGACCGATAAAGATAGCCCTAGCTATTACTGCTTTGTTTAAGTATAATACTTAAATAAGGGACCATTTCCGGTTTCCATTACGGACACCTGTCACTTATCAAATCTAACAATAGCATTGTTAGTTGTATTTGGGTTATTTTAGTTATTTCTCGTCAGATTTTCGCTATCTTTCTATATTTTACAAAAAAAAATGTTCTTTTTAGAACACAGAACCTTCTGTAAAGTTTTCAGTAGGGAAGTTATTTTGATTAAAGGGAAAGTAGAATCGAATTGAAATTAATATTGAAAAACCGCACATAAGATCCCAGTAAACCAAATTCAAATTTCCCGCAATTATTTTTAGTAACTTCAACTTAAAGGTATTCAAATAACTACTAATGTAATACAAAATCGTAGGTAATTTCGTGCTTTAATGTTGAAGTTACTAAAAATAATTGAGGGAAATTTGAATTTGGTTTACTGTTTTTTAATATTTGACTTAGAAGTATAGATTTGATTCATATGGACAAAAATCGATGACGTTGGTTAAAACATAAAATAGACAGAGATACTTATATTAACACATAACGATAATAAAGAATTTAAATAAAATGAGGTAATTATTATGATATACTTGAAAAATGAATGCAATTCCAACCAATCTTTCTTGAAAAGTAGTTGTTCTAAAGACCTAACTAATTTTAATTTAGAAAAAGATTGTTCGTCAGTTGCAACTGATACTGTGAAGGTGAGTAGGATTCTTAATGCAATCATTAAATTTACAGAAACTATTTCCAAATTATTACTGTAGGTATATGACTTGAATAATATTTAATGGGTCTAAATTTTCATCTTACGAATGTCTTGGAAAATATTGATTTCATTAATCAATTCCATTGCGTTAATATCTTTTCTCTTTTTGGATTATTGAACAATTCTGGTAGTAGTAAGTAATTTTGACGCTCTTGGTGTATGGCGCCCCCATGCGACGCATCCTTTGCTTACCGTGTAGAGCTGGAACTGCTTATAAAGCTTACTATATTATAATTAAATAGAATATTATGCTGTAATGCTTGGCATTCATACAGAATGTTTCGTAACCTCATCTGCAATTTTATTTTCTTAAATACAACACTCCCATTACTTCAAAAATATCAGCAAATTTGAGAAATAAGCCTATATAAACTCATTTACAAAATATCTTTGACTTTTATAATAATAAAAACGAATTTATTTCATTAATGAATCTTGTTATCGCTTAATTAACGATTGTAAATAATATTTTATCATAACAATGACACATTTCATTCTGTCGACGAAAATTCACTCTATAAATGATTATTGATATTACGGCCAGTATTTTTCTCAGTGTAGTGTTAATCAAATTACAACCGCCTTTCTTACACAATACAAGTGATATAATTCTTAGAAAATCAAAGACATCTTGGAAATTAACTGGCGTAGGCCTAGGTAATGATAGCATGAATAGAATGTGATAGTCTTTGTAAGTGAAGATAAAATTCTTACCATTTAATCAATTTATTTTACTAACTACTACTAAATAACTTAATAAACATCCACATTTACATTACAATTACATGTAATATTTAATGATGCAGACGTTTCTAGTTGCAGAAAGTACTTTATCACCGGTATCTTCAATAGGAACATCGGTAGATTCTGAGAAAAAATCATACAGTCCATCGATATTGGAAAAAAGCATGCCGTTACGCTCCAAAAGCGAAATGTCGAATTACGTTCCCTTCTACGTTTACAGCAACATAAAAGGGCAACTGAATCTCGCCTCGCAGACCAACAGATGCGCGAGGATAAATTTAATTTACCTGTCAGCAAATCGAAATCGTCCGAGGACGTGTATAAATATCTTGAAGACTCCATCAACAAGAACAAAGATTTAAACTTGTGGCTGATCAAAACCAATAACGACCATTCCTCCTCGCACAGTGGAAAACATCTGAATAGTTATAAAATGAAGATTGCCAAAGAAGAAAAACTGAGACGTGATATAATCAACGAACTGCTGACGGAAAACGAGAGAATCATGCAACAGATGGACGAGGATAAGCATAAGATGGGTAGCGAGTGTTGAGAACGCCCAGCTTCGAGGATATAGCTAAAGCTGTGCGGAGGAAGAAGAAAAACAGGAAGAGTACGGGCTCTGTTTTACAAAGTAGAGAGATAGTAACTTCTGATGTAAACGATTTTATAATACCGTCGCTCCCAAGTGGGAGGATATTACTGATTACCATTTTGAGCACGTGGGGTGATAAACATTATGTTGGACTAAACGGTATCGATATTTTTGGAGAAGACGGGAAAGTTGTCCAAGTAAAAAAGGTGGTGTGGAAATGACTTTCAGCATCGACGAAGTAAAATAAAGTAATTTCTAGATTAGCGCTAACCCAGCTGATGTTAATATCTTACCAGAATGTAAAAATGATCCGAGAGTCGTGACAAATTTATTAGATGGGGTGAATAGGACTCAAGACGATGTTCATTTGTGGTTAGCTCCATATACTCCTGGACACAAGCATACTATTTTGATCGAATTTAAAGAAGTAACCACCTTGGCTATGTTGAGGATATGGGTACTGAGATTTACTTTTACAACGTTCCCCTTATTTCATTTGGATTGGTTGGGTTGGGACGAGATTATTTTCACAAAATTTGTTATAAGCACATTATAATTTAGTAACTACAAGTAATTTATGTGGGTGGCAAGTATGTCTATTGAATTGGCTGCCATTTTGTTATAAATGAAAAAAAGAGCTCTGTTTTCATAAAGATTTATTTGAAAGTGTACAATTGATGACGGTTAATTGAAAAAAAATATATCGCTCAAATGGCCACCTCCCGAGTTGATGCATAATTGCGCTCGTTTTACGGCATTTTGAATTGTTGCTCGCAAAACATCTGGCTCCAAATTATCGATTTCTGCTTCAATGTCTTTCAAGGCTTGCAAGGTTCGTGGTTTCTGTGGTAAACGCTAGATTTTAAGAAGCCCCAAAGGAAAAAGTCTGGTGCTGTTAGATCTGACGATCTGGACGGCCAGTTCAAATCTTCAAAACGGGAGATCACTCGATCTGGAAATTGGTGTCTCAAAATCTCTATAGTTGCCCGAGCTGTGTGAGCGGTTGCTTCGTCCTGTTGAAACCAACAATGATCGAGACGCAATGCAGCAATTTGCGGCAAAAGAACTGGTTTAGCATCTGCCGTAACGCTCACCATTTACGGTTACGGTAGTGCCATTGACGTCATCAAAAAAATAAGGGGCCAATCACTGTTTCACTGCAAATGCCACACCAAACAGTCACATTGAGGGGATGCAATGGCTCTTCTTGCATTTTATGTGGATTCTCTGTGCCCCAGAAACGCAAATTTTGTTTGTTAACATAACCAAAGTGGAAATAGGCTTTGTCGCTCATTATAATTTTTGGTACGAAATCATCCTCTTCTTGCACCAAGTTCAACAGAGCATGCAGCAGTAAGCTAATCTTGCCCGACGGTCAGCAGGCAGCAATTCGTGAACAGTTTGCACTTTGTAGGGGAACATTTTGAAATCTTTCACCAAAATTCGTTACAACGAACGTCTACTGATGCCTAATTGTATGTATCGTCTTCTCGTCGATGTTTGTGGATTCTCTCTGACGTCGTCGGCAACAGCAGCGATGTTCTAACACTACGAGGCCGGCCACTTCTTGCGACATCTCTAGTGGACCCAGTTTGCACGAGGCGCTCGGCCAAACGCTTAATTGTTCGAGCACATGGAACACGACGACCAGGAAAACGACGGCGAAATTCACACTGCGTTAAAACAAACAGACTTAAAATTTATCAAATAAGCAGTAATAATAATTCCACGTTCTTGAAGTGTATATCGCTCCATGGTTTGTTGACAACTAATCCTCTATATATCTACATCATAAATGTCAAAGCAGAGTAACATTTGGCGCCATCTGCAAAAATGACGGACAATTCAAATTATGACATTACTTTTGCGCCACCTTGTATAACCACCCATTGTGAAATGAGGCACTTACGTTTATGTGTAGCTAAGGATTTTTTGCCATTATTTGTAATAATAGGCGTCATTTTTAGAATTACAACAAATCACGAATTCATTCATACAGGGGCGCAAAGCAGGTACAAATCACACTCGACGGCGTCTTGATCTTCATTGGCGAAATCAGAAAGGCGTGTGGAGGAATTCTCGGCGGGGTAGATGCTTTTGGCGATGTAAGACAAATATACAATTATTCTATAAACGTTTTATAGTTTATGTAACCTTTAAAAAAAAATTGTGAGACTCATATTGAACATATTTTGTGTGGTTAAGAACTTGGTGGGAGTATTATTGTACTCAGTTTCTCCTGTTTATTGCTTTGATTTTTCACTTCAAAATCTACTCAATTTCTCCTTGGTCTTCCTTTATTCTTTTTTAAGCCTGATAACGCTAAGTATGAACCTAATCAATTGAAGATAAGAAAAGGCAAAACATACATTCCGGAACATTTGATGAAGACAATAAAGAATTAACCACAGGCGGTTTTTATATTTTGCCTTTTCTTATCTTTAATTGATTGGGTCCATACATAGTGTTATTCTCACGCTACAAAGTACCTACCCGTTACTTTTCCTCTCACATTTTTTTCTTTTTGCTTATGAGTTTGCTTTCATGGGTTTCATTATTCTATTGTCAACCCTTTTTTTTGCTTGGTGGAAGCAAATGACTATATAAAACACTGGAACGCGCTTTCGGATGCACACAGTAATTGAAAAACGGTCTGGTCGCCGCCATCTTTGAATTATTCGCAGGACATTATTAAGTATACAAAATATGAGAACGCATTATGAGTTATTTTTACTAAAACCAGGAAATAGCACTTGTGAAAAGCAAAATTTAATATAAATGCTGCCGTTGGGATTTTTCCACATTTCAATACGGCGGCCAGCTGTCTAGCGGACTGTTTGTGAAGTACCCAACACGCGTACCAGTGTTTTATATAGTTCGTTGAGTGGAGCCGTTTGAGATAAAGTCTCCAGAAACACTACAGTTTCCATGCCCTTCAGACTGGAGTTAATAAATGGGTCCTTGGTTCGTGGTGAGTTTCGATCATCAACATACGCCGATCTGATAGTCAAATCCTTCGACATGGTCTATTTTGTCCAGCATCAAAGTTGGTTGGTGACAGTATTTTTAAGTACATCGCAGGTTCTACTATAAACTAGTTTCCATTCAGTATCTCAGACTCCTTACCTTCCCCTTGCTGGTTCCAGATGGCTTGGCCTCTTTGGAAGGTTCATGTATTCAGCAGTAGTTAAATCCGTGCCCTTTCAAAAATTCGTTATGAATGCCTTCTCTTGAACTAGGTTCTTATGACTTGGATGTGGAAAGTCATTTATATTCTTCCAGCAAAGATTTCCTTCGACAATTTCATGAAATTAATGCTCCCACTCGAAGAAGTCGTACATCGCAATCACCAGTCGTTTTTTAATCAGATCCATCTGCTCTTGATTCAATGTTTCGTTCAGATGACGGTTGTCTATAATCTGATGCTGTCTCGCTGAATCATTAGATTTCTTCGCGGCTTACGGTGGTGTTTTAGAATTTTTGCTAGGTCTTACTGAACCTCGGTACTCTTCTTATTAGTTTTAGTGGTTTGGCTTACGTCCTCCACCGTAGTTTTATCTTTTTCTCTACCTTTGCTGTCTGGCTTCTGTTTTCCGCTTGATTGGAATATTTATAGCTTTAAGTACAGGCTGTTAAAAGGTTGTTTTTTAACGAGGTTGATACCTTCCTCTACTCGTTTCTCATTCTGGTTTGGGACAGGTATTAGTGGAGTTTTGGTCATTGATTCTTTAAAGGAACGCTAATTATATTATTGTATAACATTGCTACACTTTGTACTTTTTTTGTAGCTAGCATTTCTTATAGTTTCTAGCTTGTTCTTTTCAGTCATCCACCTCTTAACCGTAGTATTGGCGATCCTACAAATTGTCTGAGGAATTAAGAAACGGTTGTTCTTTACACTGACAGCTAGGCTGCTTTTAAACCTTTTGATAATAATAGATTCATTTCATGTGTCACACAGTGCCACATATTGCCATTAATAACGGCTTAACACCTAAATAAGTTAAACGTTTCAAAGTCATCCCAGGTAATAAAATTGCCGGTAGGCTAGGTAACGACCTTTGTGTTTTCTTTATACGGAGCTCCGACCTGTTCTTCGGCTACATTCAGCCTAATAAAGCAATGGACCACACGAGAATGGATGGGAATCCATAACCTTCTATTGTCAAGTACATAGAGCTATTCTTAGATTTAGCCCATCGTCGAAAACAGCAAGATTTTGCCTAAGCTCTCTCACAGCTATATGTTAAGTTGTAGGGCTATTCACTGGTCACTGAAAGCTGAATAAACACTTGTTCTACATACATATGTTTAGCGAGCTATTCTGTCGTGCATGTTACCTATAGAAGACAAAAGGCCCGAGCGCATTTTATGTTATAGTAAAATAAGACGACCAAATTATCCTTTCTCACATTTTATGTGTTTACCCAGCGTTTGTATTAGTGGTAGGAAATTTCGATCTTCTGGAAGAATTGTTCTTTTTAGGATCGTACCTTTAATAGACCCAGTACATTGAATTAGTTCAAACATTTTTTCTTGCCAAACCAGTTACTATTAGTTAGTAAGTGATAGCATCCGCATGGTTCGATTAATCTTCTCGCCCACTGCGATTACTACGATCTATTGTACAGCAGATATTATCTTAGAGTTCATCCAACAGGTTCAGGCCCCAGGTAGCTCAGTATCTTGCTGAATGATATTGTTTTCAGCTCTTCTAGGGAAGGGCCAGCTTTTCGAAGTTAAATCTGATTCTCAAGCAACAGGGCATGGCAGAAAATTACCCAAATGTCTGCTTGCCTTCTAAACACCAGTCGGCATTCAGTCTCGTCAAAGAGTCCGATTCCGTGTAGGTGCTTTCTGAGTTTTAAGTGACTGTAAAAAACAGAACATCACCTGAAAATTTTCCGGTCAGTTCTAGCAATTCCTTGGTCTGCATGATTGGGAATACATTCCTCGTAATGCCCAACTAGGACAATTGTTCCAGTATTTGAGCACTTTCTGATTTGCCCAAAATTTGATTTGCTCCGTAGGTGCTATGCCAGTGGAAGGTTCTGGTCCCTGAAATTGCTACGCAGCATTTTTTTTGACAATGATGTCTGCTTCCTCATTTTCGAGAATGAGTGAGTGCATAGGTACCCAGATTAGGGATAGATTATTATACCCGCCTGAAATTTTTTATTGCTTTGTGCTTGTACTTTTTATCCAAAATTTCTTTCGCACACATTTGAATGTCATACATTTCAAGCTGAAAGATCGTTGTGTGTTGTCTGACTCTTGGACTACGACAAAATATTCTGCGCCCACATTCTGCTCGGTTTTCAAACCATCCGTCAACTAGCAGGTGTCTGTCTGCGTCAGTGCTTTTTCTTTCCATTCTTCTCTGTTTGGAAAAGAGGTAATCGATCATTGATCGAGTACACATCATGTCCGATGCCATTTCCAGCATGCCGTCAGAAGTAACCGATTCCAGTAACTTGTTGGTCACACAGACATGAATATATGGTGATTGATTCGCTTTTTGCCATAGGTGAAATGCAGTTAATCTGGTCTCCTTTTCCGCAACAATGTGCAAGGGTAGTAGGTCCAGAAAGGCTTCCAGTGCCAATGATGGGGAGAAGACATTGCTCGTATGATTGCCACACTTGTGATCCTTTGTATGGGTGTGAGCTTTGCTGTGGCTGCCACCAAGCTAGTGCTCCGTAGGTTGTGGTTGGTGATCCTGGTGAAAGGGTATTACCGTAGTTGGGTTAATGATCAGATTTTCCCTGCTGCACCAACTACAAATGACTTTAATTACCCATATCGTCCGTATACGTCTGCATCTCAGCCCCAAGCGATTCAATGATAGCCAGGAGGTTGTCCAAACCAGAAGTGACCAAAGCAGTGGAGACAAAATCCTCCCCTGCGGACACCCTCTTCCCGGCCTGAACTTGACTACCTCCCCGCTTATAGTTGTTATCACAAGCCTGTTCGTAAGCAATTAGGAAATATTCATGCTACTTTACTCAAAAAAATCTTAATCCTACAACATTTTTTTCTTATCCGTTACCGTTTATAAGTTGTAGAAGAATTCCCTGTCAGTGACATATCTGTATACATGCTTTAATTATGATAGAATTAACAACATTTTTGAGAAAATGAACGCATGCTTTGGGTGTGAATTTTTCTTTCATTTATCACAGACAATTCTCTTCACTACCGATGAGAATATTTTGGCAGCAATAGCTGAAAACGACGTATGCTACTCCACCTTAATTTCGAGTGCCTACGAAGAAGCTCCTTACGCAGACAGACCACCCACCTCCGCTTTCTCCCAGGTAAATCAGCAGCAAATTATTAATTTTTTTACATCGATATTGGTCTAGGACACCGAAAGACCATTTACCGGAATTCGATCAAATATAACATTGGTTTCAAAAGAAAATGACGCGATCAAATCTTATTCGGCGCCAAACAGATCGATTTGATCTTTGTCGCTAATTGGAATCATCCAAACGCCATAGGTCTGACCGGACTAGAATTGATACAAGGCAATGAAACAGTCCTTAAATTGTCGGTGGAGAATCTGAGTTGCAACGTAAGAACAGAGACGTTAGACAGATTGATTAATGACAAGAATTTAACTGTTGAGAAGAGAAATATGTGGTGCGTTCCTTACGATGGGGAAGATGTTATTGTCACTGTTAAATTTGAGGCGTTTGTGTATTTATCTGGTAAAATTTTATTTAAATACTACTTCCCTTCTCAACTGACTTCATTAAATTATTTAGGTATTCGGATTTGGAATTATAACGAATCATTAGATATGTCCTCAGCAGGGGTAAGTAAGTTGAAAATCCTACTAGATGGAAAGGTGTTGCCAAGCCCCATATCGGAAAGTGAAGTTTTTTGGATAAGAAGAGCTCCTGGGAATGTCTGTTACGATTTCGTTCAAGATATTCGATTTGACCAGCAGACAATTCAAAACGTGTATAATAGGAGCACTGAAGACGATGTGTTTAATCCTGAAAGGATTCAGGGGCCTGACTTGTATGAATACCCTGATATGCCTGTCGGTTTCGTCATTCAGTTCAACATATTCTCGACATGGAGCGATCAGTATTACTGCGGTTTGAATGGGATAGAAGTATACGACCACATGGGTAAAAAAATATACTTCGAAGAATCTAGTAAGTGTTACTCGAAACTTGAATAAAAGACGGATAATTTTAATTTCTTTTTATTTTTTATGTTGTTGTGGTATTTATTAAAAAAAAAGAAGTACGTATCAGTTTGATTTAACCCTGGACAGGTTCGCATCGATAGCGTTAGGTATAATTTATTTATGGAAAGCTAAATATTTACGAATCAGCATAACCCTGCTCTCCACCTAAAGGTACTACACGAGGCTACTTATTCTATATAAGTACTATATGGGTTACATAACAATTGAAATGTTCCTACTCTAACTAAATAATTTCTCTATGATTCTTAATAACAAAAATATAATACAGTAGCCTCGTGACCATATGAATACTGCTTTTGTGAAATGATGAAATATGTGAAATGTGATTAGTTCACATAATCGCGAGTCTACTAAATCGGTCAGCTATCAGTTATTATTAAATGCGCCCATGGAACGACTTTCGTTATCTCCCAGCATTCGCCAAGGATATTGATTATATATAATATACTTAATAAAATCAATGGCCACGGAGTAAGGGAAAGCCATGGCAAAAACCTTACCCTGGGATGATCTAAGATTGTATATTGAACATTATTACTCTAATTTATATTTTTGGTTGTTCACACATTTCAGTCTTTCACATATTTGCAAGGACACTGTATTATATTTTTGTTATTGGGAGAATTTATAATAATTTAGTTTTCATAAATAAAGTGTAGTACCTGAAATTATTTTATTTTAACCTAATCTGCTCTACAGTGAAATACGTATTGTAAAAGTTTGTGTTGTTAAGAAAATGTCTTTATTCTAACTAGAACATCATAACCAACCAGTTTACTAGTCATAAATATATATTATTTTACACAGAGTGAGCAGAAAGTATCGTTAATATAACAAATTATTAATTAAATATTATTAAATTGCTATAACACTAGCCTAATAATTAATTAATATTTATTGAAAATGACGAAAATGTATGTTTATCTACAATCCGGTAATCCAGTAATCCGTTACAATTTTTAAATTCTCTTATCTTTATCCTCTGATGAACTTATAGGAGTATTACAGAAATTGACATAAAGATGGCGCTGCTCCTATTTCATTCCAACAATAATGCATATTCAGTATAAATAACAGGAGAGATCATGTTATCACACATTGATCTGATAGATTTGCCAGATAAACATGTTTTAGGAGTCGTGGTCGTTAAAGTGGCGACCTCACCAAAACTGCAACGGAGCATCTGATGGCGTTGCAAACGCTTTGGTATCAGATAAGCGCTATTTATTAAATTTATCGTTTAGAATTACAAAACAATAATTAAAATTCTTGTGAATGATTTTTATTTTACATAGTATTGAAAATTATGACAAAAGGAAGAAATAAAAAGTTTTTATTTTGTTCTTATTTGTTTTATTGCATGTTTGTTATTTCTAGATAAGGTTCCTTTAAAAGCTAAAGATGCTATTTCGATATTGCTATGGGAACAAACCACATAATGTACGCTTTATATACATATAGTTTATTGTTATAGATTTAAAGAAAAGAGCATGTTAATGTTAAGTGTTCTAATAATAATTTTTTTTTTCTGAGTGTGTGGTTCCATTAAGAAAAAACAATATGACTTCATTACTAAAAAAAATTGGAGAAATATCAAAATAAATTTTGTATTTAAATTCCAAACAAAAAATTAGTCAAAAATTTCTAAAGTATTGAAATTTCAAATAATAAGAAAGTTATAATGTGTAATATATTTTGAATAAAGAAAAATCATTTCTATTAGTACCTCGAAAGCTACAACGTACATTTAAAAAATAATTTCACCAATTTTTTTATCTGAAAAAGGTTATTCTGAACACCTATTTCATGACAGTAAATCTAAAAGGCACAAAAAAACAGTAAGTCTTTGAAGACTTATGTATAGCATTGAATTCATTTTTACTTATTAAGTTAATTAAATAAGCTGATAAGTATCATGCTGTTTCTTTGTACATCCTGACGGTCTCTTCCGTTGTAAAACACTAAAACTTTTATTGTAAATACTACAACACACAAACTAAAAGAAAATATTTTTACACACCTGTAACAGTGAGTGCATTATTTGTATAGCCATTAATGTTTCGTTTGCAGACATTTGCGCTTATCCCGAAAGTATAAATGTTTTACGAGATGTTTCCGGTGATGTTAGGACTCCAGATAAGCTTATAGATGGAATTAATGAGGATAAGAGTGGAGTGCATTGTTGGTTGGCGCCAATTTTACCCAAGTGCCTCAATAAGATATTCATAGTGTTGGATGCTCCAATAAAAATATCTGTGATCAAATTATGGAATTATTCCAAAACACCTAAGAGAGGAGTGAAGGAATTTGCGGTATTTTTTCGCTTCCATTGACTAATTTATTTAGCAATTGATTTTCTATATTTTATAACAGGTTCTGGTCGATGACCTTCTAGTATATAACGGAGTATTGGCTGAATATAGCGAAAGAAATGCTTTTAATTACGGATGCATAGTATTCACCCACGACGAGAGTATATTGGAGAAAGAAAATGATATCATCATAAAGTATGCATATAATTTAAGCGCCCCAATACTTATCGATGTCACTAATGTTCTTTATTTTGCTAATTTACAGGCAAAGTAGTAATGGACAGGTTCTTTTGCTGAACAATGATCCCAGAATTGTCACTGGAGGTTCGTTGCCGGAAGCTGATCCTGCTTTAAGGCCATTTACGTCGGTTAGTTTGTTACATAGGGGATGTACGTCTCAAAGTCATTAGGATTTAGAATTTCGTATAAAAACGATAATAATAATTTTAAATGCCAAATGTTTATATGTATACAATAAAATATTTTTAAGACATTAAAAATTAAAATACATGTTATTTATTGTTTTCTTTACCATGTTTTTGAAAAATCGTATAAGTACAATTTACGTAAGTATTAACGCAATATCGGTGCGCTAGTCATCTTAGTTGAATATCGATAAATCGAAACTAACTGTTTTATCGTTTATTTAAAAGAAAACTTTTAAATAAGTACGGGTTAAAAAAAAATATAAAAAAAGTGTATTTGTATTTAATATAACCTTTTGTCTTTATCTGACATCACGATTTGACTAACCAAATAGAAACGATTTACCCATTCATTTTTCAATTGTGTCGTTGTAGCTACATTGGACTGGAATTACAAATTATAATGCGACCCAGTTTCAACCATTGAGGTAAAATTCCTATGTTTATTGACGTAAAATATACAATCCTTGAATAATTTGACTAAAAATCATCAAACCACATTTGATAATATCTAGTGCATAGGTTTCCAACCTTTTATGGACTACAGGCCCCTTTACAAGAAAAAAAAAAAAATTCCAACGCCCCCCTTTACATAATAGTTAATTATACCAATTTTATATGTCTATCTATTATCTATTAATAACCACAAATTAAAAATTAATTCTCTGTTATCGTGCTACTTGTGGTGGTGGCTGAGGGTCGTGATTATTAATTATTTAAAAATACAAAAATATGTTATAATAAAAATATTTAATTCAGGCAAAGACCATACAAAGTGTTATTAACAAAATTATAACTTAACCGACAAATGCTAGACAATACACAAAGCTGGAGCACCCCGCACTGGGTCATTGCACAAAGGCAAAGACAAGACGATTAATCAAAATTAGTAAAAAAAAATATAATAAAAAAACAAAATTCAATAAGAAACATAAATATCAATGCGATAGTTGAGGCTTCTGGAGTTTTAACAATTTCTTAATGTCGGGTTTCAATTTAATTAACATCAGTCGCAAATCACCACGCTCAGTGATCTGCAGTCTATTCCTTTTCTTAAACAGTAAATTAGGTACTGCACTAAACCCACGCTCAATCAAATATGATGAAGGAAATGCAATTAAACATTTCTGCACTATTTCCCACAATCCAGGGTGGAGAGCTGATGTTGATTTTTGGAGCCGGAATTCTTGGTATTCATTTTTGAATTTTACTTTTAATTCTTCATTAGTTGTGAGTTCTACGAGGTCTGCTTCTAAATTTGATGATTCTACTGTATCTGCATTTGCAAAAGGGTCTAAAACCAAGCTTGGTAAATTCATATTTAAACTATTCTGGAATTGCTCTGTAAAATCAGCATGAAGAGCGTTCAGGTGTTGGCAGTAAGTAGGTAAATCTTCCTGTTTTACCGATAGTACTGATAATGTCGGAAAGTGGCTGTATTCACCTCTTCCTAGATTTCGTTTGACTAGAAGAAGTTTTCCCGCAAAAGCAGCTATGATGTTTTTTGTTTCTATTAAATTCAACACATCACCTTGCAATTGTAAATTAACGTCATATATTTTAAAAAGGTCTGTCAAATAAGCGATGTCGTTTTTGGATGTTTTCGCGCACTTCATCGTCTCTGTTTTCAAGGAAGTCCCGTACTGAGTCAAATAGATTGAAAAAGCGATTCAGACAAACACCTTTCGAGAGCCATCGTACTTCTGTATGCAACAGCAAGAAATTATAGTCTTCGTCATTTTCACTGCAAAGTTACCAAATAATCTGTCATTTAAAGAATTGCTTCTTCTCTTGTTGACTGCTCTAATAACGTAATGGAGCAACGTATGCAGGCGTTCATTAAGATTTTTTGCAACCAAGTGCTGACGATGAATAACACAATGTACAGCGAGTACATCTGCTTGTTTTAAATGCGCAATGAAATCCTTATGACGTCATTGCTGGAGTACCATCCCAATAAGAACATAAACGTTAAGAAAACGTTGTTCTTAACGGTAACCGAATGTTACGTAACGTTTATAAACAACGTTGAAACGACATATCTATGTCCCGACAAAAAACGTTGACAAAAAGTTACTTATTAAGCGTTATTTCATATGCTAATGTTATTTTAACGTTTAATTTTTAATAGAAAATATCGTTAAATAGAGACGTTTAGCACAAGGTGTATTTCAACGTTTAATAAATCACCTCTGTAAAACGTAAAAAATACGTTTATAGTGCTACGTGACATTATCGTTCAAAACAAACGTTTATTGCTAAGTGGGATTCAACGTTAATAAAACTTCTACGCAAAACGTACAAAATCTGTTTACATGTAACGTAACCTCAACGTTAATAAAATTTCTATATCAAACCTGTATAAGATCTGATAAAGTGACATATATATCTAGATGTGATATATATGTCATTTTATACTTACAGTGTCGTTTTATGTGTTGATAACGAAAAAATGGTTATAAATTAAAAGTCATAATTTAATTTTATTTTAATTAAATCATTCAATGATCATACAATAGTATTGAACTCAGGATAAGCTCTTCAATGAAACATAATGCTTCTTCATAAAAACTAAATGTAGTTACCTATAAATATAACACAATGCAATAATAATAATAAAAAGATCATAGAACTCTTTACCATAACTAAGAAAGTAACGAGGTTATTTCATTTATAGATATATACATTTTCCCTTTTTCTGCATATGGTCTTCTACCCAAACAGTCCATTGGGGCTTTCAACCAGTCCTTCACTGCACTTTCTGCTGTATGTATTGTTTAATTGTAACTTTAAATGGAAGACTCAAACAATGGGTATTATAAGTAACACCAAGGACTACAGGCTGTAAATTTTAGGGATGTATATATAAGTTAATGTTTACTTTGATTGGATTCCTAGATTGTATTACAAATGAATGAAAGTATTTAATACTCACTGCATATTGTTACCATAGTTTCCGTATTATCTCTGGTTCGCGGGTTGTGAAAACTAAGTATTCCTTCCCTTCCAGTAATTAGAATCCCTTACACAAGAGTCTATAGATTAGAACCATCAGCATTCGCTTATCTATATATTTGAAAATAAAGTAAGAAGGTGGTGTATACTAAGAAACCAGGTTATTCAAAAACAAATTTTAGAATATAGTTAAATTTTCTGACATTAGTTTCCTTCTTTTAAGATGGCCACTATGCTGATTTGCCAATTGTGTATATGCATATAGGCATATACATAATTATACGTGCAATGTGCATCGTATATGCAAATATAACCTGGATAGACTTAATTGATGGGGTACCTACCTACTAACCGTTTAGTTAAATACACTGATTGCTACGTATCACATATTAATATAAAACTTTGTTATAAAGATAAAGAAAAGTTCTAACACGCGACTAGTGTAGTAAACATGTGACTGCAAGTGCACCGTGCACGTTGCAGATGCGCAACAGGGGTGGAAGAGTTTATATGAAATGGGGGAGGAATGATGAATGATACATTCACCAGTAGTGCAGTTTTAATACAATAATTCTGTTACCTATTGTTAAATACATTTTGCATTTATTTATGCAAAAGCACATCTTATGTTAAAACAAACAAATTTAGCACCAATTTTTGACTTCATCACAAATCGAATTACATATAGGATTGCAGTTAATAGTTTTTCATATTTTAACGTTGCTTTTTAACGTAGAGTAGACGATGAAACTACAACGTTTTATCTTAGTTATATCTAAACTATGCGTTACAGTTCAGCTACTAATTTTTCATTTTTCAACGTTGTCTTTTCACGTAGAGTAAACGGTGTAACTAAAACGTTTTATTTTAGTTATATTTAAACTATGCATTACATTCCAGTTAATATTTTTCATATTTAAAGGTTGTTTTTTAACGTAGAGTAGACGGTGAAACTACAACGTTTTATTTTAGTTACATTTAAACTATACGTTACATTTCAGTTAATAATTTCTCATATTGCAACGTTGTTTTATAATCTAAAATAAACGATGCAACTACAACGTGTTATTTTAGTTAAATTTAAACTATCCGTTACATTTCTTAGTTAATATAACGTTTCTTCAATATGTAATTAAAAGTTGGTTATATAATAAACGTGTTAATTATAACCATTAACGTTGTTTCAACCAATACAACGTTATATTCACGTAAATGTAACCAACTTGTTCTCACTGGGATCTGTAGCAACTGAGAAAATATTTCGAATAGGAATTTCTTTCTCTTAAAAAAAAACGTGCATGGTATTAAATATGGATTCTCCCTTTGTATCAGTTTCCAATTTTTTTACAAATAATAACTCTTGACAATTTTTTTCTTCTTTTATGAATCGGACCTAAGCCAAGAGTAGTGCTTCGTTATTTGGTAAAGTTGATTCATCGAGTTGAACGGAAAATGTGGAAGTCTTTAAGCAGTCACATAATGATAGTTCAACGTCTTTAGCCATTTCATCGATTCTTCTTTTCACTGTATTATTACTCAAAGGAATATTTTTGATGATATCTGGGTGTGGTTTTCCCGCTTTTGCGATTAATAATGCTGCCTTGGTCTTTTAGCGTTTTTCCATTATTTTGATCTATAGTGAGTGATTATTTATATTCTTCGGCTCCACTATTGGGCGTTTTTTCCAATTTATGTCCGAAAATATATTCCCCTTATGTTATGTGGCTAGTTTGAGAATTCGAATAAGTTCATCTGATACTGTGCTTGGGAAACCTATTCTAAAACCTACATAGTCCTCTACTGTATGATAGTCCTTCTCTATAAATGTTCCGATCTGTTTCGGTATACTGTTCTTCTCGTTAATGGATATCTCACACTTCAAAGATATAACAATCTGTTGAAATTCCAAATCGGACCTTAACCTAGTGCTAGCACGCAGCCATCATTTAAGTATTAATTGTAATACAGTGACGAGACGTGATTGAACTGCTTATACAAGAAAGTCAGTTTCCAAATAGGATGTCCAGTTTCATTAATATGGTAAACAGTCCACATTGTTAAGTGGATGACCTAGACGCGCACAGGACGAGTAAGGAGAAAGTTTTTGGTTATAATGTAACGGTTCCGAGTAGCATAAAAAACAATTTCTGTCGACTGACACTAAACCCAAATACCTCTTCCTTCATATGAGCATAATACAGGTGCCTTTACGCGTGTATGTGGTTTTAACAATATCTTCACTACTTTACAATAACACTTACATATATTTGGCGGTGATGGCTTTTCTGTTTTATTTAATGTTAATTTTACAGAATAAGTACTAGAGATATATCTAGTTGAAACATTCACGGATATAGCCCAATTTTATGACTATATATATACGACAATAAGGATAAATAAATAAATGCTAAGATAGAGATTTACTTGATGATTTATGTAGGCCACATAAACCAGAAGCTAATTACAACTTTCTCATTAGTTTGCAATAGAGACAAAAAGTTTTATATTACAATAATTACATATACACTGAAGTAAAGTTAATCTCAATCTTTAAGTTTTATTTTATAATTCCATCCTATTTATATCCTAACATATTTTATAGTCGAATTATTAACATTTCTGCCGTTATATAAGTTATAGAGCCCAGAGGAAATCCTTCTCTTAGTCGATAACGGAAGAAGAATGTGACCTTGCACTTGCTTTTCTCCAAGTCTCTCGTGGTGAGACTCTTTCTAGGTCATAGCCTGCCTACTACACTGGGTCACAACTTTTCAATTTCAAAAACTAGTTTTAATTTCATTTTACCTCATGTTTATTACGAGGCGTGAATCGTGGTTCTATGATCTTTACAGGCGCATGAATGGGCGTGTATAGTGTTATCGTGCGCAGCATTTTCGAAAATAGAAAATATTTACTTACTATTTACCTCTGGCTTTTCACAATACGGAGACGACAATGCGTTAATTGTTAGACGTTGGAACAGGCTGTAAAACAAGCAGGCGAACGTGTTAGTTGTAATTAAGATAGATGTAAGAATTTCTAGAGCATAAAATAGATTATATTAGATATTAAATGCGTTGTGTGTAATGGTTAGTTTATATATAAGAGGCAAATATCTGCGATTTTCTTTTGATATTTTATGAGAGATTACATCCTTATAACATACAGAATACCAGGATGTATATTCGAAAAAGCTTGGTTATGTTTTGCGTTTCTGTGCTTCACAGAATTGTTATACAAGAAATGTCGTAGTAATATATGACCTACATTTTTACTACTACATTTATAATTACGTGAAAGCCGAAATTAGCTTGCTGAAATCAGGTGTTTCATTAAATACGAGAAATAATTGAAAAAAAAATTGTACGGTAACCACATGCTTCTTCAACAAATCCATTCATCTCCTTATTAAATAAACGGATAGAAACGATTCTGGAAGAAGATTTATTCTTCAGAATTGATTCGGTGCAAAAGGAACTATTTTAATTTATACTCACTCATCGTCTAAAGTGTCCTATCTATCAGTATTTACTTATTATTCCGTCAAATCTTCAAGGGCACCAGGAAATTTACTAGTCTTTTACAATATTTTTAATAAAAATTAAATTCGTTTTAGTTAAGTATACTCGTGCTGTATTCTGGTATTCGTTATTTTATGTTTTTAATATTTAACGTGTACTTTATTACTGTAGCAATAAACAACAGACGAAGAACTAAGTAAGAATGCCAAGAATGCAATGCAATTATTATATCAAAAGGCAATAGCAGAAAGGTCTATCTAAATCAACGACGAGGGAAACATTCTAAAATTATATTGTAAAATTTTGATTTTAATTTATAACAGCAATATAAAGTATATAATGTACATGTTCTAATTCTCAATTTAGTTTGTTCTCTGTAGATGAGGATGATATTTTGAAATCTATATTAAAATTAAAAAATAAGATGACTACAGGTCAAGATTAAATTCCGAGCTTTATAATATCAGATTGTAGAAATGTCTGTGTACAACCGTTTAAAACACTTTTTAATATATCTCTTCGTACTAGCGCGTATCCATCTATCTGGCAAGTGTTTAAAGTCATTCCTATTTTCAATGTTAATGAAATATGCAATTATAGAGCCATATCTATTTTATCCAACTTCTCAAAGGTATTTGAGGGTATTTTGCACAATTACCTTAGCCCACATATAACTAGAACTATTTCAGACTGCCAGCACAGCTTTGTGCGAGGGCGATCAACAGCCACTAATTTGATTTCTTATACGCAGTATGCTTCGGATGATCGAGGTCAGGTGCATGTAATTTATACTGATTTTGCTAAAGCGTTTGACTGCCTTCATCATCCCATACTATTGGCTAAGCTTTCCAACACAGATATCTGTAATGGTCCGTTAACTTTATTAAAATCTTATTTACAACATAGACAATTCTATGTTTCATATAAAGGTTTTTCATCCGCTTATCATTCTCATGTCATCTGCGTCCCTCAAGGTTCCGATTTGGGCCCACTTTTATTCTTAGTATTCATTGACGATTTTGTTAAGTCGCTGGATTGCAAGTGTCTACTCTTTGCCGTCTGTAGAAACCTTGAGTCATGCTATTGCGTTGCAAAATATTTTGGACGGGGTATATGACTGGAGTAATGAAAATATATTATATCTGAATATTTCCAAATGTAAAATAAAGACTTTTACACGTAAGATAATACCCATTCTGTACGATTACTGCCTTGAAAATGAAATTCTTAGCAGGCCTGATGAAATTACAGATTTAGGGGTTACTTTTGACCCAAATTATCTTTTTCATTACATACATGTAGCTGGGATGGTTTCCAAAGTAAATAAGATGTCTTGCGAACATCTAAATACTTCCATCACGTTAACACGATGTATAATCTATTTGACTCCTTTGTCAGACCTAGAATGGAATACGCTGCGTTAGTTTTGAACCCATTGTATTTCATTCATAAGGTACGCTTGGAAAACGTTCACATAATTTTTTTCAAATATATGTCTCTCCGAACAACTGGTGTTTATCCTGAACGTGGTTTTCTTCATGAGCAACTTTTAAATATGCTTAATACCCACTCTTTTGTAACTAGACGTTCGGTACAAACTTTAAAATTTATATTTGGTATTATTCATGGAAGTATTTATTGCCCCCAAATACTTGAAAAGCTTTTGTTTATGGTTGCGAGACGATCATCTCGATATCCCCTGACATTCTCTCTTTCTGCACCACGTACTAACTTATTAGTTAAGTCTACCATAAGGTTTATATGCGAAACTTATAATAGTATTGGCTTTGCATGTGATATTTTGTGTTGTACCGTGGGAGCTTTGGTTCGTACCTTTTTGTCAATGCAATGAAATGTTATATTTTTACATAACTTATTAACTACTTTATTTTCGATTTGAAATTTTACAGAAACAATTTGTTTGACTAGTACCTACTCCCATTTAAAAACTTTGATCTAGCTGTTAGTGATTGTAAATTTACCGATTTTTTCATTTACCGGTAATTCGGTAAATAAAAATGAAAATACCGGTTTACCGGTAAATTACCGGTAATTTTTTTCATGTGTGACATTAGTGGGGATTCCCCAAGAAAATAGGGTTAGAAGTTAGGCTAGAATAATACATATTTTGCACAATCTTAAGACATAATATTAAAATTTTGTAATAAATATTTGTATTCAATTTACATATTTTAAACAGTTGTTAGAAGTAAAAAAAAATATTTAAGGTTCAAATTTCAATGTTATTTCGCAACAATGTTGCATTAATGTCCTCTCATAAGTGCCTCTGGTGCATTCAAAATTACTATTAATTTAAATACGTGAAATGTTTTTTATATTATAATTTTTAAATATTAAAAAATGAGACAAGAAAAATGATTTTAAACTTTTAAAAATCTTCTCAAACCTCAAAGTACAAATCACATATGCTAACTCAACTTTTTTCGAGAGATAAATAAAATCCATACAAAAAACCATAAAATGAGAGGATTGAACTGTCAACTGTACTTGTTGATAAAGGCAGGTTGGAAAAGTGGGATGTTTTGCTTCCGTTCTAGCAACAAACGAACATTAATCTTGCTTTTCTTTGCGTTATCCATCTCATTTCAGACTTATTTCTACAAGATTATTTTGCTTTTTTTTTAAGAATTTTTTGATTCCTTCTCTTTCTAACTAACTCGGTGGAATGGAGGTTATACGTTTCTAATCAATATTTTTTTTCAATTTCTTTTCTATATTCTCGATTCTAGAGCATTACAGCGGCTCTCAAATTCAAGAAAATTGAAATTAAAATTAAACAAATCTCCCATAAAATTAATAATTGGGTATATTGCTACTTACACTTACATGTTTTCTTTTTTATTTTTAATGTCCTTATAGATCTTTAAATATCTATAATCACAATATTTCGTACATAAGAATTTCTAGTATGGATTTTTCATTTACTGAATTACCGGTAAATTTTTGTAATTTACCGGTAAATTTACCGAACGTTTTTTGGTCAATTTACTGGTATAACCGGTAAACAGATATACAATCCTTACTAGCTGTGACAATTTTGCCTGCTTAAAAAGTATTATATTTTTGGGACCCCCAGAAATCCTTTCGGACACAAATACAAAACTTGACGGAGTGAAATAGGGAGTCTCCGTTTTGGAAATATTTTGTTCCAAAAAGGAGTTGCCATAGCTGAAAACAGAAAGTATTTCCTCGGTTTTATACAAAATCTCTACCAAAACGGAGAGATTGAATTTACTCCGCTTTCTAACATGGGAGAAATAATTTTTTCTCCGCATCTACATTACCGTATTTGAGTCCTAAATGTGAACAAATATCCCTAACATTGCATTATAGTTTCTCCTTCACGGAGGTGATAATTTGTTTACTTAACAGATGTTTCTATTTCTAATACCTCAACGCCAAAAAGGGAAAGGATACCTCCGATTGGGAACATTTGTTCTCCAAATCGTAACTGCTTCCCTAAACATTTTAATTAATTATTTCCACGTGGACTTACTTGCATTAGCAACGGAGATAATTTTATCTGATACGATAGTAGTATTACATACATATGGGGGAAACAACATCCATTATTCATTTTAATAACAGCAGTAATAGTTAAAATTTCTCCATTTCGGAAACTTTTACATTTATTACAAAATAGTAAAACTGCATAAGAGAGACAAATTGGTCCTTAACGGATTATGTTGCCTCGGTTAAAGATGTGCTTTCTCCTGTGGAAAGCAAAATTATTTCTGTATTCTATCCGTTTAGTAGCAAAACATTTAACTCCGAATCGAGGCTCCTTGAACAGATGGTCGCCAGGGAACACCGGAAAAGAGTTAAAACGGTGTTAGATTCAACTCCGTATTTTTATCTGTGTATATCCCGTCTTTGTTGTGTGAAAATTTAATCAAATTAAATTTGCTGTGGTGGAATACAGCAATAGTATAGGATGTGTAATAGTAATTCCGCTTGTTATTACTTCGGCTGTATTCTAGATAGTAATTTGAAGTACACCTTCAGAAATAGGCTTCGATACACTGGTGTTTCATGAAGAAGGTGCCTCAGTATAATTCACTATCTTAACTAGAGCCTTCATTAAACGCCATTCTTCTCCTGGTTATGAAAGTAATTTGCTATGTGGTTTTTGAGTTACAACTACTTGTCATCAAAATCAATCAAGGAGTACTGGTGAGGAAGAGCGTGTAAAGAGATACAGAAACCAAAAAAATCCACTTAATACAAAAGAAAACCAATTTACCAACTTACAAAAATATGCGCATCTAATCAAATTTATTAAAATTAAAATTTAAACTTCTACAATATAGCCAAATTCAACACAATTCAATGATAAAAGGTTTGTTCGTTTTAGCACTAGCGAAACGCAGCCGCAAGCATTTCCGTTCGATTTGATGACAAAACGAACAGCAATCAAAAACATCTAAACCTGGAGTCAATCCAGCGTTTTACGGCCACAGTTTGCGTTGAAAAACTTTACGCGGCATCACGCTGCTAGATTTTCGCGTTACGACGCGGAGTGCCAAAACGAACAAACCTAATATTTTATTTTTATGTTCTTTTTTTTTCTACATACACGAAAAAAAAATGCGCTCTAAAGTTTGTATTGTTAAGAAAATATATTTATTCTAACTAGAACATCATGTAAATAACAAACCAATTTACTAGTGATAAAATTATTTTTATTGCAAAGTAAACGAGTATTAAATATCCCTAATATTACTAGTTAGTCATGAAATATTATTAGATTATGTTGTAACACTAGCCTAATAATAAACATTTGTTGAACATGACAAAAGACAAAAGGCATGTATGTTTATTACCTACAATATAAAGTAATCTGAGTTGCAATTTTTAAACTCTGTTGTCTTCAGGGGCGGCCGATGCATACGTCACCGGAAGGGCACCCACAACGATCGAATATCTTCGTATGCTATCGTGTAGAATATACGATACCACGAAATTATAAGAAATTATACGAAGAACTTCGATCAACTTCAAAATTATAAATGTATTTTAAATATTACTATATTACAAGTGTTAATTTTCTATTTAGTTTCAATCTAATGTAAGGGCCGCTTTACAGTTCGCAATTGTTTTATTGCATGCAATACAAATAGCGCATGCGCATTCAATGGATTTCGATCAGCTGAGTGCAATTTTACTTGTAATTTAATAAATAATAATAAATTTAATAATTTGTAATTTTACTTGCAATATACGAAATAGAGCATGCGCTATTTTTATTTAGACTTAAGTAGTTTTTTGTTATTTATTGTATACATCATAAATAGCTATATCTATGTATATTATAAACTAATAAATTTAACGCTAAATTACTCCAAAAAAGCTGGGATTAAAGATCAAATACCCATAATTCAATTTCTTAATTTATTACCAAATTTTCGCTGAATTTTCTCAGCTTCTTCAGGGCAATAAAAATGAAATTACATGAAATTACATTAAATTTAGTACATCAAATTGAAAAGTATGCATCAGTAGTGATAGAGAGATAATAACAGACTAGAGTCTGTTAAAGTTAGAGTCTGTTATTATCTCTCTATGTATATTATAGGTCTGACGAAGGGAGAAAATATCTTCCGAAACGTTACATAATGCAAATTGTATACAAACCCATATTTTTTATCAATATCGATTTAATATTGAACAATATTATATTTATAAGCTGCTGCTTTTTGAATAGAAACTTTGATTCATTTTCAAAGTTTATAATTAGTAATGTAATATCTATCGAGAAGTATTTCTAATATTCCTGTTCTAGGTTCTAGGGCATTAGCCGTTTATGGGAAACGGCATGTAATAAAATTTAAACTTTAATTTCCATACCGTGAAACATACAATGGCTGTAAGATTATTATTACTAACAATTTAGGTATGCGTTTTACTTATGCGGTTGTAACATTGCGACTGTTCTCAATCAGTTCTACTAACCTTAAGAGACGAAGAGTTACGCGACTTCTGTTGGAATTGGCGTAGCCGCCGGCACGAGTGGTTCATCGCTCTAACGGCGATCGCTCAAAAATCTGCTACCTTCCTTTCGGCAATTAGTGCGTACTTCCCTGATCGCGCTTCCGTTGTTTCCGTAACGGATAAAAAAATAAAGTCTTTGCCCAAAATTAGAAAACCAGTACTTTTCCCCTAAAGCGAAATATCTAATTATAAAGATATTCGCGAACAAATTTTGTAAAATCAATAAATTATATTATAATATTATTTCAAATATTTAATTTCGCGGTAACCATAAAAAATATTATTTTATTTAACAGGAGAAAAAGGAGAGCATAGCAAATTACAATCTAATTTAAGCATTATTATTAAATGAAACTTTATAATGTGAACTTCATAATGAACCATGATTTATATGTATTTTATTTTACTCTTTTAATTTATGCATAACTAAACAACATGACTTCTGTGATTATTTTATTGATTTACAAAATTTGTTAGCTAATATCTTTGTAAATAAATATTGTAGAGCTTAAGGAAAAAATACGGGTCTTCTAATTTTGGACAAGGACTTCAAATTTAAAATATAATAAGAATCCAAAGCATCAATTTTTTTAGGTGTTCCGGTTGATATGGACTGACCATATGTAGATTATAAGAAATTTAATATAAAATCTGCTTACAAAAAAAAAAAAAAAACACCGGAAACTCAAATTTTCATGAAACTTACGAAAAGTACCATGGTGGAAGCACCACACAATTTTTTTTTTTTTCTGTCCGAACGCTCGAATTAGGAGTGCAGCCTCCTTCAAAGTTTGCGCGATTTTTCGACGTGTTCAGGTACTCGCAGTAAAAGAATAGATATGTGGATGAAAGAAAAAATCCTGCAGAGTTTTGTTTGCCAAAGATGGAGAGTACAGATGCGTGTAGTAGTTAATGAACCCGCAATTATGCGGTGTTCGTGGGGTAAGCCAAATATCTGTGTTTAGGGCACTTTTACACAAACTCTCATTATTTTTATAATTTTTATATAATAGTGTATATGTATAGTAATATTGTTCGCTATTGTAATATATTATATCAATAACATTTCATTATATTATGTAGTGTATTGAAGCATTTATAAGAATTATAATGTTTCTTTAATTATGGTCGTCTTATATGTATAAGACAATCGTTTCAAATAATCAAACAATGACCCCATTATAATTCTTATAAATGCTTAAATACACTACATAGTGAAATGTTATTGATATAATATATTACAATAGCGAACAATATACATGCATGACAAACACAGAGTGAACAAATTCATAATTTAAAAATTCGTCAACTGAGTAAAAAGCTGCATTAAGTAAATGAGTTTTTAAAGCTATAACAAATCTATTGCCTGAAAGAAGTCGTATACTATTGGACAGATGATTGTAAGTTTTTGCTCCCCAAAAATTCGCATATTTTTGATTGGGGCATCTCTATGGTACGGTACTTTTAAAAAATCTTTTTTACGGGTGTTATAAGGACGTGTGTCTTCATTTTTTGATTTTGTTTGATTAATGTGTATATATTTGCTAACAGTGAGTATATACACATTAATCAAAAATGTATATACACTACACTGTTGAAAATATTACGGTGTTGGCGTTAATTTTGCGCTAGTCAAATATTTTAGTGTTGATTTTTCCAAACTTTGCCAGACGAGTTGACTACGCGTATTTAATAGAACAGAAATTACTAGAATTTCGTGTGATTTCTTTGTTCAGATATGAGGATTGACTATTTTTCTAGACATTCAGAAGCGTCAACCAATCAAAATTTTTCCCTCGGATAGAAATATAGAAACCCCACCTATTCTAATGCAGTATTGCATTATACGCACCACCTGCATTGCACGTGTATCTGTTTTCTTGTTGATTCTCCGTATTAACATATCCACACAAACCACCAAATGTGACTGACTTGCAAAGTGTAACCTCGTGTTATTAAACGTTAATTCCAGTGGGCATAAAAAATTTCAACATCTTAAAGATGTATTGGGAACATCTATTTACGCAATTAGTTTAGACTTGAATCAAATAGCATAAACATTCACTTAATTTTATAATGGTTCTCAAAAAAATCATTTTAAAATTGATACGTTTAGTTGAAACCAAAACTTGTGAATGAGTGGTTTTGCATATTTATAATTGAGAAAACGTCTTAAAGAGAGAATATTATAGCACTAAGAAATAGGAGTTGCATATTAAAAAGACGTTGTGTTTAGAAAATGGTGTTAAAACACCCAATAGATCGCATTCATTTAGTTAAACAGCTAGTAAATTTGTCTAGTCTAGATCAAATAAAATGTGACTAGAAGTATTTTATAATTCCACGTGTCAGTTGGACAAAATAACCCCTTAGCAATAGACAATACTTGACTATCTCTGCTCGTCAAAGTTAAACTTCTATAGTTCTCGACAAAATAACACGAAAAGAGTGTGGACCTCTCCTGACTATTAAATTAGTCAAAAAAGTGTTAAAATTTTCAACAGTGTACCGTCACAAAGTTTGGAAGCAAGCATAAATTTCAGAAAAAAAGTTCACAGCAATAAAAAACATGTAAGGTAAACATTTTATTTCCTATTTCGAATTTTTAAGAAATATTGATGGATTATGCGGTTAGATACTATAGTTTAACATAGAACTTAAAAGTATTACCATATCTTTGCTATTATTTATTTTTCCAAGAAATTTATGCTTGCTTCCAAAATTTGTGACGGTAATGTATATGTGTGTAGTATATACTGGGTGAGTTTTTATCTTGAGGTAACGGAATATCTCTAAAACACTGCATCAAATCAAAAAAAAAACTTAATAAGATTTGTTATAATGCAGGGGGCTCACTGAATGGTGCCGAACTCGATCTCCCACCTCATTCCCCCCTTCCCCCAGAGTAGGGGGGGGAGGGCAACTTTGAAATCTTAAATGGGAACCCCCATTTTGTATTGCAGATTCGCATCCTGCGCCATCAAGTATGTAGTTTTTATTTGAAACTTTTTTTTCGACTCGTAACAGATTGCGCTGCAATCGCAAAAAACATTATTGTGAACGTCTAAAAAAAATACACAAAAAAGAGAAGCAAGCAAATATGATTTTGTGTTTTTTTATTTTAACATTAAATAACGTTTCAAAAAGCTATTCAACAACTAATAACTTTACTTTATCATACCCATTTCAGAAAATGTGTTCTTCCATTTCGATACATTTATTTATTCGCAATTGGAATGATTGCACACAACTGAGAAGTGTTTCCGGCGTAATCCTTGAACAAGCGTTGGTGATTCGCTCAATCATGTTTTTCCTCGTGGTAGGCACTTCTGTATAATCTTCAGACTTTGAGTGGCCCCACAAAAAGAAGTCAGAGGAAGTAAGATCTGGCGATCTTGCAGGCCAAGACACTGGATCACTTCTTTCGATCCATGGACGATTGTAGGCTCGATCTAATACTTCTCATGTCCTTCTTAAATAATCTGCTGGACAACCGTCATGTTGGAGCCACATTGTTTGTCGTACGTCTAAGGGAAGGTCTTCAAGTAACACTGGAAATTCGTTCTACAAGATGTTTCGATATTTTTCACCATTTAAGTTTTCATCGATGAAATATGGACCAATAAGCTTATTGCCAATTATTCCACACCAAACATTTACGTTCCAAGGATGTTGATGTTCAACTTGGCGCAACCAATGGGGGATTTTCGATACCTACTCCAGTAATGCATGTTGTGCCGATTTACCGTACCGTGGTTTGTGAATGTCGCCTCGTCAGAAGATAATACTCGAGCAAAAAAAATGGGATTGTATCCGTTGAAGGGCCCATTGACAAAATCGCATTCGATTTTTAAAATCATCGCCGTGAAGTTCTTGATGCATGAAAACTCTAAATGGATGATATTTCCTACGCTTCAATATTTGGCAGATAGTAGACTACCATCTCGGCCCACAAAACGTGCTCATACTCGCAAAACTGTAGTTTCTTGTCTAGTGATACAAATAACTATCTCCATTGACATGGACAGTAGTTCCTATACGTAGATTGATAGACCAGGATAGACTGCTTCCTGACATCTTGCAATCGTTGCAATCATTTTGTTTATTGAGGGATGAACATTTAATAAGATCACAAATAGCTTAAAAATTAAATGCAAAATTTTTATGATAATTTTAGAAATATTATATGAAAATGTTAATCTGCAACACACATAAGAAGTGACAAGGCATCAGAATTTTGGAATTAGCGCAATTATTTAATGTAAGATTAAACACAAAAAGCCAAGAGGCTGCGGTGTACAAGCAAAAAAAAAACAATTTGGTTTAATTACAAGATTATTGCTTATCGAATATTTACGTTAAATCCTCTGATACCGTGACTATACCGGGTCGATCGACCGAAATATCACGACGCCTCCGTGTCTTCGTACCGAAGAAGAAGCCGACACTCTTCAGCAGTGGAACTACAATGACGTCATTGATGGTATAAGTACTCTGGCGTTGTGCACGGCGACTTGTTAGTTTATCGCCCATCCTCGCGGTCACAAACGGTCAAAGCTCTTGCATGTGTATATTTAAGAAGTAGTGTTAAAACTCTACGGTGTGTTTATTGTTAAGTTCCATCAAGAACCGATCGGGCGTATAGGAAAGCGGCGTTGATCGAAACAGTACGGTGAGTATATGGAAGAATAAAAAAGATGTTGCGGTAACTTGACAGTGGATTCTTCAGCTTCGAGTACCAGCGTCTTGGTAAATTCACGTCACGCGCTTTTTAAATCTGGTATTCCGGTATAAGAGGCGATGAGTTAAGTTTGACCTACTTTACGTGAAGACCTAGTTGTGAGCAAGTGTTATATAGTCACCGTATATACGTAAGAATAGCACGCATCGGCTTTGTAAATTATGTGGATAGAAAAGGTGTCAGTTGGTGAATAGAAGTATTGGTCACAAGACATTTAATTGGTAAGATTTTAAAAATTTGTAAAATCCCATTATTATTTGGCTAATTTTGCCTTGGTAATTATATAAAAATATATTAAAAAAAAAAATAATAATAAAAGAAATCTCAATAACGGAATAGAACGCAGATGTTACTTCTCATCAAGTAAACTAATTAACTGTTTGTGACACCTATTTGATATAATCAAGATATTTTCCTCTAGGCCATCTAAGATTTTGCATATCAATATCTTAAACGACACTTTTGATATGCTAGAACATCATGCGGAAGCTGACGTAACACTAGGAAGTCTATACATCCTTTAAATCCTCATAACGTACATTTAAAAGTGGACCATAATACTTACGGATCAAGGTCGGATAGGGTGGGGAATCACTACTTCAAGAACCTGGCATCCGTTGACTTTCTCTCCGACTTACGAGTGTTAACAGTTCGTCATACGGATTATCAATGAATTGCTAAGGAAGGAAGCGGTAGTGATTTTTGGGGCCGTTTTTTGAGAGTAGAAATTCCTAGGGTGGTTCTCTTCTGATATGTATTTTTTTATAAACGCATCTACTTTAATTTTTATAGTCTTGAATTTTGATGTGTACTATTGAGTGTGAGGAAATGTTTTTTTTATTTATAAAGAATGAGGTATAATACCCTATTATTTGGAGCTGTTGAACTAAAAAGTTTAAATTTATAAAAACTTGTTGTTATATAGGTGTGGATACAGCTTTTCTCCACTTTTATAATTTTTTGGAACACTTTCAAAAATGTTCTGAAACTGAAACTGGATTACATTATCTTTTATTATAAATATTTTTTTATTGAGGACAAAAATGTAACAAATACTATACAGGGTTAAGCAAATGTATGGTAAATGAAACACCCTGTATATTTTTACGAATTTCAACAGAACTCTGTTTCAGGAGTACAGTATTAGGGTTTAGCACCCCTATGTTTAATAACGACAAAGTTATTTAATTATTATATTATTTATTAGGATTCAACATCGACCAAAACTTAACCTGGAAAGATCACTGCATAGACTTAACAAAAAAATTAAATTCCACATACTACCAAATAAGATATTTAAAAAACATGATAGATCAAAAATATTTACTTAACTTTTATTATGGCCAAGTTTACAGTAGACTTTGCTATGGGGTGATCTTCTGGGGTTCGTCGGCCGCTGCGAATGGGGTATTGTGTGCACAGAAAAGAATTATTCGATGTATAGTAAATATTAGATCCACAGATTCATGTCGACCGCATTTTAAAGAATTAAATATTTTACCCTTGCCTAGCGTTTATATTTTGGAGGTTTTCTTGCACGTTTTTCGGAATAAGGCTGATCTCGCAAAGAATGGCGATGAGCATTTATATAATACAAGAAACAAAAATAAATTTAGTGTACCTCTGAATAAATTAAATATTACAAAAAGAGCCCCTATATCTGTAGGGATAAAATTATATAACTTGCTTCCTAATGATATATCAACAATCACTAATATAAAGCACTTCAAATTACGAGTACGTTCTATGCTGGTTCAGGACAGCATCTACTCCGTGGATGAATTTTTAACATTGCTTAAACGATAGCTACTTCATTCGAACGTGTGTATGGAATGTATTGTTAATATTTTAGTTTTGTGACTTGTCCTATACACTTTGGTGTCTAATTGGACTAAATATTATTATTATTATTATTATCATTATTATTATTTAAATTGGTGTTTACGTTTAATTATCCATAGAATTAAACTTGAGTGCTTAACTTAAGCTGCCAAAACTAATTTTGTAAATGATCAAGTATTAATAATGGTTCAAATAACTAAAAAAGAACATATTGAAACTCTAATGATGATTGGGTTTGTGTGTGGTCGCGTTAGAACGCATGAAGAAGTACGCGATTTATTTAATTACGTAAGTACTTTGTACAGTAAAAAATGTGTAAACATTATTCCACGGCAAAAGTAACAAACATAATCTAAAAATCACATTACAAGACATTATTTCTATAAAAAAAAAGTAGAAAAAAAAATAACTAAACTATATTAACCTTACAATAAATAATATATTTTCAAAATAGTTGTCAATTATTTTAACTAACACATTACATTCGGATTTTGCAAACCATTATAATTTTGTATATTCCTAAATCAATATTTCTTGTTCAAAATTTAATCCGCCACAAAGCGGGCAATCGTCCCAAAAGATTATTCCTTTTACGGTATGCCGACAAAGATGCCATAACTTTTTCGAGCTTTTAAATTCGTGAAAATTTAGTTAACCCAAAAAATATTTCGTTCAAATGTAATTTGGTTGAATTAACTAAATATTTGTTTGCCCATATTCAGTGAACTTACACAAAATTTGGTATTCATCGATTCATCGGAATCGGCTTTTCAGTGTATATCTAATAACGACAAAGATATTTAATTATAATAATGCAAATTTTACCGAGAAAAAAATATAAACAAATGTATAAACAAAATCAATTTCTGTTAACAAAGTTTTAGAAATGATCACCATTCATTTCTTGACAATATGCAAGTCCATGAACAAATTCTTGTATGACATTTCCCAAAGTCTCCTCGCGAATTAATTCCTTAATTATTTTTTGCCGTAACTCGCCCAGATTATGCGATCGTCTAGTGTACATCACAGATTTTAAATGACCCCCAAAGGAAAATATCTAGAGGATTTAAATCTTGAGACCGTCGGGGCCATTCAATGAATTGTGCTCCATCCTGTTGGAAACAAAAATATTTACAGGTAATTCCCTCTATCTTTCTTTCTTTCTTAATAGGAACAACCTGATCACCTAAGAGATCTAAATATGTCTTTCCAGTTAGTGTATCAGGAATAAAAAAGAAACAGTCTCACAGTTCCTGAAAAGTACTAGCCCAAACGTTTATTTTTTGCGGATGTTGTGTATGCGTTTCTAGTATGCAATGAGGGTTATTTATTGACAATAATGGTGATTAACAGTATCATTCAAACAAAACGTAACCTCGTCGGAAAACATCAAATTATATGTAAAATATTGGTCATTATAGCAAATCTCTGAATCCCCATCCAATAACTCTTGCATTTGTTGTGGTTTATATGGATCATATGTATTTTTCGCGTTTCAATATTCTGGATACAGATCGGAAACTTATATCATAATTCAGTGCGGTAAACGCAGTAGAAGTTTCTGGAAATTCCTCTAATGCTATAGTAACATCTTGAGCAATAACTTCATTAGTTGCGACGTTTGGTCGTTCGCTTTTCGGTAAATTTCTAACATTTTCGGTTAAGTTAAACTTTCTTAAAGTTTCACCAACGGCAGATCGTCTTATTGGATGCCGATCTTAATGCAAATTATTAAATAAATGGCATACTTCTTCATGCGTTCTATCGCGGTCACCAAACCCAATCAACGTTAGAATTTCAATACGTTCTTTTTCAGCTAATTGAACCGTTACATTTACAAAATTAATTCTGACAGCTTAAGTTAAGTAATGAATTTTAATTCCATGAATAATTAAACATAAACATGAATTTAAAAAATAATTAATTGAAAAATCTTTGTCCTTATTAAACATAGGGGCGCTAAACCTTAATAGTGCACTCCCGAAGCAGGGTTCTATTGAGATTCGTAAAAATATATAGGGAGTTTCATTTAAAATAAAAACGTTAACATTATTTCTTGCTCCGATTCGGATATAAATATATACTTATCTAACCTCCGAATTGCATTTACTTAAATGTGAAAAGTCCTATTAAAAAAGTAGCCATGTTAAAGATATTGGAATGGATATATTTGCCTAACGCTGTATAATATAGCATATCAAGCAATAATTATGACTCCTGTAACGCTGTTCCCAGCTATATTTTATCAGTACAACGTTACAATACAATATTCAAGTGCTAAACTTGACACGATAGAGAAGGTGTTGCATATTGTATTTATATTATAGATATTGATGATGTTATAGAGTTGTTAAAGTATTGACAAAATAGTTTTCTTTCAATGAAAATTAAAGAAAAAAAAAAAACAGAAAAATGCAGAAAACCTTAAATAAACATCTTTAAAACATGAAAATGTCATCTTGAGTAATGAACTTAAAATAAAATGAATGTACAATCAGTTACTATACCTTGTATACTGAAAACAAGGTGTAATGAAATATAACAGTATCCCTCTTGATAAAGTGTAACCAGTGTTTCTACTATTCATAAGAACATTTCCTGCTTAGCAACAGCAAGACACTTATTTTAAACATTATGTTATGCGCATTAATTTAAGAAAAACACATACCCAAAGCTTCTACGTGTATTCATAGGTTATTATAATTTAACTACGTAATGAATTTTATGATGGCTTTATAGTTGCACAAAATGCATTCTTATAACGCCACAGCCACATATGCCCCTCCAATGCAATCAAATTCATATACCTAGTACTATGCGACAATTTGAAACTTGCAAAATTAGAACGGAATTCTTGAATTTAACACTGTACTCAAACTTTCATGTGATCTTTAATATTATATGAATTACTGCCATGCGTCCAACCGATGGACTTCGTAATATTAGAGATATGTTTTAAATAATCCTATTCGACTTTTTTCAAGGACATTGGGAGTTGGGGGAGAAAAAATAAATGTTATTGTTTGAGGGCTTTCGAAACAGCAATACGTAAATCTATCGTCGCGTATAATAATTACTATCAGGCCGGCGGGCTTCGCAATAATAAATAATTAAGAGGAAATTAGTAAAATTTAATTAGAATCAAGAATTAACCAACTGTAATTTCAGAATGTTAATTAATTTTTAATTCGATCTGTAAGCGGTAGTGTTCGGCTACAATCAAGCTTGCGAGTATAAACATTCATTTATTGTATGCCGATGCATTGTTCGTGAGCTTATTTGATATCCCTGTTGATTTAGATTTTCTGCATACTTCAATAGTCAATAGCTTCTTTTTCTTTTATTTCTGGGTATTTGTCATACAAACTTTCACGTAATTTTATTTCTGCTTTAATAATATGGGACAGTAGCATGTGCATAGTCATGCATAAATCATTTACATCGTTAAATTTCGCTCATGCTTTTAAAAGCAGATTATGATTATCAACCGATCTATTCTTTGTACATATTATATTCTCTTTTATTGTGTTGGTTGAAATATACAGTTTGCTATCGCAATGTTATATTTATGATTAGTAGCACTTTAGGATTTATATTTTTTTATGTAAAAAAGCATTCTAGTTGTAGTGAAGTACAATCTTTAGAGATACTAATAACTTCTTTTTCATAATTTGCAGTAATAGGATATTATCGATGACATCTATGTGGTGTAATTATGTGTATGATTATTATACATGGTATATGTAACTAATAATTGGAAAGATGCCTCATGTAGTAGTAGGAAATAGGTTATTAGGAACTTCCCTTATAATCACTATAACTTTCCTTTTATGATCACGTTAATAGTTTTACTTAGAGGATTAGGATATTGTTGGGAATTTCTAATGACGTACTTGCTTATTAGGATCATTAGTGATAAATACTATAAATACATAACCAGATGCAGTTAACAGGAAATGTAAAATAACTCCTAAGATATAATATTTAAATAAATCAATTTTTCATAAACTTTATCAACATAAAATCACCAACAAATTTGAAGAGGCGTACATAAAATCTAGTTTATTATCTCCACATTACACATTTTGCTAATATTTTTTTAAGTAAACCCTTAATACAAAGTCAGGTTGGATAATTGAACTTTCTTTTACATGGAATGCAATAGAATATAATGTAATAATAATTTATTATCACAACCAATATTACATTAGTAATAATAGTAATAACGATGGCAGTGAAGAAATAACATCATAAATAAATGGGCATAACAGTTAAAAAAAAAGAAATGTATATAGGACAGTACAAAGCATTAAAAAAAATTTTGTGTTAAAACAAAAAATATCTTTTTGTTTCTCATTTTACTTTATTTAATTTTTTATGAACATTTTGAAACATACTTTCACTATAATAATAAACGAAAAAGCACATTTGATCTAACTTAACATTACATGGTCGTGAAGTTTGTTTGCTGGACTTAAATTAAGACGGCGAAATAAAAAAAGAAAAAGTAGAATAACCCAACTTTATATAATGAACATTGTCTACAAAATATTCATTTAGTGAGTTGTAGCACTTATTCAAAATAAGTTTCGTTTGATCCTTAAGTTAAGTGGGCTCAAGTGTTTTATAAAGAACATATTTTAAATATTTTTCACTAACTTAAGTTAAGAGAGTGACTTCAAATTTAAAATAAACGCGAATTAAATCTCATCCAATTATGTACATCTTTTAGGATAAACCAGTAAGTTCCACAACTATACATAGTACAGTTACTATACCCATTTCTATAAAAATGCTTCCGCAGCTTCTTCTAGTGGTAATACCATTCATTATACGCACAGCTCTTTTCTGTAGCCGAAAAATCCTTACAAAATTATCACTACTGGTCTTCCAAGCAGTTATTGCATACAAAATTATTGCATAAAAGCGCAAAAAAATAGTGCATTTTTAATATCTACTACACTCCTTAACCTGTTCCAAACAAAACAAATTGGAGCCAACTTTTTACATAAGTGTTCATTAAGCTTAGATTGCTGTCAATTATCAGTCCTAAAATTTTGTTATTCTCAACCTAAGCAACACTAGTGTTGTCTCTTCCTATACCAAGTAAGAAGCATTCTACCCTTTTTTGCAAGTTTAAATTCTACATATATAACATTCAACGACGAGCAATCGCGAAGGATACTTCGACCTCCCTAATTCCACAAGACTATGGCTCAAGAGCCCGTCAAAACTTTTCTCAGTCCACACATATGGTTTTTGTTAAATTTAAGTCTAAGTATTTATAAAATATATGGACGAGCTCGTTAAAAAATCGTTAGCTGAAGCGCTTAAACTCTTAAGTATTTTCTGTATAAATAAGAAGTGAGGTATCGTTTGCAAACAGAATGATGTCTGGCATCACCAAGTCATTGGCATTCGAAAGGTATAGAAGAGGCCCCAAAGCACTACCTTGGAGTGCACCTCTTTTACCACATACATACTGTGACCTTGCGCACAAAGAGTGTGCTGTTATGAAAGTTTTTGAAACAGAAAATAAAACAACAAACAAAGACTCATGAAATATTTATTTCAAACCATTTATTATATACTTCAAATTTGCCTAGTCATTTGATGCGCCTTTTCTTTTGCTTCAATGACGTGCTGCCATTACTTTTTCTTTTCTGGTTTGAACACCTGGAATTCTTGACCTAGGTTTTCCTTAGTATGTTCCGCGCTTGCTTGGTCGGGTTTAGGCCTGAAGAACATGGGTAATATGAAGAATAGTGCGGGTCTTCTGAAGATCGTAATGTTGGGCTATATGGGTATGGAATACCTCTAGAATCATGTTAGAGTGTTTATTTTTCTTCCACACTTTTTTCTTAAAAAAGATGAGATTTTCAGTTTATATCACCACAGAAAACACGTCAAAATCATTGAAAAAGGAACGCATTTATCAACCAATAATCGTTGTAACGTGTTCTAAATTGTTTCAGTTAACTTATTTTCTTGAAATAACACCATTTCATGCATTATTTTTGCGAAAAAAATATACGTTTGTATTCGTGGTGAACTGCCGCTTTGACTAGGAGTTTTTCTTTTATGTTGGTACGTTGGTGACTAAAATAATACACGAAAAGGTGTTATTTCAAGAAAATAAGTTATTTTAAACAATTAAATACTAGGTTACAAGAGTTATTTGCTGATAAATGTGTTTTTTTTTAAAGATTTTGACGTATTTTGTGTGGTGACATAACCTGAAAATTGCATCTTTCTTTTAAGAAAAAAGTGTGGAAGACGTGGTGTCCGACGAAAAGTAAGCACTCTAACATTATTCTGGAGTCATTCTACACCAATATAGCCCAAAATTACGATCTTCAGAGCACCCGGGCTATTCTGTATATTTTCCAAGAACATGCTGGTTAATTTATTATTGTCATGTCCACTGGTTTTGAAAATTCAATTATATAGTATGAGGTCATTTTGTGTTCTACCTATTGTCGCCTATTTTTCCCTTCCCACAATTTAAATTACACAGAAACGCTCTTGTCCGTGAACAAAACTTGATCGAACTGGTTATCATACCATTTTGATGTCTATGAATAAATTCTAAATTCTAGCTGTAGTACGTGATAACTTTTTGGACTCTTATGGCTTTTATTGATACATATGGCTTGAACCAGTGATGGATACAACCGGGTAAAAGTTTCGATTCAACCGAGAAGTCTTATATTTGTTACCTTATAGTACTCGAACACTATTGTTAACGAATCCAGAAGTACCAATCGAAAATATTGGTAATAATCGAGAACTTGGGTAATAATTTTGAAAACGATAGTGAATACTAGATACAATAATAAATATATACAGGGTGATCAGAAAAGTGGGGATAATCGTTAGATATAGCGATTCTATGATTAAACCTGAGTGGACAATTCTAATACAGAAATGTTTTATTGTCATTAGTTGAAGCACATGAAAGTATCAAAATTAAAAATGGGCGACTAAAAATAATTCGAATTTTTGAAACCTTCTGTAGGAAACCACGTTTGTTTAATTAGTTTTTCACGTTGCAATACATATGGCAACCATGAGCCAGAATATTATATTTATTTGAATATTATTAATTAAGAAATGCAATAGTTTCTAGTTTCTTATTTTGACTATTGCATTTCTTAATTTATAATATTCAAGCACCTGAAGAAGACACTTTTGCCGAAACCAGTAATGTAAGAAATTTAATTTTTAAATGCAGTAAATAAAATTTAACATTTCAATATGATTGGGAAGTATATTTTTTCTATTCCATTATCAATTAATTAATTCTTAATTCAATCGGTAAACAATGGTGTTCGGTTACTATATTTCTAAGTATATCTAGTATATCTACAAGCTATAGTTTGAGTCGGTACCTTTACTCGATCCTATACATCACTAACTTCCTTTAGTCTACGGGTAGGCCGGCAACTATTCTATAGAAAAATAATGCAAAACACAACTTAACACTGATTACTTAACAATAATTTAATGTGCAGATAATAAGTGTTTTAAATGTAAGAGTTAAAGATGATCTGATGGAGCACAATACATATATTTTAAGTTTTCATTTATCTGTATTTTAAACTTTGGTATATAAATCTCGATTTTATGGCGAAAAATTTAGTTATTTAGTTATTTTAAATTTGGCGGTGCGTGTTTATGTAAATTTCTTAATTAGGTAGTGAATGTTGATAAAAAGAACTTTTGTGTTTTCTTTCTCTCTCTGTATCACTTAGACAGACATCTAAAAGTAGGCAAGTGCTAATAACCTTTAACCTTGCGATCTTAAGAATAGTAAGTTGCAACCTATTTCCGAAAGTTCCTAACTAATCTGGAACTGTTTCTAAAAGAAATGACGATGCATTTTCTCGCAATTCGCAATAAATAATGTAAAAGTCGACACCATTTTATCAAACTTTCCAGATAAAGATGTTTCGGTGTGCTATTCTATTCATGCATAAAATATATTCTTTTATTTGCAATACGGTATTGCACGGTCAAGTTCTCCGTTTAGTTTTGTTTAACAACTAGCGGTATCTCACATATCTTTCCGAACTGTTTATGTGCACAAGTTTAGCGAGTCAATTAGCTGGTGTCGATGTCAGAAATTAGCGTATTTGAGGGTATTGAACTGGTAGTTTACATGAAGAAAGTGATTTGAAGCTGATTATTATGTTCTTTTATTAATATAAAATATCTGTTAATTGCCCCGACATTAATATTTCATTATATAATAGGAGAGACGGTTATGTCGGTGGTCGCTTTTATAATTTAACCCCACACATAGGCGGCTATAATAGCCTAGTTTTATTTATTTATTTTATTCCTGAAGACATACATATTGTACATATATAGGAAACGTCAGTAGGGAAACTTAAAACTAGATATGGACAAACATATATAAATTAAATAAAAAAATACTTAGAGTGTAGTAGCATTTCGCGAGCAGATAATCCCCGAGCATTTTTTTTAAACAAATTAACTGTTTGAGCAGTTTCTATATAATCTGATTCTATTAAAAATTCTTGATTCAACACGATTGGGAGCGTTAGTATATAATATATAAATATGTTCAGCTCTGCAGGCCTCTTGTGCCCATGGCTTTGTTGCAAAACTCTTCTCCATTCTGTTCTATTCCATACCAGTTTCTTCCAACCTCTGACCCCCACTTCCATCAGATCTCTTTCCACCGCTTCGAGCCATTTCGTTATTGGTCTTCCCCTCGATCTTCTACCTCATATGCTTCCCTCCAGAACCTGCTTTGTTGGCCTCGAGTCTGGTAGCCCGGTAGCCATCTGATTCTTTGGGCCCTTATCACTTTAACAATTGAGGGTTGACCATATATTTACATGAGTTCTTTATTAGTTCTTCGTCTCCACTGGTTATTCTCTCTAACCCCTGCATATATTTTCCTCAACACCTTCTCTCCCATACTGCCTCCCTTTGGTTAACCTTCCATAGTTCAGTACCATACATCACCACTGGCCTGACAATTGTTTTGTAGATGTTTACTTTTACTTTTCTCGTTACCCACTTCGATCTAAACATTCTTCCTACCCCTGCTAAACATCTCATTGCTTTTGATATTCTTTCTTGTATTTCCATTCCTTCTTCTCCTTTATTTGTCATGGTTAATTCTAGATAGTTAAATTGCCCAACTTCTTCACATTTGTATTGTGGCCCATCCTCTGATATAAATTAAAGCGATCCATTTTGTGGGTTTTGGGTTTCACCTAGCTTCATATATTTCGTCTTCTTTTCATTTATTTTCAATTTTTGCTCTTTTGCTCTATTATTTTTATTACATCCCTTAATTTTCCATTGTTTCTGGTTAAAATGACCAAATTATCCGCATGTGTCAAAATTTGTACCTGTTGGTTGTATATGGTTCGACCTGTTCTTACTCCACTGTCTCTAGTAATCTTATCTAGTGTTACGTTGAAGAGCAACGTTGACAGAGGGTCTCCTTGTCTTAGTCCTCTTTTAGCTCTCCAACTCTCCGATATATATCCATTTACCTGCACCTTGCAATCTGCCTCCCTTAGCGTCATTTTCACTAGTCTTACCAACGTTTCCTGAATACCTAGCTCCCTCAGTGCTTCATATACTTTTTATCTTTTTATTTTGTCATATGCTTGCGTTAATAGTTATGTTATATTTCGAAAAAGGGCACGCGGAGCGAGTCTCTGCTGTGTGTATTCTTGTTTAAAATTGGTTAAATTTTTATAAGTCAAAGGCAATACAGATACACCGCAAAAAGTGGCTCGCAGGAATGAGCATCACTGACCCCGACGATGCGTCGCAGAATACGTTTCTGCATTAAGAAGACATCGGAAGATACGGTGGAATTACCCGATAAACCCACGTAATTATTTCAGCCTTGATTTCACCTAAGCATAATAAAATTGAAACTAATTGATCAATATTTGAAATAACACTACTACTATCACAGTAAAGTCATCCGTGTAAGATACATAACGTGATGTACCAAAATAAAGGTCCAGATCATTTACACAAAGAATAAAAAGAATGGGACCTACGATTAAACCCTGCGGAAAAGCCATGCTGCTAGCCAACATCTCTGAATCGATAATAACATCCCCACCCTGATGGAGTGACATATACTTTCACAAAATTTTACCTAAAACATTTTAATACAATACCTATGTCGTTTTAAAATTCATGTTCATCTGTAATAATCTTCTGGATATTCCTACTACAATGTTTTCCTGAAAAGAACTCCTGATGAGAGCCGCCTTGTAGGCCCTCATTTACATCCGAAATTTGGGCTCTATATTCCTTAGTCTCGGACTTTTAAGAGGGCAAAATTAGAGAGCGTCCTCTAGGAAAAAGAGGATCACAATAGATCTGAAAAGGTCGCGGTGAAACAGGTCCATAGGCCGCTCCAATCCTAATCTAATCTAATCTAATCTAGTCTCGGACTTGAAATGATGCAGTTTGTTGTACGCAGAGGTTCGTCAACGATTTTTTATCTACAACAGAAAAATGTTTTTAATCAATTTTAAATGGATAAGGAATATTAACTATTTTCATTAGGATAACTTTAGTTTTTCGGACGTTTTGGTTTATTTGCGTGGATACGCATGTATACATTGATTTAAAATTTTTGCCTTTTAACGGAAAATGCAAGCACCTGTATTCAGCTGAGTGCTTTTTTACGCGGAAGTATTTTAGTTTTACTCATGTTTCCACGTGCATAAGTCTCAGATACACAAACAATAATGAACAAAAGTGAATATTTTTCGCGCGAGGTTAAAGAAATTTCAGAGATAATTGGAATCTTTTCAGTTAATGCTGATTTACTTAGAAGCCAAGGAACTTTACAGTAATATGTAGTGTTTGAAGTTTTTAAACTGTTATACACGGGAAAAACGATCTTGTTCTTTTCAACCATTCTTCATGCATTTGGTTACAGTTACTAAATTATTACAAAATAAATAAAAAATAAATAAATAAATTACTTGATTTAGGAATATTAAAAATATTCCTGTACTCAGTCAAACAAATAATTTGGTTAGTAGATTTATTTGAAGCTAGGGCAGCATTTATTAATTTAACTAAATATTTACATGTAAGTAAAAATAAATATCGCATTTTATTTTCCTATAGCAGTTTTCTCCCCATATAGTAGAGCAGATGAGTACATATACTTATGTGTAGCAGCGAAATTGTCGCATAGATGGCGCATCTCCTATTTCATTCCAGTAACAGATAATATTTCGCATAAAATAGGCTGGAAACTATGATCGTAAGACACTAATCTGGTATATTTGCTAGAACAACATCTGATAAGAGTCATGGTCATTGAAAGGATGATTTCTGTAACGGCACACTAGAGTGGTCACTGCGACCAACTCCCAATACTATCAGGATTTACAACATTCTAACGGCAAATCCCCCCATCCTTAGTAAATGGTTTTTTGGAGATAATTCATTTTCATTTCGATTGAAAATGATGGCGGCATTTTGTTGTGTTTACGCTTAAGTTTAAAATGAATAAATGTTATAAGAAAAGGAAAAAACCTATTGAATCAACATGCTTACGGTTTTCTGCCAAGTGCATAGTCTTCAAGTCCAAAATAAAGAGGACTTGAAGCAATATCTTTCACTTAATGGAATAAACTGTTTCAACGAAAAATATATTATTTCCGAAGAGATGCGTGATTTAAAATTATATTCCTTTTCAAGGAAACACCAAATCATGTTGGTCATATAGGAAACGCAAAAACTTTTGGTTTAATGCGATTCCTTTTAAATGAAAAGGATATTTCTCTCAGTGTAGCACGAGGCGAATACGGCTCGTGTAAGCAGACACGTTTGACCACTCTAGTAATAACATTAAGTCTTAAAATTATAAAGAATATATCTCTTTACATATTATATTAAAATCAAAAATGGATATTCCTGACATTGTGCTGGAAAAAGCAGAGCAATATTGTTACGATATTTAAGTTCAAATCGTGTTAAAAAAAAATACAGTTGCTTCTCTTTGTAAATAATCCTCTCTTTAATTTGAATTTTTTTCTAAACCGAATTCATAATTTTGTATGTTCAACTGAATGGTAATCCATTTGTAAACGCCATTCTTTTAATTCGAACTCTCCTTTAATCGAATCAAAAATTTCAACAGTTTATGAAAATTTTAAGTCAGTTTTCCCCTGTGCAAATCGAACATCGGTTTTTACTAACTTACAGAAGGAAGAAACATATTTTGAACAACAAATCTATAACACAGTTTTAAAACAAACGAAAATTTCGAACTTTTTTAAACCTCAGTAATTAATTTTTTCATCAGTTCATTTAACTGTGCTTGAAGTGTATATTGTAAGATTCTACTTTTTTCTCTCTTTATTATACACGTACATATTACAAATTAACATAGTTATATTTTTTGTCTCACGTCCTTTAATTCAAACTCCTAATTTGAACAAATTGGAATACTACTTGAGAATTTGATATAAAGAGAGTCAACTGTAGATACTATAATAACATTTTAGCATATGGAACACATTGATTCAGTGACGTTAAATTTACGCAGTTCTTGTTTATTTACAGTTACTGAGTAATTATAACACGTAATAAAATTTTCTTGCAATTTCAACGTAAAACAAGCAACGCCCAAAACAAATAAACACTACGGTTTTTAAACAGCTAATAGTCGTTAGGAACATGATAATTATAGAAGCATTAGTTCCCTTTGAGTACGCCCAGGATAAGCATCAAAACTTGTTCATTTGAAAGTATGTATTCACAGACTTGGGTCAAATAACTGTGCAGAAGTAGTAATTATACCTTTGTCTTTACTCAACATACATTTTAATTGTAATAATTTTAAATTACTAACACCTAAATATAAATACACAAATAAGATATAATTCTAATCCTTTTTTAGGTGAAACATGAGGAAAGATCTACTGTTGGCAGTACTCTGCCTGTGTATCATCTACATCAAAGGCAATCCCATAATAATTAACGCTGTAAATGACCAAGATGTAACCCAATCCAAGGAAGCCAAAATCGAAGAGGCTGGTAAAAAGGAAGAAGCAACGTTAGGCGTTTTTGACAGCCATAATTCCCCAGCGCAAGATATTCCGAAAAAAGAAGAAGAATTACAGAAACCAGCGGAGCAAGCGTTGCTAGTAGAAGAACAAAAACAATCCTCGGTAGTTGCACAATCAATTGGTGCTGATGTCAAAACTGACGAGAAAGAGACTGGTAGACAGTCTTCGTCGACCACCAGCGAAGATGAGGACGACGATGAGGATGATGACGATGATGATGACGACTTGGATTTGGGCATCGATGATGACGATGATGATGATGACGACGATGGCGATGACGATGATTATTTCGGCGGACTGTTCGACGATATTATTGGAGGTTAGTGAATTTATTGTTTTTTCTGCTGGTTTTTTGGGTTTTGGTGACATTTTTGTGCAATGTGGTGAATTCCAAGAGATAGATGGAGAAACCGCTATGTCATATACTACCACTTATTGATAGATTAAAATAATAATAATAGTACATCCCTAATCCTAAATCCCATGCTCCACTCAAAGCTGCTTTATGGAGTTACCTACTCTAATTATCGCATTGTTTCTAACATGCCAGTGGTCGCTATTCTAATTAATTATTGCCTATATAATTACTGTTGCGGAACGAGATGAGATGGTGATATTGATAATATTGCGTCCATGCAGCGACTCTATGTCTCTAGAATTTACCCACACTAAAAGAAATGAAAAAGGTTATTTCAACATATGTTAACATGCATTCAGTTAACTAAGAATTGGCTATCTGAAACGCTGATCTTTCTCTCAGTCTACGAGCAGAGGCAACTACGCTTAAGTGTCACTTCTTTGGAGTGCAAATACTCTGGCCATGTAGTAAGAATGACCCCTCATCACCGAGTGAAATATACCAAAGTATATTTTCCTCAACTGATCAACTGATATTTTATTACTCAATGACCTTAATAAAAAGATATAGAGGATAATATCTTTGTTAAAGTATCGATATGCTTTTCCCAAGTGAGAGCCTGATTGAGTACAACTCCGAGGACTTTAGCGGAAGTGTTCAAGTGTAGTGTAAATATATGAGGAATTAGTTAACGGTGTCGGTGTAGGGCTTTCGAAGTGTCGATCACTCGATTTTGCTTAATAAACTCTATGATTACGGATTTAGAGGAGCGGTTTATCATTCATTTTGCGCGACAGGCGGCAGTATGTGACAATTACTTATCTTTCCGACGGATCACCTTAATTCTAATAGTAAGGTGAACAACGTAGGAGTTCCGCAAGGTTCTGTTTTAGGGCCAGTCCTTTTTCTTCTTTTCATTAGCGACCAGGACGTGTTATTTCGGGATAACTTTCTGATAATGTATGCTGATGATGTCACTGTTTCCTTCAGGATAACTGTAATAAAATTCTTAAACTTTGTGAGTGTCGATCACTCGATTTTGCTTAATAAACTCTACATCTATTACGGCTTTAGATGAGTGGTTTATGATTGGGTTTCGTCCTTTTTCCGTGTCAGGAAGCAGTATGTGACAATTACTTATCTTTCCGACGGATCACTTGTGATTGTTAATTCTAATAGTGAGGTGAACAACGTAGGAGTTCCGCAAGGTTCTGTTTTAGAACCAATCCTTTTTCTTCTTTTCATTAGCGACCTGGGCGTGTTATTTCGGGATAACTTTCTGGTAATGTATGCTGATTGATCTCACTGTTTTGGATTCTGCCACCTTTTCCTTCAGGAGAACTGTAATACAATTCTTAAGCTTTTTTCTGATTGGTGCAATTCCAATTTTTTAAATTTAAATATATCAAAAACTTTTAGTCTGAGGTTTTATAACAGACAGAAGCATTGTGATACTATCAAACTGAACTTAGATAATGAATCTTTAGATAATACTACTTTTCTGGGTCTACAAGTTGCTCAACATCTTAGGTGGAAGATGCATTGCGAGAACCTTGTTTATATATTAAATTCTTTATGCTCCTTGTTTAGAAGCCTGGCGAATGTACTGACTGCAGACTAAATGTTGACTCTGTATCACGCCCAGGTCAAATCAATGATCAATCTATGGGGTTTATTTGTGGTGATGTCCACCTCAGCACCGAGCGTCTTTACGGTCCAAAAGAGGATTTTGCGCATTACTCTCCGTCTTTCAAATCGAGCGACTTGTCGAGGTGCGTTTAAGCAGTCCGGTATTTTAACTTTGACAAATTTATTTATCTTAAATGTTTTACTTTACATATTCAATAGAAAAGACAGCTTTCAGAGTGTCGGTCAAGGGTAAAGAGTTATTACTAGACAACAGAATGATTTCTACATACCGTTTTATAAATATGATATAGGCATGAAGTCGCCCTCATGCATCGGTCTCAAAATCTATAATTCTTTCTCTCAGGAAATCAAAAATATAGCAACCTTTTTTTCCATTTAAACGTGCTTTGAAAGCATATTTAGCCCAATATTTTAGCGCACCGTACTTATGATCTTAATTTTTTTCTGACAGTAAGTTGCTAATGTAATATTTTATATTGTTATGTTTGTCGTCTTAGTTTTATACATTTATGTGTATTTGCCCCCTTTCTTGACAATTTCTTTAAAAAAAACTGTTTTTTTTTTATATAGGAAATATATTATTATCATTATTATTATTATTATTATTATTATTATTATATTATTAAATGATCTCGACTAGAAAAATTGCAACTCTAAACGTAAAATCTAAATTTGACCTGACCCGAGAAAATGAATAACAAATCTGTAATCTGCGCTCTAGATAGCCTTAGAAAAAGATACAAAAAACTGGAGATTGTTTTAAGAGGCGTTTTGTAGTACAAAACCTATACACTAACCTACATTCTGCTACTGATACTTACTGTCATACCTAAAAAATGGCAAGGACTATTCAGAAATAAAACAAAAATACTACATTACAAATTAAGAAAAAAATAAGTGTTAAACATTTTAAAGATCATTGTGGACACGATTCAAAACTCATCTCATTAAAGAGAGCTTTTAAAAACTGTCTTCAGACTTTTCAGACATACTATGTAAAGAATAATGTGGTTCAGATAATTCAATGCATATGATAGAAGCAATAAATTACTCATTGTTAGCAGGCAATTTACAAATGCAGGGACATTGAAATTGAAATAGCACAGTTCTAGAAATACAATACGTAATACAAACATAACAGAATGCCGTATGTATCTGCAATCTTAATTACCTCGACTTTAAGTAATGATCGTTTACCTAACGTTCTACGTACCATTCATTACTGCAAATACATACATACGTATACATAAAACGGTTTAAAAATATGTACCGTATGTGATATATGAATATATGTTATAGTAAATATGCTTATACACAACGTTAAGGTCTTGCAATTGGTAATTGGTAATCTGTTTACCGTTAGGTTAAATGCTGCATTGTAGGTGTATACTTCAAAGTGTGCATTGCTGGATGCATATTATGGATCTTCTCTATTCTAAGAATACTATATGCATAATGAAAAGTAATTAATACTTAATACATTCATACTCATGATTAATTTACTGGTAATGATGAGTCAGAAAGCATATTGTTGCTATTAATAAATGAGCGGTAAATGCTTCAATATTCACGAAAGCAGTAAACAATATATACAGGGTGTAACAGAAATATAATATAATAAAATGACATGTAATAGTTGACATAATATGCGATCGAAAACTATTAATAGACAGGGGGTGTATCTGTAACCAATAAGAAGAAAAAATATTTTGTAAATTTCTTGAGCTAGCGCTAGTCCTGTGCGCGACGAAAACATTCTTCTGACCGAGCTAAGTATATCACTATCTGTTATTGCCGTTAGTATCGTGTTTGTGTATCTTAGTGTAACGAACTCAATTCACAATATGTTATATAATTTAAAAAAATACAGGAATGTGTGGTAGTGCTTATTAA